>CP139509.1:451779724-451950757 GCA_021014915.2 Artemisia tridentata subsp. tridentata
ACACTAATCAACCGGTAAAAGATAGTTAGGGAGTAAGGAATCTAAGTAAACACATTTTTCCCTCCACATAAGTTTTCACCAACCTTTTCATTTTTGTTATTTTATTTTATTTGCATTCATAGTTATTTGGGTTAGTTGACTAGCAACTAATTCCGCCCACTCTTTCAAACCCGAGATTTTACTTGCTTTCATAAAAATATAAAAACATAAAAAGAATCTTCTCTCACCCTTAGACCTATTAGAGTAGTTTTTCATACCTAACGAACACTATTCCCTGTGGAGAACGATCAATCCCCCGTACTTACCACTACACTATACTACATCGGTCAGGTACACTGCCTGGTGGGGTTGTAAGCCTCTTGAGATCCCTCGAGAGGTAAAACCTGTTGTAAGGTTGCAAAACCACGCATCAAGTTTTTGGCGCCGTTGCCGGGGAGTAGTTATTGCTTAGGTTGAAATTTATTTCTATTAGGTCTAACTCATTAGATTCCTATCTAGTGAGATTTTTATTTTCTTTTTATTAGCTTTCTAGTAGTCTATCTTTTTCTTTGTGCCCTTTGTTTGTAAAAACATTTTCATTTGTCACTATGGCGGATGAAATTCCATTTAGATCATTGACAATAGATGAACAATTATACTTCACCAAGAGATTTGTTTCCTATCATTCCTATGAATTGTTTCGTGATCTTTGTGATATCCAAATGAAGTTGGGGGTAAGGTTAGATGGGTTTAATGAATTCTATGCATGTGATACTTCTCTTAGACAAGCATTATCTGGATCAATTCCTTTTAGTCAGGCCCTTTGGATGAATTTCGAGGAAAGCTTCCAAACCATGACCCATAAGTGGAACGAATTGGTGGATTCGTATGTAGCAAAGAGACCTAGTTTCTAAGAACATGGACTTAGAATCAAAACAAGACTGTGAGATGGTTAGTGTTGAACTACCTAGTTGCATGAGTGGGATTGATTTCACAAACCAAGTACTCCACAAAACCCACCATCATTTGAGGCACCCGCACCGCCCGTGACTTACCCGGAAGAAGTAGAAGAGACTTTAGGAATCCCGATGGAGGTAGAACCCTTGGACCAAGCACAACTAGAGGATATAGGTTTGCACACTTTTAGTGATGACCTTACTCATAGTTTCTAGGGAATTTCCTAGTGTTGATGAATTGGAACCTCAACCTTTACACAACTTTTCATCCTTAGATTTACATCTAGGAGAAAAAAGAGGAACCGACCCACCCCATCAACCAATATTATCCGGTAGTTTTAGGATGAAGGAAGCCATTCACTCACCCCCTTCACCTCACGTGGCATATTCACACCCTAAGGGTGTGTATCGCTACTTTCACCCGCACTTAATCCTAAGTGTAGGGAAAACCTCCCCTATTTTTGTTAAATAAGGGTAGAGTCAGGCTCGTGACTCGAACAAAAACAAGCGCTTCTTGGGAGGCAACCCAAGCTTATTTGCTTTGTGTGTTTATTTATTTGTTTGTTTGATTTTATTTGTTTCCGTATGTGTGTTTAAATTTTATTATTATTGATTCATGTTAAAAACTAATTTGTGAAAATGCTTTATCTTGTTTTTAACTTCGTCTTAACTACATATAAAGGTATTTTGCAAAAGTTAAGTGTAAGGGAAATCTAAATCGGTTTATTAGAACACAAATGAACATGAATCATAATAATAATAAATTAACATACATATAGTATTTGTTTTGAGTCAAATGCTTGTATCGAGTCATAATGATGTTTTGCAGGAATTCCAGGAAGTAAGGTAGGTTTTTTCCAAAATTTTTCCGGAAACTTAACATGAGAATTCTGTCAGATCATTTCTGACGGCGTCAGGTTTAATCTTCTGAAAATTTTTGAAGGTTTTGTTTTCATAAAAAGTTTTTATTAAATCTATAACTTATAATCTCCAGGAATCTGCAAAATTATCATTCCACAAGCATTATATCCTTATATATAGAGTTTATCCCGCCGATGTTATGCAGGTTTTCGTGTTTGTTTTCTCAGGTTTAACAGGTTATTTTGGACAAGGAAATGTTTTGGATCAAGCTTTTGGCGATGCATTAGTCATGAAGCTTCAACATTACTTTGGAAGAAGATCTAACCGTGTTACTTCATTATCCACCGAGCGAATCAGGGGAGTATTTGATTTCATTCTTTTATTTTTTTTCTTTTACATCTTGTTATTTGAACATTGGGGACAATGTTCATCTTAAGTGTAAGGGGGGGTAAAAGTACGATTAGAGAATGCTATTACGCTTGATTTTTGTTTGTTTAATGGTAGATGTGTAATAAAAATAAGAGAAATACCTGTTAGGGCAATTTTAGTGCCAAATTTAAAAATTTTTACAACATTTAGGAGTGAAGCTTTGATCTTAATGAGCGTCTCACGGATAGGAGTTATATGACTAGCACAAAAACCGTACCACTAAAAAATTTTCCACCCCCAAATATGTGAGGTTCGCCCCTAGAATTGGTAGGAAAAGCATTTATGCTATGATGTATGTACCGGTAGCACTTAGATTCTAGAACTTGCGTTAGGACCATTCCGAGGCCACAAGTGAGACTACATTCGTGTAGTTAGATTTACTACATGATAAGAGGCATTAGGATTAACCCATTGTTTTACACCTGTGTTTTTGTTATAATTACATTGGCTACATTGGTCAAGTAATTCTCCCACACCCTTTGCGTGTACTCATTTTTAGTACACGATACCCCTAGTACACCCCTCAGAGCCTATCTTTTCGTTTCGACCTTTAAGCATTTTACTTAAAGGAAGAATTTGTTTACACCCCACTAAAATGTACACCCAAATCGCCTTAGTCTACCTTGTATGCACTCATCTTTAGTGCATTATTGTGACAACATTTGTTTAAAACCCAAGTTAATTATCTAGTTGATTACATGGTTGCTAAGTCGAGTCATATCCTTGTACATATTGTTTTGGGACGATTGGACTCATGGGTAAAGTACTAGTGTAATGGGAGTAATGGGGAAGAACATCATTTATTACCCCCATATGTGCTAAATATTTTAAAAGTACTCCAAGTGTTTTGATTATCTTAATTCGAGTCATTAGATTAGTTAATTGTAAAGTTATGTAAAAGTTCAAGTGTAAGGGGAATGCAACGCCCCTATGATGTATTATTTTGGATGGTAGGGCAAAAGTGTATGCAAAAAAAAAAAAAAAAAAAAAAAAAAAAAAAAAAAAAAATCGAAAAATCAAGAAAAATACAAAAAAAATGAGAAAAAGAAAAAAATAGAAAAAACATACGGACTACCATCCCGTTTTATTTTATGTTTTGTTATTTTATTTTTAGCATTAAGATCGAGTCGAGTCTTGGCTTAGCAACATTGTATTGTACATGTAATTGATCAAGATCTTTAACTCGCCACCAGTAAAATATCCTTATCCAACAAACCGTGTTTTCCTTTTCCCTACACCTAACGTTATAACCCATTTAAAAGCCCTCTTTGATAGTTTATCTTAGGTGCTTACGCCTAGTGGAGGAGGTTTTCGATCCTTTCCCAAGCCTATGGTAATCTATTTGCTATGACAGGTAGTGAGAGATATTATCCGTTTTCATTTATGAGATTTATTTTGATGACACTTGAGAGATGTGAGTATCTAAACACTACTTGTGAGGTGCTAGTATGTAATCTCCGTGCTTATTATGATTAAAGTGGAACGAATATTTGTTGTAATTACTTTTATGTTAGCATTAAATGACCCCTAACTTGTATTTTGATTAGAATAAAAGCACATTTGCTTGAGGACAAGCAAATCTCAAGTGTAAGGGTATTTGATGAAGCGAAAAGTGTACCGCTTTTAAGGGTCATTTAAGCCCTAAATCGTATTTATTTGATTAAATATTGCCCTAAATCGTTCCTTTTGTCATTTTAGGTACTTTTGAGAAGAAATCTAGAAAAGGAAGCATTTTGGACGTTTTTGGAGCATAAAAGTGAAGAAAACGACAAAGTCTCAAAATCATGCTAAAAGTTACCTTTGACGGCGTCAGGATTATCCCTGGACGGCGTCATGGCTTGGCAAGAAAAGGTGGATGTGAAAATTACTCATGATAAGCCAGTGAAATTTGCATGGGAATTCTGACGGCGTCACACTTTAATATGATCAAGGTCGTCACGGCTTAATTTAAAGAGGGACGGCGTCACGACTAAATCTGACGGCGTCAAGCCTTGATAAGCCAGAACGGATTTTGGAGAGCTAAAGAGGGACGGCGTCAAGAAGGTCATCCGGGAACCCTAAAAGCGGCGAGGTGACGGCGTCACACTCCATAACGTGACGCCGTCAGATCTGAAAATCTATATATAGTTTTGCAATTCTTTGTCATTAGTGTGGAACTTAGTGTGGAACTTATTGGGAACTTTGTGTGTGAAAACCCTAGGACGAATTTGGCAGCTTTTTCAAGGCTTTTTGCCTTGAGATCTTCCATGTTACATTGAAGATAAGTTATCAATTAATCATTCAATATGTCTATGTGTTGTTTGATTCTATCTTGTTCTTGTCTTTTGTTTAACATGCTAAGCTAGATTTATCTTGTGTTTGCTTAGATCTAATGAAACCTAGCTATTGATTATTGGTTATTAGTGTGTTGTTAGTTGTATTGGATGATTGTTCATCTATGTTAGGCTTAAGAAAACTGGCTAACTTCCTATTCGGTAACTTGCTTGAACGTCTTAAGAAACATGAACCAATGCGTACTAAAGGTTTTTATGGTTGTATTTAATGCACAAGCGAATTCTAGTGATCCCATGTTAGGAGCTTCCTAGCCGGCTCGACATAGGAGTGAAGTAGGAGCTTGTAGAGTTGGGGAAGTACGTACGCCACCCCACGATTGGTATTAAGGAATACACTCGTCATCCACGCAACTAATACACACTAATCAACCGGTAAAAGATAGTTAGGGAGTAAGGAAATCTAAGTAAACACATTTCCCTCCACATAAGTTTTCACCAACCTTTTCATTTTTTGTTATTTTATTTTATTTGCATTCATAGTAATTTGGGTTAGTTGACTAGCAACTAATTCCGCCCACTCTTTCAAACCCGAGATTTTACTTGCTTTCGTAAAAATATAAAAACACAAAAAGAATCATCCCTCACCCTTAGACCTATTAGAGTAGTTTTTCATACCTAACGAACACTATTCCCTGTGGAGAACGATCAATCCCCGTACTTACCACTACACTATACTACATCGGTCAGGTACACTGCCTGGTGGGGTTGTAAGCCTCTTGAGATCCCTTGAGAGGTAAAACCTGTTGTAAGGTTGCAAAACCACGCATCAAGTTTTTGGCGCCGTTGCCGGGGAGTAGTTATTGCTTAGGTTGAAATTTATTTCTATTAGGTCTACTCATTAGATTCCTATCTAGTGAGATTTTTATTTTCTTTTTATTAGCTTTCTAGTAGTCTATCTTTTTCTTTGTGCCCTTTGTTTGTAAAACCATTTTCATTTGTCACTATGGCGGATGAAATTCCATTTAGATCATTGACAATAGATGAACAATTATACTTCACCAAGAGATTTGTTTCCTATCATTCCTATGAATTGTTTCGTGATCTTTGTGATATCCAAATGAAGTTGGGGGGTAAGGTTAGATGGGTTTAATGAATTCTATGCATGTGATACTTCTCTTAGACAAGCATTATCTGGATCAATTCCTTTTAGTCAGGCCCTTTGGATGAATTTCGAGGAAAGCTTCCTAACCATGACCCATAAGTGGAACGAATTGGTGGATTCGTATGAGCAAAGAGACCTAGTTTCTAAGAACATGGACTTAGAATCAAAACAAGACTGTGAGATGGTTAGTGTTGAACTACCTAGTTGCATGAGTGGGATTGAATTCACCAAACCAAGTACTCCACAAAACCCACCATCATTTGAGGCACCCGCACCGCCCGTAACTTACCCGGAAGAAGTAGAAGAGACTTTAGGAATCCCGATGGAGGTAGAACCCTTGGACCAAGCACAACTAGAGGATATAGGTTTGCACACTTTTAGTGATGACCTTACTCATAGTTCTAGGGAATTTCCTAGTGTTGATGAATTGGAACCTCAACCTTTACACAACTTTTCATCCTTAGATTTACATCTAGGAGAAAAAAGAGGAACCGACCCACCCATCAACCAATATTATCCGGGTAGTTTTAGGATGAAGGAAGCCATTCACTCACCCCCTTCACCTCACGTGGCATATTCACACCCTAAGGGTGTGTATCGCTACTTTCACCCGCACTTAATCCTAAGTGTAGGGAAAACCTCCCCTATTTTTGTTAAATAAGGGTAGAGTCACGCTCGTGACTCGAACAAAAACAAGCGCTTCTTGGGAGGCAACCCAAGCTTTATTTGCTTTGTGTGTTTATTTATTTGTTTGTTTGATTTTATTTGTTTCCGTATGTGTGTTTAAATTTTATTATTATTGATTCATGTTAAAAACTAATTTGTGAAAATGCTTTATCTTGTTTTTAACTTCGTCTTAACTACATATAAAGGTATTTTGCAAAAGTTAAGTGTAAGGGAAATCTAAATCGGTTTATTAGAACACAAATGAACATGAATCATAATAATAATAAATTAACATACATATTAGTATTTGTTTGAGTCAAATGCTTGTATCGAGTCATAATGATGTTTTGCAGGAATTCCAGGAAGTAAGGTATAGGTTTTTCCAAAATTTTTCCGGAAACTTAACATGAGAATTCTGTCAGATCATTTCTGACGGCGTCAGGAGTTACAACCTGACGGCGTCAGGTTTAATCTTCTGAAAATTTTTGAAGGTTTTGTTTTCATAAAAAGTTTTTATTAAATCTATAACTTATAATCTCGAGGAATCTGCAAAGTTATCATTCCACAAGCATTATATCCTTATATATAGAGTTTATCCCGCCGATGTTATGCAGGTTTTCGTGTTTGTTTTCTCAGGTTTAACAGGTTATTTTGGACAAGGAAATGTTTTGGATCAAGCTTTTGGCGATGCATTAGTCATGAAGCTTCAACATTACTTTGGAAGAAGATCTAACCGTGTTACTTCATTATCCACCGAGCGAATCAGGGGAGTATTTGATTTCATTCTTTTATTTTTTTTCTTTTACATCTTGTTATTTGAACATTGGGGACAATGTTCATCTTAAGTGTAAGGGGGGGTAAAAGTACGATTAGAGAATGCTATTACGCTTGATTTTTGTTTGTTTAATGGTAGATGTGTAATAAAAATAAGAGAAATACCTGTTAGGGCAATTTTAGTGCCAAATTTAAAATTTTTTACAACATTTAGGAGTGAAACTTTGATCTTAATGAGCGTCTCACGGATAGGAGTTATATGACTAGCACAAAAACCGTACCACTAAAAAATTTTCCACCCCCAAATATGTGAGGTTCGCCCCTAGAATTGGTAGGAAAAGCATTTATGCTATGATGTGTGTACCGGTAGCACTTAGATTCTAGAACTTGCGTTAGGACCATTCCGAGGCCACAAGTGAGACTACATTCGTGTAGTTAGATTTACTACATGATAAGAGGCATTAGGATTAACCCATTGTTTTACACCTGTGTTTTTGTTATAATTACATTAGCTACATTGGTCAAGTAATTCTCCCACACCCTTTGCGTTGTACTCATTTTTAGTACACGATACCCCTAGTACACCCCTCAAAGCCTATCTTTTCGTTTCGACCTTTAAGCATTTTACTTAAAGGAAGAATTTGTTACACCCCACTAAAATGTACACCCAAATCGCCTTAGCCTACCTTGTATGCACTCATCTTTAGTGCATTATTGTGACAACATTTGTTTAAAACCCAAGTTAATTATCTAGTTGATTACATGGTTGCTAAGTCGAGTCATATCCTTGTACATATTATTTTGGGACGATTGGGACTCATGGGTAAAGTACTAGTGTAATGGAGTAATGGGGAAGAACATCATTTATTACCCCCATATGTGCTAAATAATTTAAAAGTACTCCAAGTGTTTTGATTATCTTAATTCGAGTCATTAGATTAGTTAATTGTAAAGTTATGTAAAAGTTCAAGTGTAAGGGGAATGCAACGCCCCTATGATGTATTATTTTGGATGGTAGGGCAAAAGTGTATGCAAAAAAAAAAAAAAAAAAAAAAAAAAAAAAAAAAAAAAAAATCGAAAAATCAAGAAAAATACAAAAAAAATGAGAAAAAGAAAAAAATAGAAAAAACATACGGACTACCATCCCGTTTTATTTTATGTTTATTTTATGTTTTGTTATTTTATTTTTAGCATTAAGATCGAGTCGAGTCTTGGCTTAGCAACATTGTATTGTACATGTAATTGATCAAGATCTTTAACTCGCCACCAGTAAAATATCCTTATCCAACAAACCGTGTTTTCCTTTTCCCTACACCTAACGTTATAACCCATTTAAAAGCCCTCTTTGATAGTTTATCTTAGGTGCTTACGCCTAGTGGAGGAGGTTTTCGATCCTTTCCCAAGCCTATGGTAATCTATTTGCTATGACAGGTAGTGAGAGATATTATCCGTTTTCATTTATGAGATTTATTTTGATGACACTTGAGAGATGTGAGTATCTAAACACTACTTGTGAGGTGCTAGTATGTAATCTCCGTGCTTATTATGAGTAAAGTGGAACGAATATTTGTTGTAATTACTTTTATGTTAGCATTAAATGACCCCTAACTTGTATTTTGATTAGAATAAAAGCACATTTGCTTGAGGACAAGCAAATCTCAAGTGTAAGGGTATTTGATGAAGCGAAAAGTGTACCGCTTTTAAGGGGTCATTTAAGCCCTAAATCGTATTTATTTGATTAAATATTGCCCTAAATCGTTCCTTTTGTCATTTTAGGTACTTTTGAGAAGAAATCTAGAAAATGAAGCATTTTGGACGTTTTTGGAGCATAAAAGTGAAGAAAACGACAAAGTCTCAAAATCATGCTAAAAGTTACCTTTGACGGCGTCAGGATTATCCCTGGACGGCATCATGGCTTGGCAAGAAAAGGTGGATGTGAAAATTACTCATGATAAGCCAGTGAAATTTGCATGGGAATTCTGACGGCGTCACGCTTTAATATGATCAAGGTCGTCACGGCTTAATTTAAAGAGGGACGGCGTCACGACTAAATCTGACGGCGTCAAGCCTTGATAAGCCAGAACGGATTTTGGAGAGCTAAAGAGGGACGGCGTCAAGAAGGTCATCCGGGAACCCTAAAAGCGGCGAGGTGACGGCGTCACACTCCATAACGTGACGCCGTCAGATCTGAAAATCTATATATAGTTTTGCAATTCTTTGTCATTAGTGTGGAACTTAGTGTGGAACTTATTGGGGAACTTTGTGTGTGAAAACCCTAGGACGAATTTGGCAGCTTTTTCAAGGCTTTTTGCCTTGAGATCTTCCATGTTACATTGAAGATAAGTTATCAATTAATCATTCAATATGTCTATGTATTGTTTGATTCTATCTTGTTCTTGTCTTTTGTTTAACATGCTAAGCTAGATTTATCTTGTGTTTGCTTAGATCTAATGAAACCTAGCTATTGATTATTGGTTATTAGTGTGTTGTTAGTTGTATTGGATGATTGTTCATCTATGTTAGGCTTAAGAAAACTGGCTAACTTCCTATTCGGTAACTTGCTTGAACGTCTTAAGAAACATGAACCAATGCGTACTAAAGGTTTTTATGGTTGTATTTAATGCACAAGCGAATTCTAGTGATCCCATGTTAGGAGCTTCCTAGCCGGCTCGACATAGGAGTGAAGTAGGAGCTTGTAGAGTTGGGGAAGTACGTACGCCACCCCACGATTGGTATTAAGGAATACACCCGTCATCCACGCAACTAATACACACTAATCAACCGGTAAAAGATAGTTAGGGAGTAAGGAAATCTAAGTAAACACATTTCCCTCCACATAAGTTTTCACCAACCTTTTCATTTTTTGTTATTTTATTTTATTTGCATTCATAGTAATTTGGGTTAGTTGACTAGCAACTAATTCCGCCCACTCTTTCAAACCCGAGATTTTACTTGCTTTCGTAAAAATATAAAAACACAAAAAGAATCATCCCTCACCCTTAGACCTATTAGAGTAGTTTTTCATACCTAACGAACACTATTCCCTGTGGAGAACGATCAATCCCCCGTACTTACCACTACACTATACTACATCGGTCAGGTACACTGCCTGGTGGGGTTGTAAGCCTCTTGAGATCCCTTGAGAGGTAAAACCTGTTGTAAGGTTGCAAAACCACGCATCAAAGATTATTTTTGTATTTTTATATTTTTTTTTATGAAAGCAAGTAAAATCTCGGGTTTGAAAGAGTGGGCGGAATTAGTTGCTAGTCAACTAACCCAAATAGCTACAAATGCAAATAAAATAAAATAACTGAAAATGAAAAGGTTGTGAAACTTATTTGGAGAGAAATGTGTTTACTTAGATTTCCTTACTCCCTAACTATCTTTTACCGGTTGATTAGTGTGTATTAATTGCGTGGATGACGGGTGTATTCCTTAATACCAATCGTGGGGTGGCGTACGTACTTCCTCAACTCTACAAGCTCCTACTTCACTCCTATGTCGAGCCAGCTAAGAAGCTCCTAACATGGGATCACTAGAATTCGCTCATGCATTAAATACAACCATATAAACCTAGTACGCATTGGTTCATGTTTCTTAAGACGTTCAAGCAAGTTACCGTATAGGAGGTTAACCAGTTTTCTTAAGCCTAACATCGATAAACAATCATCCAAAACAATTAATAACACACTAACAACCAATAATCAATAGTTAGGTTTCATTAGATCTAAGCAAACACAAGATAAATCTAGCCTAGCATGTTAATCAAAAGACCAGAACAAGATATAATCAAACAACACATAGACATATTGATTGATTAAGTGATTACTTATCTTCAATTAAACATGGGAGATCCAAGGGTATGAAAACCCTTAAAAATGGCAGAAATTCGTCTCAGGGTTTCTCCTCACAAAGTTGCACACTAATGACTAAAAATTGCAAAACTATATATAGAACTTAGTAGCTGACGGCGTCACGTTGTAGATCTTGACGCCGTCACCTCGCCGTGGCTAGGGTTCCCGGATGGTCTTCCTTACGCCGTCCCTCTTTAATCCTCCAAAATCCGCTCTGGCCTATCAAGGCTTGACGCCGTCAGAAATGTGCTTGACGCCGTCTCTCTTTAACTTAAACCGTGATGGCCTTGATCACCTTAAAGGGTGACGCCGTCAGACTTTCCATTGCAAAACTCTCTGGCGCGTCACGTGTATATTTCATATCCACCTCTTTTGCCAAGCCATGACGCCGTCAGGAGCAATCCTTGACGCCGTCAAGTGTACTTTTCCAGCAGCTTTGGAGACTTTGTCGTTTTCTTCACTTTTATGCTCCAAAAACGTCCAAAATGCTTCCTTTTCCTGATTTCTTCTCCAAAGTACCTAAAATGACAAAAGGAACGATTTAGGGCAATATTTGATCAAATAAATACGATTTAGGGCTCAAAAATGACCCCCTAAAAGCGGTACACTTTTCGCTTCATCAAATACCCTTACACTTGAGATTTGCTTGTCCTCAAGCAAATGTGCTTTTATTCTAATCAAAATACAAGTTAGGGGTCATTTAATGCTAAAATAAAAGTAATTACAACAAATAGTCGTTCCACTTTAATCATAATAAGCATGGAGATTACAAACTAGCACCTCACAAGTAGTGTTTAGATACTCACATCTCTCAGGTGTCATAAAAGTATATCTCATATATGAAAACGGATAATATCTCTCACTACCTGTCATAGCAAATAGATTACCATAGGCTTGGGAAAGGATCGAAAACCTCCTCCACTAGGCGTAAGCACCTAAGATAAACTATCAAAGAGGGCTTTTAAACGGGTTATAACGTTAGGTGTAGGGATATGATAAACACAGATTTGTTGGATAAGGGATATTTTACTGGTGGCGAGTTAAAGATCTTGATTAATTACATGTACAATATGGCGTTGCTAAGCCAAGACTAGACTCGACTTAAGCTAAAAACAAAATAACAAAAACATAAAATAAACATAAAATGAAACGGGATGGTAGTCCGTATGTTTTTTCTACTTTTCTTTTTCTCATTTTTTTGTATTTTTCTTGATTGATTTTTTTTTTTTTTCATACACTCTTGCCCTACCATCCAAAATAATAAATCATAGGGGCGTTGCATTCCCCTTACACTTGAACTTTTACATAACTTTACAAATAACTATTCTAATGACTCGAATTAAGATAATCGAAACACTTGGAGTACTTTTAAAATATTTAGCACATATGGGGGTAATAATGTTGTTCTTCCCTATTACTCCATTACACTAGTACTTTACCCATGAGTCCCAATCGTCCCAAAACAATATGTACAAGGATATGACTCGACTTAGCAACCATGTAATCAATTAGATAATTAACTAAGGGTTTAAACAAATGTTGTCACAATAATGCACTAAAAATGAGTGCATACAAGGTAGGCTAAGGCGATTTGGGTGTACATTTAAGTGGGGTGTAACAAATTCTTCCTTTAAGTAAAATGCTTAAAGGTCGAAACGAAAAGATAGGCTCTGAGGGGTGTACTAGGGGTATCGTGTACTAAAAATGAGTACAACGCAAAGGGTGTGGGAGAATTACTTGACCAATGTGGCCAACGTAATTATAACAAAAACACAGGTGTAAAACAATGGGTTAATCCTAATGCCTCTTATCATGTAGTAAATCTAACTACACGAATGTAGTCTCACTTGTGGCCTCGGAATGGTCCTAACGCAAGTTCTAGAATCTAAGTGCTACCGGTACACACATCATAGCATAAATGCTTTTCCTACCAATTCTAGGGGCGAACCTCACATATTTGGGGGTGAAAATTTTTTTAGTGGTACGGTTTTGTGCTAGTCATATAACTCCTATCCGTGAGACGCTCATTAAGATCAAAGTTTCACTCCTACATGTTGTAAAAAAATTTAAATTTGGCACTAAAATTGCCCTAACAGGTATTTATCTCAGTTTTATTACACATCTACTATTAAACAAACAAAAATCAAGTGCAATTGTATTCTCTAAGGTATCGTACTTTACCCCCCTTACACTTAAGATGAACATTGTCCCCAATGTTCAAATAACAAGATGTAAAAGTAAATAAGGTAAACGAATAAAATCAAATACTCCCCTGATTCGTTCGGTGGATAAAGAGGTAACATGGTTAGATCTTCTTCCAAGGGAATGTAGAAGCTTCAAGACTAAAGCATCGCCAAAAGCTTGATTCCACATACATTTCCTTGTCCAAAATAACCTGTTAAACCTGAGAAAACAAACACGAAAACCTGCATAACATCGGCGGGATAAATTCTATATAAGGATATAATGCTTGTGGAATGATTAGTTTGCAGATTCCTGGAGTTTATAGGTTAGAGATTTAATAAAACTTTTTATGAAAACAAAACTTTCAAAAATTTCAGAAAATTAAAACCTGACGCCGTCAGGTTGTGAGGCCTGACGCCGTCAGAAATGATCTGACAGAATTCTCATGTTAAGTTTCCGGAAAATTTCTAGAAAAACCGATACCTTACTTCCTGGAAATCCTGCAAAACATCATTATGACTCGATACAAGCATTTGACTCAAACAATTACTAATATGTATGTTAATTTAATATTGTTATGATTCATGTTCATTTGTTCTAATAAACCGATTTGGATTTCCCTTACACTTATCTTTTGCAAAATACCTTTATATGTAGTTAAGACGAAGTTAAAAACAAGATAAAGCATTTTCACAATTTAGTTTTGAACATGAATCAATAATAATAAAAATTAAACATACATACGGAAGCAAATAAAATCAAACAAACAAATAAATAAACACACAAAGCAAATAAAGCTTGGGTTGCCTCCCAAGAAGCGCTTGTTTTTGTTCGAGTCACGAGCCTGACTCTACCCTTATTTAACGGATAAAGGAGAGGTTTTTTCTACACTTAGGATTAAGTGCGGGTGATAGTAGCGATACACACCATCTCGGTGGAAGTATGCCGCGTGAGGAAAGAGTGGTGGATGAATTATATACTCAAAGGGGTGTGCTCCTTTCATCATAACCTTACCTAGTTCACTTTGGTCAATGGGTGAATTAAAGTTTTCTCCTAAAAAGGGATCATCTTCTATCAACTTCGAGAAATTCCTAGTTGGGAATCCATCTTGACCTAATAAACCCGGTTTAAACCCATAATGTTTCTTGTGATCAATCATGAATGGGTGATGTAAGTATGTAAGGTCATGATTCACTCCTATATTAGCTTCCACTCCACATGGCCTAGAGTCTACTACCTTAATCTTAACATTACCCGAACTACATGGTTTGATGGGTGGATCGGGACCTTTTTTAATTCCTAAATTCACATCTAAAGATGGAAGATTAGGTAACGGTTTTGGTTGAGGCTCCGGTTCATCAAAAATAGGAACTTCCATAGAACTAAAAGGAAGGTTATGACTACAAGTATTCAAACCTATATCCTCTAGTTGTGTTTGGTTCAAAGGTTCTACCTCCATCGGGATTCCTAAAGTCTCTTCTACTTCTTCCGGGTAAGTCACGGGCGCTGTGTGTGCCTCGAATGATGGTGGGTTTTGTGGAGTACTTGGTGGACTTGGATTTTCTACTTTATCCTCCATCTTATCTTGATTACCTATGTGCTTATTATGTGATTTGTTGAAGTCTATCCCCAACATGCACCTAGGTATCTCAAATCCTTTTCTATTCATCTCAAATTCTTGGTCCGATTCATAAGAATCATTCTCAATAACTTGATCACTATGTTCCATTTGCCTAAAGGATTCCTCATACTCATCGTATGTCTTGGTGAAATCTAATCCAAGCATGCACCTAGGTAGTTCAACATTAACCATCTCACAATCTTGGTCGGGTTCATAAGAAACTATCCTAGGTGAAGGCTCATATGGTGCATAGGTTTCACTTAATGAGGTATTTTGAGGGTTTGATGGGGCTCCTAAGGTGATTTCCTCAAAAGTTTTATGCACTTGGTCTCTTTTCTCAAGGTACTCACTAAAATCTATGTAAGATCCTGTTCTCATTACTTCATTCCACCATCTTGATTTATCCAAATTAGTAAAATTATATTTCTTCATGTAAAACTCTAGTCGCGGATTTGGTAGATTCACGTTCTCCATAATGGCGAACGGAAGAGTCAATGGAAAAACTTTACGAACAAAAGCACAAAGAAAAGATAGACTAAAGAAATCTAATAAAAAGAAAATAAAAATCTCACTCGATAGGAATCAAGTGAGTAGACCTAATAAAATAAAAATTCAACCTAAACAATAACTATTCCCCGGCAGCGGCGCCAAAAACTTGATGCGTGGTTTTGCGACCTTACAACAGGTTTTACCTCTCAAGGGATCTTGAGAAGTTTGCAATCCCCACCAGGCAGTGTACCTGACCGATGTAGTATAGTGAAGTGGCAAGTACCGGGGGATTGATCGTTCTCTAGGGGAATAGTGTCGTTAGGATTGAAAAACTACTCTAATAGGTCTAAGGGTGAGGGAAGATTCTTTTTGTATTTTTCTATTTTTTTTTATGAAAGCAAGTAAAATCTCGGGTTTGAAAGAGTGGGCGGAATTAGTTGCTAGTCAACTAACCCAAATAGCTACAAATGCAAATAAAATAAAATAACTGAAAATGAAAAGGTTGTGAAACTTATATGGAGAGAAATGTGTTTACTTAGATTTCCTTACTCCCTAACTATCTTTTACCGGTTGATTAGTGTGTATTAATTGCGTGGATGACGGGTGTATTCCTTAATACCAATCGTGGGGTGGCATACGTACTTCCCCAACTCTACAAGCTCCTACTTCACTCCTATGTCGAGCCGGCTAAGAAGCTCCTAACATGGGATCACTAGAATTCGCTCATGCATTAAATACAACCATATAAACCTAGTACGCATTGGTTCATGTTTCTTAAGACGTTCAAGCAAGTTACCGTATAGGAGGTTAGCCAGTTTTCTTAAGCCTAACATCGATAAACAATCATCCAAAACAATTAATAACACACTAACAACCAATAATCAATAGTTAGGTTTCATTAGATCTAAGCAAACACAAGATAAATCTAGCCTAGCATGTTGATAACGCCTAAATCTAACATGTTTTTGATAGCGTTATTGGTAGTTTTATATATGTTTTGTGGTTATATTTATATGCTTTTGTTACTAAATCGTACCAAAGTGTGTTTGCAAAGCATTTGTAGCCAAAGACAGGAAAATGGATGGAAAAGATGCAAAAATGAGGAAAAAGGAAGTATTTGAGATTGCATGTGAGTCGTGTGTCAAGTTCCGCTCCGTAAGGTACTTCAATGAGTTAAAGTCCGAGTAGTCGAGTTAATAAGCTTGAGGATGAAGGGAAAGATCAAAGAATCAAGAGCTACGACCGAGAAACAAGTCATACGCAAAAGTCCAAGAAAAAGGTTCATCAGCCATAGCCATCCGATCGGTCGCCGCCCGCAACCGATTCGGATGGAGTGAATTTGGATTTACCGAGAAGACCAACCGATCGGTAGACCATTCTATCCGATCGGTTGGAAGTCGCTGTTGACCCAAGACTTTTTTATTAAGGATTGTGACTTTATAAATCCGATTCTAGGTCCTTCTTTTCAGTATTCTAACCATTCAATACTACTTGGAGAGCAAGAGAAGCATTTATGCACTTAGACCTTTGGTTAGAGCAATTTATGGAACCATTTGTTGAGTATTTATATACCAATCAATCTACATACATACATACACATGCTAGAAGAGAACCATTCACAGAAATATACTCAAAAATTCGTCCATAAGTCCAGGAGAAGGGAGAAAGTTGAATATACCATTTTCATTGATTGTGGAATCATTGTCTTTCACTTGTAATCTTATTTCCAAATCATTGTAAGACTTTCAATCATGGTTTCTAATGTTCAAAGTATTGAGTTTATATTTATGTTTGCTATGAGTGGCTAGTGCCTTTGTGCACTTGCTTAGATGATGTGTATTATTCATTGATTGGCATATGATTGTGATAACATGTTTTAATTCAATTTCAAGTCAATTCTAGAAACCAATTGTGATAAAGTTTCATAGTGACATTTGGGTAATCAAGTTTAACTAGTGCTAGTAATCTTAAGGGTTGAAAGAACTATTGTTATTCCACTAGTTATAATCATTTGTCTATGAATGATTGTTGTCCACCACTATTCTTGATTAAACAAAGGAACTTAATTGTGATTGTAATGAAAATGCTTTTGTCTATCAAAATGGATTGATTGTAAACCACTTTAAAGGTCGAGAGATTAATAGTTTGCTTTCAATTGTGACCTTTTGTCTATAATCGGTTACCTTTTGTATTGACCATTTCCTAAGCTTGTTTTGTTAGACAAAAGATTGTTTTTGTGTTTGGGGAACACCAACTCATGAACCTTGAATTGATCTTGAATTGATTGGTTAAACTTAATGCTTGTTTTTATAAACCAAAATCTTGACGAAGGTTTAATTTGTAGAAACAATAGATTAGTGTCAAAACTAATTATCACAACCAACATGTTTTCCAAAGTTATCACAATCATATTAGTCAATTGTAGTACACTAGTCTAAGCAAGTGTAGTTTTTAATCATTTGAATTTTCATTATATCATTACTACTTATTTGAGATAGTTGCTTTTAACTTACAATTCGATTCACTACACAAATCCCTACGAACGATCCCGACTTACCATCAAAATCTTGCTTCAACGGACGAGTATACTTGCTCGTATGTGTTGTTATTAGATTCGGTAATTCACCCCCTTATAAATTTAAAACTTGCACCGAACCGGGCACATCAAGTTTTTGGCGCCGCTGCCGGGGATTTTGATCGTGTTTCTGTAAGTTTTAGTCCAATTCTCATATAGTTAGTTTTCGTATAAAAAAAAAGTTTTACCAAGCTGCCCATCCGATCGGTTGTTCAACCATCCGATCGGTTTTCCAAAATTTTCATTTACCGAGAGAACCATCCGATCGGCGGACACTTCCATCCTATCGGATCCTTCAAATCAAATTTACCGAGAAATCTATCCGATGGGTAGACTGTTCTATCCGATCGGTTAGACGATTCTGATCTTTTCAAATTGTTTTCATTCTTTGCTCGTTTGTTTAGACATTGCCTCGATTCGTTGGGGAATTGTATGAACACTTGATCAACTGGAGTAGAACCAATTCCACCACTTTTCGATCCCGAAAGTTTGATTCGAACAAGATCTAGAAGAAGAAGAAGAACACCCTTTGTTCCACTAACCAATCGTGTACCAAGAGTACCAAACCCAACTTTTGATAACCTTTTTGAAGCCAAAGTCGTTTATAACCCATTCACTGATCAACCTTTTCCCATGGCTGACGATAGACCCATGTAGGAAGCAAACCGAGCCGTAGCACCCACTCCTGGAGCTGCTATTGTTGCTGTCAACTTAGGTGACAATTTCACCGTGAAAGGTCACCATCTTTCTATGATCAAAGACCGTCAATTCGATGGCCGTTCGAGGGCCGATCCTCACAAACACGTTGCCGAATTCATTGAAATTTGTGGCATGTTCCGATACGGAGATACAAATGTAGATGCCATTAAACTCAAACTTTTTCCGTCATCACTTGCTGGAGATGCAAAAGTGTGGTATAACGAATTAACACCAGGAATCATCACTACTTGGGAGGAGATGAGGCAAGCTTTTGTTAGCCGATTCTTTCCACCTGCAATGTTTGATCGACTCATGGGAGAAATTCGTGCTTTCACACAAAATCCTAACGAATCACTCATCGAAGCCTGGCTTCGTATGAAGGATTTACTTCGAAGTTGTCATGGACATGGCTTAGGACGAGGAACCATTATCCAAATCTTTTACCATGGACTTGATGAAACATCTCAAGGAATTCTTGATGCTGGAGGAATTTTTCTTTATAAGACTCCTAACCAGGCATACCAATTGCTTGAAGACCGAGTTCTTCTCAAACTCGACTGGTCAAAAGATGCCAAGACAAAACCCTTAAGAAAAACCGTTGCTTTTGCCGAAAGTTCTGATTCATCTAAACTCATGGAGAAAATGGAAACCTTGGTTTCCAAAATCGATTCGCAATACAAAGATCTTAGAGGAGAGATGAAAGAAATGCGAGATGGTTGTAACAACTGTGGAGGTAACCACCCATCATCAGAATGCGATGATCAACCAATGGATCAACCAAAAGAAGGAGAAGCTAATTACATCCAAGGAGGATACCGAGGAGGAGGATATCATGGAAATTATTACGGACGAAACTCTGCTAGTTGGCAAGATCGCCGACAAAGGGATAACAATCATGAGTCCCAACCAAAAGTAGAGAACCAAACCTCACAAAATTCCGACAAAAAAAGTGAAGAAACAGATTTTGAAAAAATGATGAGAGAATTTGTCACTGCTCAAAAATCAACCAACGAGTTCGTCAAGAATCAATTTTTCAATCTCAAGACCAAAGTTGAGCAAGGTCAGAAAAATCATCAAGCGTCTATCCAAGATCTTGAAAACAAATTTGGGAGACTCTCTGATCAAATTTCTTCCCGACCATCAGGTTCGTTGCCTAGTAACACCCAAACCAACCCAAAACCATCACCATCATCGAATGATAAGACTTATCGTCCACCACAAACTAGAAATGAGCATATCAATGTTGTATTCACCAGAAGTGGCATGTCTTATGATCCACCACCCAACCCAAACAACACCACAACTATCGATTTCGATAGTGAGGATGAAGATGAAGAATCCAAGAAGGAAAATACACCAAAAACACCACCCAAACCCAAACCCAAACCACCAGTTAAGGCTTACACTCCAAAAATTCCATATCCACAGAGCCTTAAGAAAGAAAGAATGGAGGAGCGTTATAAGAAGTTTGTTGAAATAATCAAAGAAGTTAGACTCAATGTACCCCTCATTGATGTTTTAGCCGGAATGCCCAATTACGGGAAATTTTTGAAAGAACTTCTTAACAACAAGAACAAGTTGGAGCAAATATCCGCTACCTTTCTCAATGAAGAATGTTCAGCTATTGTTCAAAACAAAATTCCACAAAAACTCGGAGATCCCGGAAGTTTTCTGATTCCATGCATATTAGGAAACAACATCACATGCGATGCTTTAGCCGACTTAGGTGCGAGTATTAATTTGATGCCCTATTCGCTGTATACGAAACTTTCCATCAATACCTTGAAACCCACAAGGATGAGTATCCGATTAGCTAATCATACTTACCAATATCCTGTTGGTATTGCTGAGAATATGCTTGTCCAACTAGGTAAATTCATTTTTCCCGTGGATTTTGTGATTTTAGAAATGGAGGAAGATAGTAGAGTACCCCTTATTTTAGGAAGACCTTTCCTAAACACCGCTGATGCGATCATCAAAGTAAAAGGAAAAGAACTCAATCTTGGAGTTGGAGAGGATAGAATCACCTTTTTAATCGATAAAGCAATGAAATATCCACATTCCAGTGATGACACTTGCTTTAACATTGATGTAATCGAGGAAGTCACTGAGGAAGAATTGGATGCATTACTTGAAGATTCTGATCCATTCATGACTATTTCAGAGAAGATTAGTGAAACAACTTTTGATAAAGAATTCGCTGATTTTATGGAAGTAAAGATTGATGAAGAAGAAGAAGAAGAAGGAGAGATAATAGAAGAAGATTTTGAGGAAATCAGTTTTAATGATCAAATGAGGATCAAAACATCACTTCAAGAACCACCGACTGATCTTGAGTTGAAACCACTTCCCGAAAATCTTGAGTATGCTTACTTGGAAGACAATTCGCTACTTCCAGTAGTCATATCTTCGTTGCTCAATGATTTTGAGAAAGAATGTCTGGTTTCAGTTCTTAAGAAGCATAAAGAAGCTTTTGCGTGGAAAACTTCTGACATCCCAGGAATCAGTCCCGATTTTTGCAAACACAAAATCAATTTCGAAAAAGATGCCGAACCAGTTGTAGAAAGACAACGTCGACTCAACCCCAACATGAAAGAAGTTGTTAAAAGAGAAATCATCAAACTTCTTGATGCAGGTATCATTTACCCCATCGAGGATAGTCCTTGGGCGAGTCCTGTTCACTGTGTTCCGAAAAAAGGAGGAATGACTGTTGTAACCAACGAACGAAACGAACTAGTTCCAACTAGAACTGTCACCGGATGGCGAGTATGTATTGATAACAGAAAATTAAATAAAGCCACCAGAAAAGATCATTTTCCTTTGCCTTTCATGGATCAAATGCTTGAGAGATTAGCAGGAAACAAATACTTTTGTTTTCTCGATGGTTTTTCAGGATATTTTCAAATTCCTATTGATCCAGCTGATCAAGAAAAGACCACATTCACATGTCCCTTTGGAACTTACGCTTATCGGCGCATGCCTTTTGGATTATGTAATGCCCCCGCGACTTTTCAAAGATGTATGATTGCCATATTCCAAAATATGCTTGAAACGTCTATGGAAGTTTTCATGGATGACTTTTCAGTTTTTGGAAGCTCATTCGAAGCTTGCCTTTCTAACCTCTATAAAATGCTTGAAAGATGTAAAGCTGCACATCTTGTTCTCAATTGGGAGAAGTGTCATTTCATGGTAACTGAAGGAATTGTGTTAGGACACAAAATTTCCAGCGCAGGAATGGAGGTTGACAAAGCAAAGATCGATGTCATTACCAAATTACCACCCCCAACTAACGTTAAAGCCGTTAGAAGTTTCCTAGGACATGCAGGATTTTACCGTCGTTTCATTAAGGATTTTTCCAAAACATCTCGTCCAATGACGAAACTTCTTGAAAAAGATGTTGTTTTCAATTTTAATGCAGACTGTATGAAAGCATTCGAAGCATTGAAAACACAACTGACTAGTGCACCCATTATGGTTTCCCCTGATTGGCCACTACCATTCGAGCTTATGTGCGATGCAAGCGATTTTGCTGTTGGAGCTGTATTAGGACAACGAGAAGAGAAACATTTTCGTCCTATATATTTTGCCAGTAAAACACTCAACAATGCTCAACAGAATTACACAGTTACAGAGAAAGAATTGTTAGCCGTTGTTTTCGCTTTCGATAAATTCAGATCATACCTTGTACTTTCGAAAACAATCGTGTTCACCGATCATTCAGCGTTAAAATATCTGTTTAAGAAGCAAGATGCCAAACCGCGTCTCATCCGATGGATTTTACTACTCCAAGAATTCGATATCGAAATCAAAGATAAGAAAGGAGCAGAAAATCTAGCCGCTGATCATCTATCTCGTTTAGAAAATCCAAATCTGGAAGAGTTAAAAGAAGATGAGATTGACGATTATTTTCCGGATGAAACACTCATGACTGTTGGAACAGATGATGAGAACGAAATTCCATGGTTTGCCAATTATGCAAATTATCTCGTTGGAGGAATTCTAAAGAAAGGATTAACTCATGCCCAACGAAGTAAATTCTTTTCAGATCTTAAACATTATTATTGGGAAGAACCTTATCTTTTCAAAATGTGTCCCGATGGGATGATTAGAAGATGTGTTTATGGTTCTGAAACAAGAAGAATTCTCGATGAATGTCATCATGGCCCAACTGGGGGACATTATGGTCCTTCCACCACAGCTAAAAAAGTCTTTGATGCTGGATTCTATTGGCCGACTATTTTTAAAGAAGCCCATACTCTTGTTAAGAATTGTGATGCTTGCCAAAAATCCGGTAGTCTTTTTCAAAGAGATGAAATGCCTCAGAAGAGCATTCAAGTCTGTGAATTATTCGATATTTGGGGAATTGATTTCATGGGACCGTTTCCTAAATCACACAAATACGAATACATTCTCGTTGCTATTGATTATGTTTCCAAATGGGCTGAAGCGGAAACTCTACCCACAAATGATGCACGAGTAGTTGTTAATTTTCTCAAAAAGCTTTTCGCTCGTTATGGAATTCCTAAAGCTTTGATAAGTGATCGTGGAACCCATTTCTGTAATAAATAAATGGAGAAAATTATGAAGCGATACGGAGTTCATCATCGTTTCGCTACAGCTTATCACCCACAGACCAGTGGTCAAGTCGAAAATACCAACAGAGCCTTAAAAAGGATACTCGAAAAAATGGTTAAAGACAATCCCGCCGTTTGGTCGAGAAAACTAGATGATGCTCTGTGGGCATTTCGCACAGCTTACAAAACACCAATTGGTACAACACCATACAGATTGTTGTATGGAAAAACTTGTCATTTGCCGTTCGAAATCGAACATCGCGCTTACTGGGCATTAAGAAACTGTAACCCAAACCTCAAAGTAGCTGGAGAAAAGAGATTTTTGCAATTGCATGAACTCGATGAGCTTAGACTACAAGCTTATGAGAACTCCAAACTTTACAAAGCAAGAACAAAAGCTTATCATGACAGAAAGCTAAGAATCAGAAAAGAATTCAAAGCTGGAGACAAAGTTCTGCTTTTTAACATGAAGTATAAGTTCAAAGCTCCTAAGCTGAAACCGAAATGGTTCGGACCGTATACAGTGAAACATGGATTTCCATCCGGATATGTTGAATTGCATGACAAACATGGTGGAAGTTTCATTGTTAATGGGCACCGAATTAAGTTATACTATGACAAGGAGCAGATGAATGAAGTTTCTATTCAAGAGATTCCGCCAGAATCAGAATATGAAGCTATAACCTTTATGTCACCCTTCCCGGCCGATTTCAAGAAAAACACTCCGTGGGCCGAAGATTCTGGTTATATCTATGATGTTCTACCAAGACCGTGGGAGAAAGTTAAGCTGGAATACATAGATGAAACTGGAGAAGGAATAGTGATTGGTAATGTGCTGTACGTTCCAAAATTTCAAAAGAAGAAGTCAGCATGTGCACCAACCTGAAGAGAGAGAAGTTCGAGTCCGGCTGATGACTCGTTAATAAAACAAGCGCTTCTCGGGAGGCAACCCGTGTGTTTGCTATGTTTATTTTTCATTTTTATTTTCTAGTGATTAGACCCCAAAGTTTTTTCTAAATTGCTTAGTTGAACTTAAGTGTGGGGGTGTATCACTGCCTTTTAAATAAAGCGAAGATATATTTCGCATGTGTGTCTCTTTTGTTTTTAGATTACTGCAGATAATGATTTCGAAGCTTGGACGCTAGGATCAAGACTCCTCTTGAGAAGAAAATACGGTTTATTCTCTTATTTCCCTATTTCATTCTTTGTCGTTTATCACATTGAGGACAATGCTTAACTTAAGTGTGGGGGGGTGAATAGGAAAATAAGAATAGATTGTAGTTTTGAGCTGAATTTTAAAATTTTGTTTGCCCTTGTAATCTAGTCTTTTGTCATTTTAAAGATCATATTCTAGAATAACTGGATTTATCTACTGGTGAAATTTGTAATTTTGAAAAATTAAGATGTGTCCCGATTAATATTGCAATCCATTCTGGGAACGATAACATTTGCTAGCACATATTATAGCCCTTTCCACTAAAGTGTGAGGATTTGAGCCTGTTCTATATATAGCATACATCTTTTATGCTTAGATCTTTTGCTATGAGTGTGCCGGTGATTTTATTTATTCTAGAACTTGTACTTGTAAATCATTGCGAGACCGTTGTGAGATCACATTTCGTTTGTGATATAAGTGTATATGCGTGATAAGAGGCAATCTTAGGTTTTATCCCAAATGGCCTTCCATTTTCATATAATGCTATATTAGCTAGCTACATTGGCTAGTTAACCACTCATATGGACCCATTTGTTAGCATTTATCTTTAATGCTAGATACCCCTAGTTACACCCGCCGAGCCTATCTTTTCTTTTGATAAAATCCAGAAAAATTCAAAAAGATTTTACACCTTTTTAGCCTAGCCTTATCCATAGTCAAGTCTTGGTTGGTTGCTAGCTATTTGGCAAGATGGATGTTATGTGGAAATCATGAAAGTTCAAAGAAAGCGTAAACTCCGAAAGTTGTTATCCAAGAAAAGTCATTGCAACTATAAGATGACAAGTCTCAAAAAAAAAAAAAAAAAAAAAAAAAAAAAAAAAAAAAAAAAAAAAAAAGAGAGAAAAAGAAGAAAAGTCATTGCAACTATAAGGTGACAAGAATAAGCCAATGGGCTAAGTGAATCAAGTATGAATAAAGGAAGTATGGAGTTTTTCACAAAATGGCATGATATTGGTAGTAATAGCTAGTAACATTTGGTTCGTAGACTTTGACTAATTTTGTTTTATGTTCAACCAAATTCATAAACATATCCCATGCCTTATCCTACCCTTTTTGACTTTGTGAAATTATTAAGTGTATAGACATGTAGTAACCATCCGATTTCTTGAGGAATTGACTAACGTTGTTAGCAATCTAGGGCGTATTTTGGCGACCATCCGTTATGCAAGTAACGTCGTTAGCGAACCAAGGTACAATCTAGTGACCATCCGTTAGTTGGTAATGCAAGAATTCGTTGTTAGGGAGCTATTATGTTTTGCATGAGATAGTGGCGCGTTAGTCTTTTATTACCCTTTAAGCCTTAAACCCGAATAAAAGCCCTCTTTGATATGTATACTTGGCGCTCACACCATTTCGGTGTAGTTTTGTTTCTCGTACAAGCCTATGGTAATATTTAGATCATGACTGAGCAAATGAGTGTCATTCCTCTTATATACTCCACCAATCATACAAATGAGTGTTTGAGTGAATTATATTTCATTTTCCTTTCGTGAGGTGTTTAGTAATGTGTATCATGCAAGAAAATCATATGGGTATTGTCAAACATCTCGATGATTCAACCATAAAAACTTAAAATGATGAATCTAGCTTGTACTAGTGCTTGATAGATTTGCATCACATTTTCCTAATCATTTGTGTATACCATGTGGATGATTGTTTTTATTTCTAGATTTGCTTGAGGGCAAGCAAAGTTCAAGTGTGGGGGATTTGATAACGCCTAAATCTAACATGTTTTTGATAGCGTTATTGGTAGTTTTATATATGTTTTGTGGTTATATTTATATGCTTTTGTTACTAAATCGTACCAAAGTGTGTTTGCAAAGCATTTGTAGCCAAAGACAGGAAAATGGATGGAAAAGATGCAAAAATGAGGAAAAAGGAAGTATTTGAGATTGCATGTGAGTCGTGTGTCAAGTTCCGCTCCGTAAGGTACTTCAATGAGTTAAAGTCCGAGTAGTCGAGTTAATAAGCTTGAGGATGAAGGGAAAGATCAAAGAATCAAGAGCTACGACCGAGAAACAAGTCATACGCAAAAGTCCAAGAAAAAGGTTCATCAGCCATAGCCATCCGATCGGTCGCCGCCCGCAACTGATTCGGATGGAGTGAATTTGGATTTACCGAGAAGACCAACCGATCGGTAGACCATTCTATCCGATCGGTTGGAAGTCGCTGTTGACCCAAGACTTCTTTATTAAGGATTGTGACTTTATAAATCCGGTTCTAGGTCCTTCTTTTCAGTATTCTAACCATTCAATACTACTTGGAGAGCAAGAGAAGCATTTATGCACTTAGACCTTTGGTTAGAGCAATTTATGGAACCATTTGTTGAGTATTTATATACCAATCAATCTACATACATACATACACATGCTAGAAGAGAACCATTCACAGAAATATACTCAAAAATTCGTCCATAAGTCCAGGAGAAGGGAGAAAGTTGAATATACCATTTTCATTGATTGTGGAATCATTGTCTTTCACTTGTAATCTTATTTCCAAATCATTGTAAGACTTTCAATCATGGTTTCTAATGTTCAAAGTATTGAGTTTATATTTATGTTTGCTATGAGTGGCTAGTGCCTTTGTGCACTTGCTTAGATGATGTGTATTATTCATTGATTGGCATATGATTGTGATAACATGTTTTAATTCAATTTCAAGTCAATTCTAAGAACCAATTGTGATAAAGTTTCATAGTGACATTTGGGTAATCAAGTTTAACTAGTGCTAGTAATCTTAAGGGTTGAAAGAACTATTGTTATTCCACTAGTTATAATCATTTGTCTATGAATGATTGTTGTCCACCACTATTCTTGATTAAACAAAGGAACTTAATTGTGATTGTAATGAAAATGCTTTTGTCTATCAAAACGGATTGATTGTAAACCACTTTAAAGGTCGAGAGATTAATAGTTTGCTTTCAATTGTGACCTTTTGTCTATAATCGGTTACCTTTTGTATTGACCATTTCCTAAGCTTGTTTTGTTAGACAAAAGATTGTTTTTGTGTTTGGGGAACACCAACTCATGAACCTTGAATTGATCTTGAATTGATTGGTTAAACTTAATGCTTGTTTTTATAAACCAAAATCTTGACGAAGGTTTAATTTGTAGAAACAATAGATTAGTGTCAAAACTAATTATCACAACCAACATGTTTTCCAAAGTTATCACAATCATATTAGTCAATTGTAGTACACTAGTCTAAGCAAGTGTAGTTTTTAATCATTTGAATTTTCATTATATCATTACTACTTATTTGAGATAGTTGCTTTTAACTTACAATTCGATTCACTACACAAATCCCTGCGAACGATCCCGACTTACCATCAAAATCTTGCTACAACGGACGAGTATACTTGCTCGTATGTGTTGTTATTAGATTCGGTAATTCACCCCCTTATAAATTTAAAACTTGCACCGAACCGGGCACATCACATGTTAATCAAAAGACAAGAACAAGATATAATCAAACAACACATAGACATATTGATTGATTAAGTGATTACTTATCTTCAATTAAACATGGGAGATCCAAGGGTATGAAAACCCTTAAAAATGGCAGAAATTCGTCTTAGGGTTTCTCCTCACAAAGTTGCACACTAATGACTAAAAATTTCAAAACTATATATAGAACTTAGTAGCTGACGGCGTCACGTTGTAGATCTTGACGCCGTCACCTCGCCGTGGCTAGGGTTCCCGGATGGTCTTCCTGACGCCGTCCCTCTTTAATCCTCCAAAATCCGCTCTGGCCTATCAAGGCTTGACGCCGTCAGAAATGTGCTTGACGCCGTCTCTCTTTAACTTAAACCGTGATGGCCTTGATCACCTTAAAGGGTGACGCCGTCAGACTTTCCATTGCAAAACTCTCTGGCGCGTCACGTGTATTTTTCATATCCACCTCTTTTGCCAAGCCATGACGCCGTCAGGAGCAATCCTTGACGCCGTCAAGTGTACTTTTCCAGCAGCTTTAGAGACTTTGTCATTTTCTTCACTTTTATGCTCCAAAAACGTCCAAAATGCTTCCTTTTCTAGATTTCTTCTCCAAAGTACCTAAAATGACAAAATGAACGATTTAGGGCAATATTTGATCAAATAAATACGATTTAGGGCTTAAATGACCCCCTAAAAGCGGTACATTTTTCACTTCATCAATTTGCACAAATAGCTTTTACTTAGCTTATTATTCAGCTGCTAATTAGGTGTTTGATCACTGCTTCTACCTTAACATTGCAACTACTAATTTGCTATTCTGCTTATTTCATAGTGCTTATTTATGCTTATTCAGTAGTTTTAAGTTTCATTTAGTGTGTTTGTTTGTATTTGAGCTTTGGATAATTTCTGGTGCTTTTTAGCTTATTTTTGAGTTTTTTCCTAAACTGCTTATTTAGCCATACTGCTTATTTAGGTGTAGATAAGCTCTGCTTTTATTTTTCCTAGCTTTTAAATAATATTTTAGATTTATCTGCAAATTTTCACATTTTTCCAAAACAGTTTACTATTTTTAATTGATTTAATTAGTTTCTTTAGTTTTTAATTCATAATAAATTAAATAAAAATCAAAAAAATGTATTTCTTTTTTCTACAATTGTATTTTACTATTTAGGATTTAGGAAAAATCATTTTACATTTTTAGGTCTTAAAATTAAGAAACTAACTTTTTAGTTACGTTTTTAAAGTACGTTTTAAAATTCCAAATTTGGTTTTTAGAATCTTGTGCTTAGATTAATTGTTCCCTTAGTTTGTTAGCTTGTTTTTACTTGTTATTTCATTGTTCATAGTGTAAAATCACCAATCATCACTTTTTACACACATTCACCACACATATTCGACAACGTGAACGACGACTCGACTTCAACCTTCGTTGGGACTACGACCCGGGGAAAATACATCCGTTGTATTTCCTTTGTAAAATAATTATACTTAAAATGACAAATCAGTGTCGTTAAACCGGTGTAAGCGAAAGTTGTGTAAGGTTTCTCCGCCATAAGGGAGTTTGTTGACATAGTGAAGTGAACTCTCGAGTAGGTGACTCGAGGAGTGGAGTAGGGCAAGGAAGGTGTCCTTGTAGCCGAACCACTATAAATCTCCGTGTTGTGGTTTGATCTTTCCATCCCTATCGTTCATTTCATTTCATTTACTTTACTTGCATTGTTTATCTATATTTATTTATATTTGTTCATATTGATCAGGAGTTGAATTCACATAAGATCGAATTGAAGTTTTAAAAAGTAAACAAAAAGTTTTCATAAATTAAAAAGACGTAAAACTATTCAACCCCCCCCCCCTTCTAGTTTTCCACAGATACATGCAATCTTTTTGTTCTAGGGTTTTATTTTGCAAACCCTAATTTTGTTCTAATTTTGGGTCGACACCCAATTTAAAGATTTAGGGTTTTAGTTTTTGTAGAAAACTTGTAGAAACCCTAGGATTGCATGCAATTTTAAGGATTAATTAATGAGTACCTATGTGATGTCATTAATTAGATGCGTATGTTATTGGCTTTGAATATGTGTTACATGATTTTAAGTGCCAATATGGGGATCCATGACAAAATCTTGCATGTTTTGTCATGGAATGTTTGTTGTTTAATTGCTACATGTTTTTTAAGATAAATCTTAAATTAGGGAAGACCCTAATATATATTAATAAATTGGTTATGTGCAATGTGGTATCTAATTAATCAAAACTTACGCGGCCAAATTATTTGGCGTCTGTGGTCCATTGGGCACAATGAGCTCGAAAACCCATGGGAGTTTTATTAATTACATACATTAATTTTCACATGGAATTATTAATAGGATTTATTGAAAAGGTTTGCATGTGGCTATATGATATTGTTAATGATCATATATGTGTTATTGAGTGTTTATTTTTTTTTAAATTACTTGTTCTTTGTGTTTAATTATGATGGATTGTAACATCAAAGAGGGTAATTTTTTGAATTAAAAAAAATGAACCTAATAACTATGAAACCTTTGTAGTAAACTGTTTGATTGCCAAGTCTTATGTGCCGACAGTGGTTCGCTTCGCACGGTAATTTGCTCCCAGGCGAGACTAGCAATTAAAAATTTACTACATAAATAGTTTTAAGCTTTAAATCTAAAAGTTTTAATTGATTGATGCGACTGTACAAAAGTGGTCGAAGCGGCGGACCTATTATTGACAAACTATAAAGTGGGTATAAGGAGGCTTGACATTAAATTGTCATCCGAAATGGGCGCATTTTTAATTAGCTTCGGCGGACGTTTGCCCCTCCGCTCGCCTGTGCGTCAATAATAGACTTACCAAGTACACCATGAAAAAGTACGAAGCATCTTAAGGCAATGTTGTAAGTTTCTCAACGCCATCAATTAAAATTTTGTTGATTTTAAGCTACGAATTGGTAAACAGTTTTTGTAGAAAACATATGATACAAAGATGAATGCATGACATCTTTGTACATATTTTGATTACACACATAAAAAATTATACCCTTTAAATTTAAGTAATATGCCAACCAATTAATACGGAAACACCTAAGATGACATTCTATCGTTGCTAGCAGCCTCAGCTGAATGTAATGATTCAAAGAATGGGAATCAAAGGGTAAATTGAGCACTTTCATTGCTAGCAGCCTCAGCTGATGTGATGAAACGGCGTCAAGTTTACATGTTTCTAAATTGGTTAACTTAATTGAGCACTTTCATCACTAGCAGCCTCAGCTGATGTGATGGAACGGCGTCAAGGCATAAAGATTTGGGGATGAAACATGCTTACATTTGCAACTGAGGTTGGCATAATATGTAAGTCCCATGATTCTAGGAATTGCATTTGGATATTGGCAATTGGGATTGACCCGTACCTTATTGAGTACTTTCATTGCTAGCAGCCTCAGCTGAGGTAATGAAACGACGTCAATTTGGATCCTATTTTTCAATGAAAATTAAATGGTGAAATTTTATTTTTACCGTGGGTGTTTAATTTTCTTGAAAAGTTATTATTAAAAATACTAAAATTGAATTTTGAAAATTATTTTAATGTATTTAATGCAACATTAAAACCGTAAATATGGGACATTCTTTTAGTAGTAAATTGATCTATACCCGTAGGGGTTTTTGGAAAGAGTCAATTTTTACTGAAAAGAATAAACCTAGTCTACTTTCCGTGTGAAGAGTGAGACTTAATCTTATTACTTTTCATGGATGAGAAAGGTATAATAGGAAAATTAGAATTGTCTAAATTCTAAGAAATAACTCATGGCGAATTTTTTTAAGAAATTGCATGGTTAGGAGTTATTAAATTAGAAGCTAGACTAATTACCGCGAAATTGGTAAAAGGCAAACTAGAATAATTAATCTAGTTGTTATGCTTTAACCATTTAAAGGTGCTACATACCATGATGGGGATGGTAGACCTAACTAAGGAAGAAATTGCATACCCAATTCTTTCAAGTTAATTGCATTGATGGATATTCCATCATTCACAAAGTAGAATACATTCTTTGAAGTACCTTAGTAGTGTTACATAAGGAATTCATCAAAGGTGTAGGAAAGTAAACAGCACGCTATTTGCTTTTACTAGTTTTGAAACATTTATAATGTTGTCAAATCCAGTGGGAGCATTATGCTGTTATTACTGAATAATTAGTTCATGTAGTGATCTTTAATTCAGTGGGAGCTACAAGTCTTAATATCTTGGTAGTAACCCGGATTATCTCTAGTCTCTCTTGAGATAATTACTTTCCAATTATAGACACTTGTGGTATTAAGGATAGTCGATTACGTTTCCTTACTAGACGAGGTGATTTTATAACTACTTATATCTATGACACAAATCATATTGATCACATAAACAAACTATTGATGTGTTGCTTATCTGATACATGGTGTTGTTCCATGCACAAGTGGGAGAAATCTGTATTGTGTGCAAGCAACAACATAAAGGAATATGATTTATAGGGTTCTCTTGACTGTAAGGTAAGAGATCAATGTTCTAATGTGTTTTATACACATTCTAATTTATAGAACACATGGAGTTAATATCTACTTTCATTACTAGATATTAATGACAAGGTAAATTACATACTTTCATCATTGCAGCCTCAGCTGATGTGATGAAACTATGTTAATTTACAAGTTTCTAAAATTAGATAATTATTAGAACAAGTGTCGATAAGATAATAAGACTACTTCAAATGTAAATATTTATGTATTGTTGTAATGACATAAATAAATGAAGTAATCTCATACTACTTCATATTTAGATGTTTATGTATTCTTGGAATGACATAAATATATGAAGTAATAAATTAACTTGAAATACTATTGAAACCAAGTTGTGGTGTTCATAATTACTTTAGTTATACATGTTTATATTGTAAGATATAAATATGAAGTCTTTTATTGCTATAAGACTTATAACAAAGTAAGACGTTATCTTGTTATGTTTTAATTAAGACATATACACGAAGTCATTGAGTTGATCAATGATTTATAATGTATATTGGGATTATGACATGTCTTTTTGGTAAGACATAGAAATGAAGTGGCTTGGGTAAAAAGGCACTTGTGTTATAAAGTATGCAATTGGCTTGGAAAATCTATTATACCATTAAATTGATTTAGTTGGTAAATAGGTAAGCCAGAACGACATATATTTATCTTATGTATTGTAAGAATGACTTACAATATTAATCCTAATGAAATACATAGTAATTATGGTATGTTCAGTTAGGAGAATCAAACTCTTATTATATTGTTTGATTTAAGATAATTATATCTTCTATTCTTCCTAAAGATATCAAGGTTAGAAATTGGGTATGAATTGGATATACTCAATTAAGACTCCAACCTAGAAGATTAATAAGACACCATTTAATATGGAATGTGACGAATCACATTAAGTCTTAAAATTGAAGTTCAAAATTTGTTAGACTACCTGTTTGGTAGGTTATTAACAAATTAAGGTTATGAACTGTCAATTTGTATCTGCAAAGTCCCAAAAGAGAACAAGTTTTGTGTTGCTCTTATTGCTGAGCATTTATAGGTAATCTATAAATTGCAAAAGGCGAGTGGGAGTTTTATCTTCAAAGGATAAAAATTACAAGATACATAATCTTCAAAATACGCTAAAAAAATCATAATGAGGATTTAACATGTTAGCGCTAAATCTCAAAAATGATGGAATTCTCATTTCATAGATCCGCAAGGATATCTCAAATATTTGTAGAATATGTTGAGGGTTATGAGTTACAGGATCGTGATATGCCTGTTAATAAATTGCAAATGTTTATTTGGCAAATTACTCATACTATGAATAATAAGATGCAGTCCAAAAAGATAACTAGTTTGGAAACGTAGTTTATCTTAAACTCTATAGTAACACTATAGAATGGAAATGAATTTCTACAAAGGAAATGAAAATCCTAGAGATTTAAAATTCTTGTGTAGAAATCATATGGACAAAATTTGTATACATATTTAATATGTGAAAGATTATCAAACACACTTAAGCAATTAAATGTGATTGAAATTCTTTCTAAGCACATTAAATATATAAAGATTATGATTGTCATTATTAGGTTCATTTATATGAAATTAATAATGGAATATCAAAACTCTTTCTTGTGTAATTACTTGTGCCAGGACGAAAAGTAATTGAAATGAGTGTTTGAATTCAAATAATCTTTAGAAGTATACAAAATGGAAATCATTTGAAAATGGATTAATGCATGCATCTAGAAGATATACTCATTTTTAGTTATTAAATCTGGTTTTGATTTATAATTAAAATTAAGATATTTCTTAATATTCCTGAAAGCTAGTGAGAGTGATATATATATTTTCTTATTTCATATATGTTGTATAACATATGGGAAGTAACATTCCATTAACATTAACATTATATGTTAAGACTAAGTTTGGAATGAAACTTCAGATGAAAATTTAGGAAAGAAAACCTTGAACAATATGCTTATTTGTTATAAACATAAGCGGTAAAAATAACTGATTCTAAAAGAACGTGATATTCTATTAGAAGATCTAGATAGAAACATATCTTTGAAAAGATATGACATAAATAAATCTAAGGTTGACAAAAATGATTATTCATGTATATCATGTTGCTTGTTGTATCATGCTTGGATGCAAGATGATTGACAACATTAATATCTAATTGAAAATTATTAGATAGCTAAGTGTAATGGATATGGTTTAGAATTTACATCCTCAGCCTGGATTTGCTCCAAAATTCTAAATGTGAACCATATGGCATATTATTGCATGATTGATATAGTTGACAAATCTTGATAGATTTGAAGATATCGAACATTACACGATGGATATTAAAAGTTTACGGAACTTTGAAAGAGCATATTGTTGTTTGATACAATGATGTTAGTAAGATTGAGATGACACTCAATACTAGTCATGGTGGGAGCTCATCCATATTAGGAAACCATGTGTACTAGTTATGCTCAATATGAGCATAGTTGCATTATACATAAAGAATTAGAATACTTTAACTACAAGGTTTGGTAGTTTAATTGTCATAAATTCGTGCATAAGGATGTCACGCAATTTTATGAAGTATGTGGCAATATCTAGATAGATGAATGCACACATACAATAATTTCATTAATTGAAATAAGTATTCTCAAAATTTTGATAGATCAAATTAATTGATTTATGCCTTGTCAACAAGTATGGTGATCATGACTTGTGGCATATTCATTAATAGGAATTATCTTGCTTGGTCTGTTTAGTATTTGGATAAGGGACATGTAACAATTATTATTTTAATGAAATAAAGTGTGGATAACGTTTATTCTCATTTTTTAATATTTGTGTCCTATATTTGCATGTTTAAATCCGTGAATAACTAAGTTATTCTAAATAGTCCGTTGTCGATCAATAATATGGGAATATTATTGAATTAAGACAAATGTGAGGATTGGTAGAATGTACTGTAAGGTTGAGATACCAATATCACATGATATTCAATATTGGATAAATTGAATATAGGACTTATCCGAACCACATGATTGTACTTTATGGATCGTCGTCATTAAGTAAATCATGAATATTTATCCTCAGACTTGAGATACCAGGTGACTGCCGAGGATGTAGCTCATTTTCTGTAAGGTAGTCTAACGCTATCCGTAACAGGTAGTTATAATGGCTATTTTCGGAGGTGATGCAAAGTTCAAGGGTTACACTCGTAGTCAATAAAGGATTTGTTCCTTCAAATGTGTTTTGAAGTTTAATACTGCTCGGCCACTCGTAGGATTGACAAGATTTTTGCATGGCCATGCCCAAAGGCTATCTGGAAGATGTTCAGATGATTTGGTAATCTTGATCAATTATGTATAAACGAGAAACTAATTATTAATTATGGAATGACTAAGATCCATATCCATATTAATGCGGTATTAGAAACAAAAGGATAAGTATGATGATAATATCATCGCGTGGTTTTTTCCAGGAAAACCATACTCGGTTCAAGCTGGGGGCATTGGGATCTGTTAAGTTAGACTAGCCCATGTCATTACTATATTAATAAATATCCAAGTGGGAGCTGTTAGAGTTAATGGATATAAATTAATATTTGTATGACCGGTTTCGAACCCGAGACTCGGGATTGCACACAATACGTAAGAGTTTCAATGGATTGAATAAATTAAATATACTTTATATTTTATTTATTCATTTCACAAAACAAATACTTAACGGTTGTTAGTATTTAACGGAGTTAGAGATAACGATCGTTAAAGGTCTAAATATGAAAGAGAAGCCAAGAAGGATCTAGAAACCCTTGCTTGGGCTAAAAGTTGGCCGATATACCCCTAGGGGTTTATGGGTCGGTTTTGGTTTTCTTTGGGAGCAAGTCAAGAGAAACTATAAATACATCTTGGTATGTGCTTATTCACATACCTTTTATTTGCCAAATTAAGACCAAAACGACCAAAAACTAACCATAAATGCCAAAGATATTTGTGTTTTTGTGTTTGTTTATATGCAGGTACGGATATTTAGAAATATTGACAAAATCAAGCAAAAACCAAGAAAACGAGCACGAGATTTGGAAAAGGTCGAAAACCGAAGCCGGGGAAGCAATTGATCAAAGTTTATGCTCATATGTCAGATTTGGTCCTCAAAGAAGCAAAGATTGTCAAAAAAAATAGCCCTTGGATCAACTTTGAATAAATGGCAGAAAAAGTCCTTTGAATTTACAACTTGGCAAAATTTACCCTTAAACCTTAATTCTAAATTCTACTACCAACCGGATCTATGCTAAACAAATCCAAAACCCAAACCAATTACCCACAGCCCATATTAAAACCCCAAGCCCAAAATAAATACCCACGGTCCTTTTATATAATCCGAATAAACCCATTTACCCAACCCAAGACCCGGTCAATGGAATTAATTACCGGTCAAACAATAATAAACAAACTTACCCGCGCCCTATTTTTTTCCCCAATTTACCCAGTTCCTCAAGAACCCTAATTACCCGTCCAAAGTTTTACCACAATTAAGGGCAAATCCGTACTTCACCCTCGATTCTAGAAGAAGCCTGACATGTCAGCAATCCCAGGGCAAATCAAGGCTTCTGATTGGCTGGTGATACGTGGAGTGATGATCCAAGGGCTGAGGTTGATAGAGTGATGTCCAAGAGTGATCAAACGGATGAAATCGACTCAAAGAAGCACAAGGAGGTGTGGATTGATGACATGGCAAGCCCTAGAAGCTTCAAGCTCTGCTATAAATAGAGCTCTTTTCTTCTTCATTGAGCAAGTAGTTTTTAGGGTAGAGTTATGTTGTTAGTTTTATTTCTAAATTGTATTATCAAATTTCCAGTTGTGTAATCAAGTTTTTATTAATAAAATTTTAGTTTACTTTATTGCTTATTCATTTAAATTTGTCTTTTAAAGTTGTTAGTTAAGCTCTGTTACTGTTACATAAGCTACTTGATAAGTTAGATTAAGCTTTTCACTCACTTGTTCTCATTCTATCTATTTTTCAGAAAATAACTCAAAAATTCAAAAATATATTCTCAACTCTTAAACTCATCTTCAATAAGCTGTTTTTCATTAGATTAAGCTCATACTAGCTTCTATTAGCTTTTGTGAAGCTTATTAGACACTGTATCAGATTATTACTCAAAAGTCAACAGAAGTCAACTCCTGGTCCAATAAGCTGTTCTGGTGATAAGCTGTTCTGATAAGCTGGTTTGGGGTATATTTGGCTTGTGTTTAACAAGCCTGGGTTGTGATAATAGTAGTTCATTCATGTTCCAGCTTTAGGATCTTGTAAGTTCTATTTTCATTCAAGTTATTTTAGCTTAAACTGTTCAATTACTTAATTCTGGTTTATTAGTGCTTATTAGAATAGTTTTATCTTAGTTGATCTTATTTGAAGCTGAATTGATAGTAGTTAGTGCTTTAATTTTAATTTGCTCTCAAAAGCTTTATAAAAAATCAAAAACAGCCACAGTAGTTTATAGCTTAGTAAGTGCTTATTTTATGGTTAAAAGTTGCTTAATAGGATAATTATAAGTCATATAATCTGTAGTTAAGAGGATTGATAGGTTTATTTGGTGGTCTCTAGTTCTAAAGTTCAAAATCAGCTTCTTATAGAGGGTGTTTGGCATTAGAGCTGTTTGTGTTCAAAAGCTATTGGTACTGTTCATTTGCAATTAGATAAGTTTTGATCTAGCTTAACTAAGTTTGTATAAGCTATTTCTGATAGATTTTAAGTGGTTTTGATGCCTTTTGAAGTTTTGAGCTGATAGGTGCAAAAATTATATCTTAACCTGCCCTTATAAGCTCAGTATAAGCTGAGCTTATTTAGGACATAACCTTTGGCATCTTTGAGTTCCATTCAGTGTTTAAAGTGAAGTTCCAAGAGTAGGTATTGATTCATGTGGAATTGAAAGATGTTAGGAATATAAATATTCATATGAAGGCTCGGTCACCCCGAGCATCTAATTAGCATTTATATAGCTCGTAGGCTTATATATATTTGTTTAGTATTATTAGTAATATTAGTATTAGCTTAGTCGTATTTATATTTGTGGAGTGGGTCGGGGCTTTCCCCACTGTCAGCTCACTCCACAGCCCACTAGGGGCACCAAATAGTAGTAAGTATATAAACCCCTTCCCACACAAGGGAAGGGTTGGGGAACTCCTCTCACATTAATCTAATACATTCCAGTTTTCTCTCAAAGGAGTCTCCCTCTCTCTCTAACTTCTCTCTACAAACTAACTCAATGGAGTTCTTGATCTTTCAAGATCCAAGGCCACCCGAATAGTTCCACACAATCAAGAAGGTTAATTCCCTACAATTGGTATCAAGAGCCATGGTTTCATCTTGGTCAGATCTGTGGTCAAATGGCTGTATATTCGGTTGGTTTCTTTTTGTGGTCAGATCTGTGAACAATATTAATTCTTTTTGTGGTCAATGGCTTGATACTTGTGGTTTCTTGTTTCTGTTCTCCAAGTTTGTTTGAACATATTTTCATCTTTAGGTTCACTGTCCAGTTTTTATTTGAATATCAAGTTTAATATCACTTTTGTGTCACATGTCTTTGGGTATTTTGGGCCTTAACTGCTTGTGGATGTGGGTTGCCTGTTCATTTTTGAGGTTAATATTGGTCATGGTTTGGTGATTTGGTAGCTTATGGCTGAGATTATAAGGGTGTGCTTGAAGATCAGCAAGTCGTATTTTTTTTGTCTCACACACAAATATTATACATCTTGGTCTTGGTTGCTTTGTCCAATATTTTCATTAACTTGTTGCTTTTAGTGACTTGTTTGGAGTTAAAAGTTGGTGGATTTGTGTTTGGTGATGAAATTATTTCTTGAAGGCGGTTTGTCTATTTGACTTGTCATAAAAGTGAAAAACACAGATCCGGATTTTAAGGAAAGTATGAAAGTGACAGGTTTGACCGGTCAAATGCGGTTTGTCCCAGACGCGGTTTGTCCCAGACGCGGTTTGTCCATTGGCTCACAGACTCGGTTTGTCTGTTTAACCCTGGACTCGGTTTGTCCATACAGTTACGAACTCGGTTTGTCCATACAACCACGTACTCGGTTTGTGTTTTGCATACATGCGGTTTGTCTCTGCTTATGTTAATCATGTGCTTAATCTAACAACACAAATTTCAGAGTCAACAACACAACAAATCCAAAGGTCATACAACAACTCTCAAATACATTCCAAGAATCCTAATACTGCTTACAACAACAATCTCATTCGGATCAACAACAAATAACAAGACACGAAATCAAATCCATAACCAATACTTGTTTCATCATCCTCAAAACCACAACCGTACCTAATCTAATCTCATTCCACACTTTAAACAAGACTCTAAACGAAAATAACACAAGGATCTCAGTTTGTTTATTCGTATGTTACAACAGCCCTCGAACAACACAAAGTCCATACACACGAAAACAAATCATCATCAATCATGTTGTAAACAATGTGTATATTCAATATCCGAACTCAAAACAGGAAAAAGAATATAACAAGTGTGTCATTTCGTTTTCCCTTTGCTCGTTCTTAAAAAAATGCATCATCATAAGATCTCATCTCACTTTTCCGTGTTATTGATAGATACATCAAGATCTTCTAAGATCAAAACAAGAAAAGTAAGATTCATCATCGATCTAATATCCGAAACGAAGAGAAAAGTAAAATAACAATTCCGTCATTTACTTGTTCTTATTTCGTTCAACAACAACAAAAAAAAAAAATTAAATAAATAAAACAACTCTCACTGTGCGAAACTTCCGTCATTTACTTGAAGAAACAAGATGTAACATACCCGAGACCTCCTTAAGAGATCTTGAAACCATAATCTTGAACACTTCACTGTGCGAATGAGGGTATTTCTTTGTGTCCGGATTTGACAAAAAGGAACCAAGAGGCAGCATGTTGTTTATGTGATTCGGATTAAGATGACTTAGTGATGTATTTGATTAATTGATAATGATGAGATGAGATTATTGAAGAGCTTGAGTTGAAGAGACAAAGTGTAGATGTGTTCTTGTGATTGAACTGCTCAAAGATACATTGGGGGCGGATTAGTTGGTGATGATGATTGGGGATTAGGGTTTGTGGTTAAGAGGAGAGGAAATGATGAATGAAGGCTGATGTTTTAAGATTAGGGTTAAGTGAAGTTTAAGGAGGGTGTGTTATATACTGGTTTATTAGGGTATAGTATTGTTGGTGGCTGAGGTAAAGGAAGGAGAAAGGAGGGGGCGGATGTAGTTTAAGATTGTGATTAGGGTTAGTGTTATGTTAAATGTGGAAGTTAAATACTGGATTTTTTTTGGGTTAAGAGAGAAATGGACTTGGGCCGAGAAAGATCATGCAAGGACGAATTTGGTATGGCATTGGATTGGGCTTACTCTTTAATCATGTGGGCTTATGATATATATGTAGTGTTTGGTTTGTTGGATGTGGGCTTAAAATTGTTAACAATGTGTTAACAGATGTATGTTGAGACACGCATTTTTTTTTTTGGTTGTTGTGAGTCTTTAATTGAATGGGTGATAAAGAGTGGTATGATCTACAACATTTTAAAAGAATCCATACTTCAAGGCTAGTATTTGGGTTTTTTTTTTTTTTTTTTTTAAATGTCAAGGAGATTACAGAGGTGTGGATGTGGCAGCATTGTCCTATTGGTGCCCGCGATTTAAGTGAGTCTGCAATTTGATGTTTACGAGTTGAGTTACAGTTGACAGATTGCAATGTGATTAATTGTGATTTGTCAAGTTGCGTGTTTGGCCTATTTGCGACTTGACGGATTGCTATTTGACCAGTTACGATATGACGTTGCGAGTTAGCACTTGCGATTCGACTTATTGTGATTTGGTTGATCGCAATCTGTCTTGGTGCAATTTGACAATCTGTGACTTGGCCCGTTGCAATTTGATCATGTTGTGATTTGACTTCTGTGACTTGAATTTCGAAGATTGGTATTGCACCTCACTCTTGGGTATTCAGGTTGATTTCACGGTTTCTCTTGTAGATTTTAGAAAATCCCGCGAAAGATTCGATTTCTCGGTTTAAATCTCAAGAGCTGTAAAATCTCGTGAAATTAATATTGGACAAGTAGGCTAGACTTGAATGTAGACATTATGAAACTTACGGGGTTTGACTGCTTTTTCGGGATAAGTTTGTGCTTCAAGATCAGCAGGAATTGGGAAATTATGGTAACTTGGTTGGTTTGTTAATTCACGGGTTGGTGTACTTAGTGTCACAAACATCTCGGGGTGGATGGATGCATGATGTTTGTTGACCCTTGCTCAAGCGTATTTCAGGTGATTAGACCTGGATGTTCAAGAAGTGGATATATACAATAAAGGATGGAAGGTTGGGTATATATCACTACCTATATTTAAAGGAGTTACGTTGTTGTGCTCAATATAGGTTCTAAATCACAATTTGCAATTTAAGGTGATTAGACTTGGATGTTCACGAAGTGGATATATACAATTAAGGATGGAAGGTTGGGTATATATCACTACCTATATTTAAAGGAGTTACGTTGTTGTGCTCAATATAGGTTCTAAATCATAATTTAGTGCAAGTTTAAGTCGCGGACTTGTTCTTTTTCAAGCTTCATCAAGTGATTGTTGTTTCTCAAGCTTCTAATGGGATTGTTGCTCGAGATCTTCTCAGGAGGTAGTCAGGCTTAAAGACAAGAGGTGATCTGTTTGGAGACATGTGTTAACCTTTACTCACTTAAAAGTCATATACATTTCATCAAGCGGCTTTGGCATATTACGAGCTGAAGTGAATTATTAATCTGCTAAACCATTGATGAGGAGGAAAGCAAGGGGTTACTACAAGAGAGTCTGAATCACCTTCTTCGTTGCAGTTGTTTCGTTTGTCTCTTTCCATGTTGTGTGCCTGTCAAATTCACATACATCACGGACTCTCAGCTTTGGCAAAAAGGTCATTTCATGTCCTTTTTGAGGGGGAGAATTATCGCAAGTTTCCTAGAAGTTCAGTCCCCAGCGGTTTGAATCTTAGCAGTGTCGGTTACAGCGGGTCAGATCGTAACGATTCAGGATTCAGTGGTTCAGTCTACAGCAGTTTGAAGCTTACTGTTGTGCAGTTAGTTCTGGAATCTATTTCTCAGATAAATCTCAAGAACTGTAAAATCCTGTACACAGTACGACAATACATTCCACATCCAAGTAGCTGGATCAGACAGCTTTGTTTGATAGGACTGTCTATGAGTCATGGGCTCTTCTAAGAATTTGCGCATGTTTCTTTTCCTTTCTGGCTAGTCAACAGCACAAGATGACCACGAAGTTAATCTGGTATACTTTATTTGTGATTGAAGTTGTAGTTCTCGAAGGCGTCTACTTATTTTATCTTGAAGTCGGGGTTGGTTGGATGCATGACTTTCAATGATAACTTGCTCGTGCAAAAAATTTAAGTTGAAGACTTGGGTTATCTAGTTACCAGCAGTCGGGGTAACTATCACTTAAGAGTTACTGGAGTACTCAGTGTCACACGTCATTGACGTTGTCGATAATCGCAAGAGGTGTTAATGTCTCATACTTTGGTTGGGTATTGAGCACTTAGAGATCTGCTTGGAGCATTAATTCTCTACACCGTTCTTCCAACATTAGTGCAAGCTTAAGTTACAAATTTGGGGATTTCTTCTTCTGGTTTCAGTATTGGTACGTCGGGTTTCCTTCATCAAGTGGTCTCTAATCTGGGTTCAAGGTTGGTTAGTTGGCCAAAGGTTTTAATAGGTTGTGATGTGATCTGTAATTCTCACGAAATATTCTTAACCCAAACTGATGTTCACCAAAACCAAATCTGTTACGCCACATTCAATCGGTTACTGTCCCACGGTTTCTTCTTGATTTTGTAAAATCCCGCGAAAGAACTTATTTCTCGGTTTAAATCATAGATTTGTAAAATTCCGTGATGATGGACTATGCGCTCTTAACCATGATCGGGTTAAAACCATTATCAAAGTTCAGTTAAAGCATCATAAAGGGCTGGATCGAGGCATTTAATTGTCAAGATGTGACTACGGGGTTAGTTCAGTATTATTTATTTGAGGCTGAAGTGAAATTTCATGGGTGCGTGTACTTAGCATCTGAAGATATCGGGGAGGTTGGATGAAGATTCTTCGAGATCCTTGTTCGAGCTTTCAATACAATGACAAGGACTTGGATATCTAGTTATTTTTTCTTTCTCCCTATTACAAAATAACTATCACTTTAAGGAGTCACGTTGTAGTGCTCAGTGTCACACGCAGTTGTGGATATCCAAGAAGTGATGTACGTCTTATACTTGATGGTTGGTTGGTTGAAGAGTATAGAGTACTTAGGGATTCGATGTTGCACGAAGTCTCTACACCGCTCTTTGTCACGCATTAGTACAAGTTTAAGTCACAAGTTCAGGTTATATTACTTCAGTATCAAGTTCATCATATTGGGTTTTCTCCATCAGTGGTCACGACATCAAGCCGACAGAATGATAATGGGGTTGGTAACGAGTTAGATGAGAGAAGAAGTAAAGAGAGAGATAATGACGTCTGTACAAGTCAGTGCAGGCCTCGTTCTTCATTAGATGACGTTTGAACACAGCAGCTCAAGCCTCGTTCTTCATCAAATGACGTCTGAATACCTCAGTTCAGGCCTCGTTCATCTAAGAAAAGAAAAGTGTACGCTTGAGTGCACTTTATCTTCAAAAGAAGAGGAATCTTCTTATTAATGGCCATTCTCATCAACAAGATTCATGCTCTTTCCGTGCTTATTCAATCTTCAAGTGGATCTGCGCATATTGGAGTATTCTTTTATTCACGTATTCAACCAAAAATTGCAGTTGACAGGCATATGCAATTTTTGAGGGGGGGAAAGGGTGAATAAACAACGTGTTAGTCTTCAAGAACCGTCAAGCGGAGTTCCTTATCGTTGATGGTATTCATATTCACTAGTTCAATCATCAAAAGGTTGCAGTTGGCAGGCATATGCAATTTTTGAGGGGGGGAAAGGGTGAATATGATTCTACATGTTGATTGATGATTGAGAAATGGTCATACGACTCCTGAATACGTCAGTTCAGGAGTCGTGCAAACCATGGTTCTCCAACACTACTTCTTCCTCCGTCTATCAAGGTGTTGAAGAACATGGTCATGGAATGCTAATCGACAAAGTCTCACGGGTTGGTCTAATCAGCAACAATGGGTTTCTAGTCAATGCTTCAAGTACACGTCATCAGGCTACATGTACACATCATGATGATGATTCCGATTAATCGTAACCATCATGGGGGAGAGAAATGTGTACACCAAGGACGCACAACAGGTTCACGTGATCAGGGCTTAATATCCAAGGATGGATACATACTATAGATGATCAGTGGTTCAACTTGTTACTTTGGTGTTATACTAAAGACTGAAGAAGGTCGAGTCGTCAGTCTACTCTTCATTCTCTGTTGGGAGTTATCATCTCATGTGTATGCTGCGGGCTGATGGGTTACATGTAAGGTTACTGGAAGGCATTTGGTGAGATGAAGATGATTGGTATTCTGTTCCTCCACATTGGGCAATCTTGAAGAAGGTCGAGTCTACAGTCTTCTCTACATTCAAAAATGTTGAGCTCTTTTCTTACAACTTGATATTTAACTTAATCCCATGACAGTTCTTGTTTGATGAGTTGTGGAGTTAAGTTAGGTTCAAGTTGTTCCGTAGTTGAAGGTTAAGTCCAACTTGATGTTAACCTAACCTCATGACAGTTCTTGTTTGATGAGTTGTGAGGTTAAGCTAGATTTCAGTTGAGGCTCAACTTAAACTACCGAAAAGTTGCCTAAGATTTTTGACGGAGTCACTCTAGGACGGGAGTGTTAGAAGATTTAAGACGGCATGCATTTGGTCACCAAAAGACTTCTTCATTTTTCGGGCGTTCATCCAAAGTCTTCTTCCTATTATGGGTGATCGTCAGTGGTTGTCAGATTGGGGGAGAGCACTAATTAGGGGAGAGTGAAAAGCCAGAATCATTCCCTGATTGAAAGTGCTCACATTGCTCTTCAGCAAGTCAAGTGATGAATGCGGAAAAGATTCAGAATGCTGAGGAGTAATGGTTTCTGGTTCGTATCCTTGTATATATTTTTCTTCTTACATTATTTTTCACATCTTATACCATCTTGTAAATAGTTATATAGAAATCTTGCTAATTGTAAATAGAGAAACTTAAAATCAGAAAAACCCATAAAAATTGAAAAATAGAAAATACCAAAAAATAGTTTCACCTAGGCATGTCTTCTGTTTATCGATAACATTTACGGACTTAGAAATGTCATTCAATAATGGCACGGGTCTTTAAATGAAGCTCGAGCAGAAGTTAAAATGGATTGTTAAAACATGTCTAAATGGTTTGCTATTACTTTAGATAGCAACCCGCGCTTCAAACTGGGGAAAGCACGTCGCCAAAAAGACGGCTGTTCCTCCAACTGGGTGATGTTCACCTGGGCATGGATTACTTTATATCCATGTTTCTTCGATCTGATGTACGTTTCAGTGCATCATTTCTTGAAAAAGAAGAGAAGTCTTCTTTGCATACAAATAGTTTTCATTCTATGATTCTTCTGAAAATTATTTGTGAGACACTTGGTGAATATGTGTTGTATGAAATTTGTTTATACTTGGATTAGGCATAAAATTTGTCACTCAATCAACGACTCCAAAACCTCATGACAGTTCTTGTTTGATGAGTTGTGGGGTAAGCGTGATTTTAGTTGAGGTTCAACTAGAATACGGGTCATTGATTGAGGGGGAGAGTGAATTCAAATTTTATATCATCAAACGGATTTATTGGTTGAAACATACTTGTTAGAAAAGGTTTTGTAGTTAATGGGGAATTAGTTGAAGAGGATCTTGCTTAAATATATCAAATGACCAAGTGTGTTAGTTGCTAGAAAGTTTAGGACATTATGTGCAATTTGCTTATAGTTTCCTAGCTTTATGTATCTAGAAGGTTCATTTGTGTTACTTTGGTATCCTCGTATAATCCCCAAAATGCTTTAAGACTCAAAACCTAAAAGAAGTTAGAAAACCAGTTGTGTTTGATGTTTTTTTTGAATACTCCACTGGCATTTGTATGAGCTAAATGAATGAGTTTCAAATGTTGTTTGTCTCTGCTGCTTAATGGTTGTTGATATTGTGCATATGTTCTCAGGATTCGCTTAGATAGATTGCTATTATGTTAGAATCATATTCCTAAGATCCTGAATGAAATATTGAAATCTGTGTGAATTGCCATGTTCATGATTGCTATTTGCTCTTCATGCTAGATAGTGGTTTGACGTAGTTCCTGATTGGGGTTTGATTATAAGATGAACTTGGTATAATAATGTGGCAAGCTGCTGAAGGGTAGCTATTTAGGAATAGTGTATCTGTATGCATGTATATCTGTGTTGATATTCTTATGCAGATTCCATAGCCAAAATGAATGTGCCAGTTCCCATTCCAACCATTTAATCAGACGTTCAAACTCTATTGATTGGCTCGAAATTCACCACGACAACAACATCGGCAACAACAACAACAACAACAACCTTCACCGCCACCACCATTCATCTATTTTGGTCTCGCCAAGTGGGGATCAACGACACTTGCGAAAGATTTGTTGGTGGATGGATAATTGATGTTGACTACTAACTCAGAAAAGCGGGTGATCACATCGTCTGCGCACAAGGTCAATATCATTTGTGTCATAATAAACAAGTTGTGCAAAATAAGCAGTGAAACTCCCTCTTAGATTAAGGGGGAGTTCAGTATGTTCTCATCATCAGAATATATTAAATCGGACACATTTTCTCCCACATTTTCTAACTTATTTAAATCAATTGGGATCACAAATCTCAAAAGGTTTGAAATTTTTGATCGGGGGAGAGAATGTGATTTAAATATGAAACCTGATGAAAATGTGATGTTTTGGATTTAAGTGTAAGCTCTCCCATATGTGCTAAACTCTTTTGTATACCAAGGCACATATTGAGGGGGAGCAAAATGTTTTGGATGTGAAAGAAAGCTCTCCAGTAAGTGCTAAACTCTTTTGTATACCAATGCACTTATTGAGGGGGAGCAAAGGATTTGGCATGCATCTTGTGAGCAAGGCTCAGACTTCACCAATGAATTGACGATAGCTAAAGTCAGTAGTCGAAAGGACATGTCCTGGACGGGTAATAATTTCAAGCCAGTTTATCTGGTGATGTAAGCGTGTCTCGCAAAGGACGTGTCTGAGTAGAATGTACCGATTTCGAGCGACTTTCCTTGAATGTGATCTGGACGGGTAATAATTTCAAGCTAGTTTACTAGTGATGTAAGCGTGTCTCGCGATGATCATGTTCTTGGAAAATCAATCAATTCAAAAAGTGCGAGCTCTGCCTAACATGTGCAAATTTATAAAACAATCAACCGAGCACATGTTGAGGGGGAGCATTTGAAAAATATAAAACTCTCAAGTGTTTGCAAAAATGTGTTTCAGAATCATGAACACTTTGAGAGATTTTTCAATGATTTGGTTTATGGCAATCGTGGAAGTACACCAAAGACCGACCATTTTAATTAATGCATGGAGTTATAAGGATGGTTAGGTTAGGCTCAAGTTCCCACGATCCCGCCAGAGCCGGAGGGATCTACCCAGGGACAATCCACTAGTTAGTGTAGAAGTCCTTAGGTATGATTAAAAAGGAGAAAAGTGGATAAGGGAAAAGTGCCGACTGAGATGGAGCTAGTACTGGAACAAACCCAACAAGGTACTAGTAAGGAAGTCTCGGTAAGCACTGAAGGGGTTGAAGAATGAAAAAGAATTGTAAAGATAAAGGGTGAAAAAAAATAGCCCTCCTTACAACTTAGGCAGAAACCGGGTCAACACATATGCTGTCAGAATCACTTAGTTGATTGCTGGCATTGAAGACAAAGTATCATGGACCCAGTGATACGCTGCACAACCCTCCTTAGCCACTCAAGGTCCCTCAAAGGATTCTTGTTTCAATTGTCACGGAGTTCAATACATTCCTATCGTCTCTCTCACTCCGAGTTAGATGATATTGAATAGGTGGCAGTTCTCTCCAGCCTCCGCTCACTAAACCAAAGCGCACTATTGAGTCTAGAGCCACGAGATGCATAAAAAGATCTCATAGGAACACAAATTATTTCTACACTGGGTGTTCAACATTAAGGACACCAGGTGTAATCTTAAGAGTCCTACGCAGATCTTAGCAATCTGCCAGAACATTTATGAGAGAATTTACAAATGTAATTCTCAATGATTGAATGGAAATTCCTGCCAGGGTCAACATCAAGCAGCCCTGAAAGCAGGTCACTTCGGTAATTCTTTATGGATTACGCTTAGTGGTCGCGGCAGTTTCAAACGGTCTACAGTCGTGGAGTGATCTCCAGCGACTCACCTAATCGCTGATGTGCTACGGTTCGATCTTAAAAAGCCCTCTGTGGGTTTTCGATTAGGAACGGTCTTGGTAAGGATTAGAGAGAGTTTTCACACTATGCTGTTAACAATCTCGAAGTCCGAACCTGTAAGTACCGGACGTTTTATTGCTAACTGTCGTATGCAGGAACTTCTGGCGATTGTAGCTGATTGCTGTTGCAGCTGTTGGCGGTTGTAGCTGTGGAATGCTGTAGCTGGTTGCAGTTGTAGCTGGTAGCTGAAAAGATGCCAATCCTCTACCACATGTTCACACTACATCATCATTGTAACTCAAGAATGTCATGATCAACCTAAAAGACCTTGTACACGGCTTCTGCAAACTCTGATGCTAAAGATCATGACACCAAATAGTGTGAGCATGTCGGCTCAAAGAATAACACATCACATGGAAACATACTCCTGAAAGATGACTTGGAAACAAATGTTGGATGATAAAGTCGAAGAATACTCAAAGATCATCCAAGACAAAGAAAGGTCATCACTAGATCACTGCTGAAGGCACAACGACTAAAGACAATGAAGAATCAAAGACTACGAGCTATGAAGACAACGTCAGAAGATAAAATGCTAGAATTCAAGTTATTATTTCCGGGGTGACCTCCCTTAGGGGAGATTGTTAGGAATATAAATATTCATATGAAGGCTCGGTCACCCCGAGCATCTAATTAGCATTTATATAGCTCGTAGGCTTATATATATTTGTTTAGTATTATTAGTAATATTAGTATTAGCTTAGTCGTATTTATATTTGTGGAGTGGGTCGGGGCTTTCCCCACTGTCAGCTCACTCCACAGCCCACTAGGGGCACCAAATAGTAGTAAGTATATAAACCCCTTCCCACACTTGGGAAGGGTTGGGGAACTCCTCTCACATTAATCTAATACATTCCAGTTTTCTCTCAAAGGAGTCTCCCTCTCTCTCTAACTTCTCTCTACAAACTAACTCAATGGAGTTCTTGATCTTTCAAGATCCAAGGCCACCCGAATAGTTCCACACAATCAAGAAGGTTAATTCCCTACAAAAGAGTTAAGTGCAAAAATCCATTGCTGCTGCATCAGATTTATTTGTGCAGACCTGCACATCTTTTGCTCATCTCAGCTTTTTTTTTTCCTATGCAACTGCTTATTCACTTAAGCTTAGTGCCTGAAATTTGGTTTGCTAGAAGTTAGTAGTACTAGCTTTAAGGTTCTGAGATTGGAATTCACTCAGTAGCGTATCAGTTAGCTTAAAAGTTGTCTGCAAAAAGCCCCATTAGGACTGTTTCAGACCTGCAATCAATTTTTGTCCCAAGTGCATCTGTTCTTGGTCTCAATCGAAGTAGCAATTGATAGTGAAATTTGGGCATTTTTGGTCTAGAAGTAGTCTGTAGTACTATCTTTTAGAATCAACTTTCAGTTTCCCCTAATTAGCTTTTTCCTAGCTTTTAGAACAGCTTAAAGTAGGCTGTCTGCTCATTGCTTCTGCCCTATTTTTGCAACTACACTAAGTGCTATTTGGCTTATTGATGAACTCAAATAAGTACATTTTATTACTATCATTTATCCTACTAATTTGACTTGTTTTATTATATTATGTATGAGAATTGATACTTAATCGTTTACTTTTGTAATTCTCAGTTAAAAACAAGTATTTGGTGAAACTTGGCGATTTTGGACTAATTATGGAGCAAAACAAGCAAGAAGTTAAGAGTCTACTGAAATGTACAAGATCAAGACATTCTGCTCCAGATGCGCCGCATCTCGCTTATTACATACGGCGCATCGCTATCAAGATTTCACAGGATATTATCCAAGACGGCAAAGGACATGCGCCGCATCCAAGAATGAAGATACGCCGCATCTTCTGGCGGTGTACGAATATTCCTGAATATATTAATCTTGGACCCCACGCGAAGTTAAGTCAATGCGCCGCATCTACTTATTAGATGCGCCGCATCTTACCCTCAGACAGAAACTATAAATACCCCAAGACCAGACGAATTTCGTAGCACATAATATATACGAGGTACGAAGACCACAGAAACCTAAGGCCGAATTTAGACGATTAGGCAGCACAAGACGCACCTGAACGAAGATACAAGAGCTGTAAGAAGGTCCTGCATATATTTAATTCATTAAGTAGTTTTGTTTTATTGTGTTAGTAAACTTTAATTCATCAGGATTGGTGGCTTGTGTAATGTGAGGAGAAAGATTGCACTCCCTTAAAGCTGCTTTCCCATCAATTAAAGTTTATATGTTGATGTCTTTGGTTACTACTTATTAGTGCATTGATAACCTCTGTGTTTATTAGTGGCCTGCGCATTTGACTACGGAAGAGAATGTGGCTCCCACGGTTGTTACTAAATTGATCACTTAGGAATGACTTTTAGAAATAAGTAATCATTAAGGGATTTCTCGCCGATAAGATTAGGACCAACGAGAAAGGGTTAATTACATACACTTCATATAAAACTATCAATAAAACAAGTAACAATCTACTTAATCATCAGGACAGGTCTTCTTATTGTCTCGAGTATTTATCTGTGTACGTGCATGCCTATCGCTGATTCGTGCTCATTAGTTCAGTTTATTATTTAATTGCAACCAAAACGTGCCAGTCTCTCAGGCTGAACCCCCTTGCGTTAGATTAGGTTGTATAGTTAACTTAGAATATTAAAATACTGATTGGAATAACTAGATAATACGTTCCACTCTTAGTGATCGACACTCTACTTACCATTATATTCATACTGACCGGGTACACTGCTCGTTAAGTGTGTGTGTTATTGATAAGTCGGCTAAATATAAATTTAAAACTTGAGTAGGCATTAATACTGCTAAACCGCAACGACACATCGCACGCATCAAGTTTTTGGCGCCGCTGCCGGGGAGTGAATTGTTATTATCTGTTAATTTGATTAGTATTTTAATTAGGTTTTTATTTTTTAATCTAACTGCTAACTGTGTTGTGTATTAGATTAATTTGCATTCATTGTATTATTTGCATATTTTTTGTTTTGTGTGTTATTTGTTTTCTTTTATTTGTGTTTATTTTGGTTTGTTTTTATTTGTTTTTATTTTTCGTATTTTCTGTGTTCTGCTATCGTTGTACTGAGCTTATTCAAAAGATACGGCGCATCTATTTTCATAGATACGGCGTATTGCGTTTAATTTTTATAAAATACAACGCGTTTAATTAATTCGATACGACACATCTTTTCCCCAAGATACGGCGTATCTGTTTTTGGTAAAAAAAAAAAATTTCTAAACGTTAACGCCATACGACGCATCTGCTTTAGCAGATACGGCGTATCTATTATTTTAATTAAAAACAGTTTTCGAATTATTAAACAGATACGACGCATCGATCTTTGTCGATACGGCGTATCTTCTGAATCAAAAATCTTATATTTTGTAACGTAACGAAAATACGACGCATTAACCTTTGTTAATACGACGAATATAATTTGATAAATATAGTTAATTTTTGATATTTACTTTGATCGGTCCGCTACTCTCGTGCACAAGTTGTTTATTTTCAGGATAAATGATGACTCATGCATCACCATGAAAGATTACATTCTGAACCAAACCGAGAGATGCTAGCTGGAGTGATCGAACATAAGACAACGAGAGTGGAGGAAAACTCAATACTGGTAACATTAAACGTCTTAAATTCTTGAAATAAAATTCCAGGTAAACTCTTCGATAATTCAACCAGCCCAAAGGAAAGTTCTCTACAATATAATCTCAATTTTATTATCCATATTATACGTCTGATTCAAATTGTAATCTTAATTTTGTATGCTTAATAACGATATTTGTTCCTAACCTCGGAATAAATCCTTATCCACTAAACAATAAGATTACAATTATTAATAAAACGTTTATGCCTATTGCTCTTATTTTGAATTCATTTATATCATATGGTGTGACCGTTTTACCCCAATTTGATGTATAAAGAATTGTGTTGCGGAGGCCAAGGTACGTTCCTCATTTAAATTTCGTTCACTAACATAGCGATACGGCGGATCTAAATATCCCAAGCGCCGTATCTCTGACCAACTAGGACTCATTGACTAGTCAACGAGATTAAATAGATACGGCGCATTCCAATTTTTCAATACGGCGCATCGTTTTGCCCTATAAATACGACGGGAATGCGCCGGATCTAAAATTTTTACCACAAAATCCTCACACAGTTAAGAACATACACGCAGTAAAATTATACTCTAATTCCGAGCATTTTTCTAAAATCCACCCTCTAATCCGATCTATTATCCTTCACCTAATCATACAATTAAGGTAATTATTCTATTTCGATTTAATCCTGTTTAATATGAAAATTAGGGTTTATGTGATTAATTCGATTAGGACATAAATGATATAGAGATATGATTAGGACTTGTATTAGATGATCTCCCCCGTATTTAATTTGCATAAATCATCGAATTTCTAGCCTAGTTTGATTTGAATGTAAATTAGGGTTTTGAACTCGATTTTGAATTTTAGTGGGAAAATGGATTAGTAGTGGTGTAATGAGCTCTTAGAACTTTTATAATGGGTAAATGAAACTGTGATATTAAGTGGGAGTTTACGTCACGGATACGGATTCTTGGAAAGCATGCCTGACCCCCTTTATTTTATACTGATATGCTTTTAGATGCGGCGCATCTAGGTTAATTGAAGCGGCGTAACGACCTATTTCCAAATTAATAAAATTCTAGATACGCCGTATTACTTAATATAGATACGGCGCATCTCCATACGCCGTATCTCATTTCTTGCTCCGCATCTCTTATATTTTGTGCAGATACGCCGCATTGATTAAAACAGATGCGCCGTATCTACCTTACTTGCAGACTGTTTACTAACTTTGAAAATTTATTTCAGATGGCATTACCAGAGGCTGCACAAAGACATCAGTGGCTACATTTCGAGAATATGGGACTGACTCCTGGCACTTTGGATGATTACTTGCGGAGACTAGAATCGATTTACTTTAAGAGAATATTTAGGGTCCAGGTTTTGGATTTTGCTGATGTGGGATTGATTGGGGGAGGACATGCTGCTGAGAGTTTACGACGTAGGATGGAGATGGTAGTTACTGGTGATGATGAGGAGGTGGTATTCAGATCTTTTGCTTGGGAGAGATTGTTCAGGATTGACGAGCCCTTGGTAAAGGAGCTCATGATGGAGTTTTTCAGTACGGTCTACTACAGAGAGACGAATACTGGATTGGATATTGCTGACACCCTTGTGTTTAGACTGGGTGGGGTGCCGAGGCAGATGTCTATGAGACAGTTCATTTTGGCTATGGGTTTGCACACGGTTGAGTAGCTTGAGTCAGATGGGTTTGCCAGATATTGGGATGATAGTTTGAGGGTGGTCCCTGACAGGGCATTATTCGGTGATTACTGGGACAGGATTTCTTCGGTGGGTGACATCGTTACTTCTACCCCCTCTTACACTTTGATCAGGGAGCCCATGAGGAGGCTGTGCCACCGTCTGATAGCACTTACCATAGCTGGGAGAGGTCAGTCACCTGAGAAGGTGACCACTCTGGACCTCTTCCTCTTGAGGAGCATGGATGAGGGGTTGTCGGTGAACATCCCCCACTTTTTGGCACATTACCTCCACCGGTCAGCTGCAGGGAGAGATAGGAGGAGTCATATGACTGGCGGGCATTTTGTTTCTAGGCTGGCCCGCCATTTTGGAGTGATTGGAGAGGAGATTCCAGCAGGGCTGGAGGTTGTGGTGACCCATCTCCCGGTTATTGACAGGGATTATTTGGTTAGACTTGGGATCTGCCAGTTGGCTATGGGAGATTACGTTTGGGTAGCATTGGGGGCCGCTAGAGCTGCAGGGCCAGAGGCGGAGCAGGGAGGTCCCCAGGGAGCTCCGGCTGCTGCTCCAGCCCATCAGGAGGAGCCACAGGCACCAGTACCTGTACGCACGGTGAGTCAGAGAGTTGAGGCAGTCGAGGGAGAGCTGAGAGCCTTGAGAGGCGTTGTAGATGGTATGAGGAGGGACTCAGAGTGGCTGGTTACGAGTGTGAGCCGACTTTTGGAGCAGCAGGGTATTACCCACACTCGTCCGGATGGTACTCATGTTGCAGGAGTGACACTTGCATACACTCGCAGAGTCCGGGCTAGGACTGATGATGCCAACACTTCGGGGACCCACCCACACGACCACACTGACCCTTGATCTCTTGATTCTACGTGTTTATTGACATTGTTCCATGCACATTATTATTATTATTCTTTTTGGATTTTATTAATCGATATTATCATTTATGCATTTGATGTTTCAGTTTATATTTCTTAATATGCTTAACAAAGACTGTCATTAAGTTCAGCATGAGAGTACGAGAGGACGTGAGAGATGAACCATGGAATGAGCCATATTACAACAGACTGTTAGCAGTCTGGCTGGTGAACACATGCGCCGCATCTGGTAAACAGATGCGACGCATCCTATCCTTTATTTCGTTTTTTTTATTTTTATTTCAGGCCGCAGCAGATACGGCGCATCTCAATCCTGAGATGCGACGCATCTCCTGCAATGGTCATATCTTACTTTATTTTTCTGCATTTTTTAATTTTCGACCTTTAAAACTTTTTATCAGTTTATTTCAATGCGGCGCATCCCTGGTTAAGGATGCGGCGCATATTCTATTCTGATCCGTAATTATTCCAGGCTCGATACGGCGTATCTTCTTTAATAAGATACGGCGCATCGACTGACCTGATGATTTTCATTTTTATTTTTATGTTTTATTTTTCCTAATTACTAATGTATTATGCAAGTTTGAACCTTTCTTAATTTAGGTGTGTTTAAAGCCTTGGTGGTATTATAGATTCCTGCATTTCCTGTAGATACATCAAATATGAAGCTTAAACGTTCTAATCCACAAGAAAGATGATTTTTGCTCTTATACAAATGGAGGATCATACCGAGCAAATCTCAGGGGAGTTTTTCTGTTCTAATTCTTTTATTTTCCAGTTTTTAACCTTTTATACAAATAACGAGGACGTTGTTTAACTTAAGTGGGGGGATTGGAGAATTAGAACACTTAACACTTACTTGTCCTAAACTTTTCAAAATATGCTTAAAATGTACTTAATATATTAAAATTTAAAAATTTTTAGCATGTTTTTGTTTGAGATCTAAGTTGCATAGCTGCACACATGACGTTATTTTCAAAAATTGTGATTTTTCAAAATTCACAAATCTATGAGTGTGTCGGTGACTTGTAAACTTTAGAACTTGGCTTGTATACTATTCGAGACCACCATAATAAGTATTATTTATATAATTGGAATGACTTGTCTAAATTGGTAAATTTCTAGGATTACACCCAAATAGCCTTTATATGTTATGTGTTATTAGCTAACTACACTGGTTAGTTAACCCCCGTAAAAACCCTTTTGTTACTCTCACTTTTAGAGTAAGATACCCCTAGAAAAACACTCAGAGCCATTCCTTTCGTTTCTTACACCTTCGTTAAAATGTTTCGTTACACCCTTACACCTTAGCCTACCCTGTAGATTAGAATCCGTGGTTGGTTAATTGCTTTAGGCAAAGTGTGTTTCCTTACATTACCTGTGTTCGCGTGCGTAATTCATTATCTATGGTTAGGTCGGGAAATTGCACAATGCAATTGGAGTGAAAGTAAATATTGTATATCTTTGAGTTTATTTTTCGTATTTTTACTACTTTCACTATTACCGTTATTTCTGAAGTCATGAAAAGTATGAAAAAATTATCCAGAATTATCATTATGGTGATGTGGTGAAATTTTACACATCTTTGTATATGTTGAAAAAAAAAAAAAAAAAAAAAAAAATCGAAAAAAAGAATAGAAAAGAAAAGGGTTAATTCTACATATAGGTAACGAACTTTCCAAAATTTCCTATGTTAGGTATTTGACTCTCAAAAATACTATGTTAGGTAATGAAACTTGTTGCAACTTTCAATGTTAGGTAATATCGGTTAACTCTATTTGCACCGTTAGTCCTTTTCTCCGTTATCTCCTAACGAGATAGAAATGGTTTACACCGTTAGTCCTATGGGTTAACTCTATTTGCACCGTTTGTCCTTTTCTCCGTTATCTCCTAACGAGATAGAAATGGTTTACACCGTTAGTCCTATGGGTTAACTCTATTTGCACCGTTTGTCCTTTTCTACGTTATCTCCTAACGAGATAGAAATGGTTTACACCGTTAGTCCTATGGGTTAACTCTATTTGCACCGTTAGTCGTTTTTAACGTTTTCGTCCGGTTTTTTACGTTTTCGTCCCGTTTTTTACGTTTTCGTCCATTTTTTTTTACGTTTTGGTCCGGTTTTTTACGTTTTCGTCCGGTTTTTTACGTTTTCGTACGTTTTTTTACGTTTTCGTCCAGTTTTTTTACGTTTTCTTCCGGTTTTTTACGTTTTCGTCTGTTTTTTTACGTTTTCGTCCATTTTTTAACGTTTTCATCCTTTTTTTACGTTTTCATCCGGTTTTTTACGTTTTGGTCCTGCTTTTTTACGTTTTCGTTCGATTTTTTACGTTTTCGTCCGGTTTTTTACGTTTTTGCCAGCTTTTTTACGTTTTCGTCCAGTTTTTTACGTTTTCGTCCGCTTTTTTACGTTTTTGTCCTCTTTTTTACGTTTTCGTCCGCTTTTGTTACGTTTTGGTCCGGTTTTTTAGGTTTTTGTCCTGTTTTTTACGTTTTCGTCCGGTTTTTAACGTTTCCGTTTGATTTTTTACGTTTTCGTCCATTTTTTTACGTTTTCATCCATTTTTTTACGTTTTCTTCCGGTTTTTAATATTTTCGTCCGGTTTTTTACGTTTTAGTCCATTTTTTTACGTTTTTGTCCGTAAAAAAAATGGACGAAAATGTAAAAAAGCAGGCGAAAACGTAAAAAACACAGGACGAAAAACGTAAAAAAATGGGACCAAAACGTAAAAAACAGATGAAAATGTAAAAAAACGGACGAAGACGTAAAAAAATCAGACAAAACGTAAAAAACGACGAAAAAGTAAAAAAAGGACGAAAACGTAAAAAAGCGGACGAAAACTTAAAAAACAGGACGAAAACGTAAAAAACGGACGAAAACGTAAAAAAACCGGACGAAAACGTAAAAAAACTGGACGAAAACGTAAAAAAACCGGACGAAAACGTAAAAAAAGGACAAAACGTAAAAAAACCAGACAAAACGTAAAAAAACCGACGAAAACGTAAAAAAAAAAAAAAAAATCGGACCAAAACGTAAAAAAATGGACGAAAACGTAAAAAAACGGACGAAAACTTAAAAAACAGGACAAAAACGTAAAAAACCGCACGAAAACGTAAAAAAAATGGACGAAAACGTAAAAAACTGAACGAAAACGTAAAAAAATGGGACCAAAACGTAAAAAACCAAACGAAAACGTAAAAAACCGGACGAAAACATAAAAAAATCGGACGAAAATGTAAAAAACCAGACAGAAAACGTAAAAAAACGGACGAAAACGTAAAAAATCAAACGAAAACGTAAAAAAGCGGGACCAAAACGTAAAAAACCGGACGAAAACGTAAAAAACCGGAAGAAAACGTAAAAAAAATGGACGAAAACGTAAAAAAACGGACGAAAACGTAAAAAATCAAACGAAAACGTAAAAGTCTTGTGTGTTGTATGTAACCTTAACTTTGGCAATCTCTTTGAGACTTCCACTTTGAGTTTTTAAAAGGGTTACCAGTTAATGACTAAGGTCTCACTAGGTGATCAATGTCCTAGCTCAAGCTCTTGGGTGTCTAAGGGACGGTTGGTACTAAGCTTTCGACCCATCTAAATTACCATAACACAAAATCATTCCCTCAAAACTATATTAGCTCTTGGGAAAATAGTTTCGAACAAGCCAAAAAAATAATGATAGCCTCAACACTAATCTCACTTTCATTTGACCTATATTATTTTATCATCATTGGTTCTAAAATATTAACTGAGACTAACCGAATTAAATCTTACAAGGATTGTTGATAGGCGAACTCTTGAGTGACTTTAATCCGAGAACCTACTGCTCCAAACCGAATCACGCACCACCACTGCTAACCTTTCTTGAGTACTTCTCAAAGCCTTAATGTGTGAGTGGTGATTCGATGACCTTTGGAGGCTGAGTTTAAATAGAGGTTTTCAGGGAGTAGCTCCATGGGAGCTTTTGGCTTGGGAAACATAATCCTTCCTCTATTGTGATACTTCTACTTCTATAGTCCCTTATCCTAGGTGATCTTGTGATTAGGGTCATTGGTCAAAAGGGTTGGGAAAGTAGTGGGTGGGTGATGGTGATGGAGCGTGGGATAGAAGAGGCGCAGAAAAAGGAGGATAGGGATGGTTCGGTGATGGTGATGTCTCGATGGTGGTTTTTGGGAGAAGCAATGGGGCGACAAAAATGAGGGAGAGAGAAGAGTGAGTTTCAGTAAAAGAGAAAAAGAGAAATAAAAGAAGGAAATGAGTTGGTGGGTTTAGTGGTATTTAATTTGAAGATAGGTGTGTATATGTATTTTTATTTTTGGATGTATTTGTAAAATATACATTTTATTTAAGTCTAGTGTTGTAAATGGGTATTTTAAAAGTAAGGTGGGTAAGCTAATTACTCGAGTCTCGCTAAATAGTGTCTGGTCTGGTTTCGTCATAGTCTGTCTCTAGTTACAAAGTTTATATTTTTAAAGTTGTTAAATATGATTTAAGTTCATCCTCGAGTCCATAAATACTTTTCTAATATTTCATGTCTTTTTGCCGGTTCCTGATTTGCGTGTGGTGTCAGTCTGTGTGAAAGTGATATAACCTACCACATTATCATTAAAATAATAGCCTGAAATTTACAGGTTGTTATATATTGTGTTAGTAAACTTTAATTCATCAGGATTGGTGGCTTGTGTAATGTGAGGAGAAAGATTGCACTCCCTTAAAACTGCTTTCCCATCAATTAAAGTTTATATGTTGATGTCTTTGGTTACTACTTATTAGTGCATTGATAACCTCTGTGTTTATTATTGTCCTGCGCATTTGACTACGGAAGAGAATGTGGCTCCCACGGTTGTTACTAAATTGATCACTTAGGAATGACTTTTAGACATAAGTAATCATTAAGGGATTTCTCGCCGATAAGATTAGGACCAACGAGAAAGGGTTAATTACATACACTTCATATAAAACTATCAATAAAACAAGTGACAATCTACTTAATCATCAGGACAGGTCTTCTTATTGTCTCGAGTATTTATCTGTGTACGTGCATGCCTATCGCTGATTCGTGCTCATTAGTTCAGTTTATTATTTAATTGCAACCAAAACGTGCCAGTCTCTCAGGCTGAACCCCCTTGCGTTAGATTAGGTTGTATAGTTAACTTAGAATATTAAAATACTGATTGGAATAACTAGATAATACGTTCCACTCTTAGTGATCGACACTCTACTTACCATTATATTCATACTGATCGAGTACACTGCTCGTTAAGTGTGTGTGTGTTATTGATAAGTCGGCTAAATATAAATTTAAAACTTGAGTAGGCATTAATACTGCTAAACCGCAACGACACATCGCACGCATCACTTATTCTGTGAGCTTCTTTGGTCTTATTAAGTTTTTACAAGTTTCAATTAGTGTGTTAATCTGCTTTTGAGCTTTTGGTAAATTTTGGTGCTCAATAGCTTATTTCAAGAGCTTATTTGAAACAGCTTTTTACCCAAACTGCTTATTAGGGTTTAGAAAAGTTCAAATTTCATTTTTCATAGCTTCATAATATCATTTAAGATTTTTCTGCAAAGTTTCATAATTTTCCAAATCATTTTGCTATTTTTAAACATTTTATTAGTCTCTTTTAGTTTTTAATTCATAAAAAATAAAAATAAAAATCAAAAAAAATATAATTCTTTTTTCTAAAATTTTCTTTTAGTATTTTGCACTTAGGAAAATTATTTTCATAATTTTAGGGCTTATAATTTAGGATTCCACTATTTAGTTGCGTTTTTAGATTTCGTATCGTACGTTTTAAAGTTTAAATTGCGTTTTAGGAATCGTGGGCTTTCTTTGATTGTTTTCTTAGCTTAATAACTTGTTTTTATTAGTTATTTCATATTCGTAGTGTAAAACCCCAAAATATCACTCTTATTTCACATTTCACTACACATTCGACACCATTACCGACAACTCGACTTCAACCTTCGTTGGGACTACGACCCGGGGAAATACATTCGTTGTATGTTCTTCGGAAAATAAATATATACTTAAAAAGACAAATCAAAAAATGGCGCCGCTGCCGGGGAAGGCTTGAGAAGAGTTTGTTAATTTCGATCGTTGATTCGTGTTTTGAAGACCCTTCCCTCGGAAGTTATTTGTTTTCATAAAAAGAAAAATACAAAAAGAAAATAAATAAAACAATTTGTCTAAAGTGTTTTCAAAAATACAAAAAAATAATAATACATCCTCACTTTATTGAAAGTGTTGTAAACCATTCCGAAAAACAACAAAACAATCGAGAAATCAATTGTGTTCGGATTATTTTTCGGCTACAACCTATAAAAGGGGTTTAAGGAGGTCTTGACATTAAATTGCAGACCGAAAAGAGATCTATTCTTCTGTTCCGCCACTCTGCGAGTAGTCGTTAAAGAAACGGATATCGATTGAGGGATCGGTACCAAAAATATTGTGATTATTTTTCTATAAAATAAAAATCCAAAAATATTTTCATTTTCAAATTTGATTTTTCTTTTTGATTTCATTTTGGTGTATGCACACCCGTTCTTCTTCTTCTAATCATCTTCTTTCACCATTCTCAAATCCCGAAAGGATTATCCGTCATAACAACCGTGTTCATTTCTCAACCGTTGAGGAAATGAATGACAACCCAAACAATCAACACCCTCCGGTGGGTGTTAATGTTAATCAAAATGCGAATCCGGCTCCCGATCTCCGACCAATGGAAGAATTACTCCAATCACCTTTCAATGGTGTTGGCAAAGCAATTGTGATACCCAATATGTTTGCAAATCAATTTGAAATTAAAACTGGGTTACTTAATCTTATCACCGGTATTTCCTTTCACGGCTTTGAAAATGAAGATCCTCATTCCCATGTCCAGAAATTCATCGACATCACTGAAACGCTTAACTTCAATCACGTTCCTCATAATGTGCTTAAATTGAAGTTATTCCCTTTTTCTCTCATAGGAGCAGCCTGGACTTGGCTTGATAAGGAACCTCCTAATTCGATTTTTACTTGGGATGACTTAGCCTCCAAGTTCGTGAACTACTTTTATCCTCCTTCTAAAACATCGAATCTCAGAAATCAAATCACTCGATTTCAGCAAGCTTTCGATGAATCGTTCAACGAAGCTTGGGATAGATTCAAAGAGTTGTTAAAGAAGTGTCCTAATCACGGATTTTCAACCTTGCTTCAAATTGATACTTTCTACAATGGGTTGAATCCATCTGATCAAGATTCACTCAATTCCGCTGCGGGTGGAAATTTTCTGACTAGAAACACTCAAGAAGCTTTGACTATCATTGAAAATAAAGCCAGAGTGAGGAGTTCTAGAACCAGAGCTCAAGTTTCAAATATGAGCAACAAATCAGATAGCAAAACAGAAGAGGCTCTTGTCGCTCTCACTAAACAAATTGGGCTTCTAATTAAAGAAAGACCTTCTCAACAAGTCAATGCTGTGAATAAAAAATGTGAGATTTGTGGTGGTCCACATCCTTATTATGATTGTCAAGCCTCCGGTGGCCAAGGTTTGAATGCTACCATAGCATCAGCAACCTACAATCAAATTCAAGGATTCCGTCCTCAAGGTGCTAATAACCAAATGGGACCACCCGGTTTTTCTTCATTCCAAAACAATCAAAACCATTACCCTCAAAATTACAATCATCAAGTCAATGTTGTAAACCAAAGTTGTGAAACTTGTGGTGGTCCACATCCGTATTTCGAGTGCCTAGCCGCCGGTGGCTACACTCAAGAGAGCGTTTATGCTGCTTCGGGATCCTATAATCAGGGAGGTAACGGTTACCAACCACAAGGAGACCGTAATCTTCTCAGCTACCGTTTTAACAATTTTCTCGGACCACCCGGTTTTAATGCAAATCAAAATCAAAATGTGCCAAATAGAAATAATCAAAATCAAAATCGGGTGGATCATGGTAACCAAAACCAAGGAAATTACAATCAAGGTCAAACTCATGGTTACCAAAATCAGGGAAATTACAATCGAGGCCCGAATCAAGGAAATTTTAACCAAGGAAATTTTCAAAACCAGAGAACTCTTAATCAGGGAAATTTACAAAATAACAACCAGGGTTTTAATCAAAACAACCGAGGGCCAAATCTTAACAATAATCAAAATCAAGGATTTGTGCAAAACCAATCGCCCTCGGATGAGTTGTTGAAACAACTAATTCTTCAACAAAAATCCCAAGAAGAAACAACTAGGTTTTTGATTAAGGAAATGACTGAGATGAAGAAATCTTTAAATGATCGACCCTCGGGCTCAGGAACTCTTCCTAGCAATACGATCGCTAACCCGAGGGGCGATGTTAAGGCGATCACTACAAGGAGTGGTGTATCATATGATGGACCCACGGCTCCGACTACCTCTTCTTCTCTACCTCCCAAGGTAGCCGACCGTGAGACCGAGGTGACAAAGGACACGGAACTTCCTGCTAATAACGGAAGGACCGAAGACGTCCAACCTTCGGTTGTCCAACCGTCTAAGGATGTGCTTGAGCCTGAAAAAGCTCCCGTAAAAGCCAAGCTTCCTTATCCTTCGAGATTGAATGATCAAAAGCTCCGTGAGAAGAACAATCAACAAATGTTGAAATTTCTCCAACTCTTCCAAAAGCTTCATTTCGATTTGAGCTTTGCGGATGCTTTACTTCATATGCCTAAGTTTGCTTCAACTTTCAAAAGTTCAATGAATAATAAAGAAAAGTTGTTTGAGTTAGCTAACACACCGTTGAATGAGAATTGCTCGGCGGTAATCCTTAAAAAGCTTCCCGAAAAGCTTGAGGACCCCGGCAAATTCCTCATCCCGTGTGATTTTCCGGGAATGATTGAGTGCTTAGCCTTGGCCGATCTTGGTGCAAGCATCAATCACATGCCTCTTTCTGTGTGGAAAAAGCTTTCTCTACCGGAACTTACTCCTACGCGAATGACTCTCGAGCTCGCGGACCGTTCGATTACTCGAACAAAAGGTATCGCTGAAGATGTCATCGTCAAAGTAGGAAAGTTCCATTTCCCGGTTGACATCGTTGTGGTTGATTTTGATGCCGATCCTCGGGTTCCCCTCATCCTAGGGAGATCCTTCTTGAGGACGGGTCGTGCTTTGATTGATGTATATGCTGAAGAAATAACTCTTCGAGTTAATGACGAAGCCGTTACTTTTAATCTTGACCAAACTGCAAGCTTCTCCTCTAGCTACGAAAATTTTTCGATAAACCGAATTGATATCAAAGATGTTGAGGAGTATGCTCAAAAATTTCTGGAATTTTCAAACGATTCTCCGAGTGGCATTCCCACTCCAACTTCTCAACCTACCCTTTCCGACTCTTCCCCTTCTCTCACACCGGTTGACGGAAGTGTTTCCACTATGGAAGAGCTCGAGGTTTTCTTTAGTAAAGAGCCAATTTCACCGGAAATTGATGACACCGTCTTTGATCCAGAGGGAGATATTCGTTTAATTGAAGAATTGCTATACAATGAGCCGTCATCTTCACTCCCTCCGACGGAAATTAAAGAAGAAAAGCCGCCTAAATCCGTTCAAGTTGTTGATTCTAAATCAGAAGAACAAAGTAGTGGCAGTACCACTTCTAGTATTGATTTTCTTCTTGAGGAGTTCGCCGATGAACTCGCTCACATCGATCCAATCCCACCGGGGGATAAGGACGATGAGTTTGATTTTGAATCTGATCTTAAAGAATTAGAATTTTTGCTGAACCGTGATCCGTCTAAATGTGATTCTTACTCTGAGGAGTTCACCGAGAAACTCGCTCATGAAGATCCAATCCCATCAGAAAATGATGATGATCTTTTTGACTTTCATGCTGATCTTAAAGAAGTTGAAAATCTTTTGTACCATACTCCATCATCTGATTCTTACATCGAGCTTAATGATTTACAAAGGGATGACGACCTCTTCGATTTTGGGGCCGATCAAACCAAATGGAAAAATATTTTATATGGCAAACCTACTGATGAAAAAGACCCTAAAATGGAAACCATACTTGAGGATGCTACAATTGTTTCAAATAACTTATCTCCTCATTCACCCGAAGATGATTTCCTTTTCTCCATTGAGTCTCCCATCGAGTACCCTGCTAAGTTTTCTTGTGAAGACAAAGTGTTTAATCCAGGGATACTCGATGATGGTGAAATTCATCCTTTGATGAAATTGACTCTTGATAAGAACTTAAAGTTTCCTGCCTCATCTAAGGAACTTTTAATTCTGGAGAAAAGTGATTCCCTTCTTCTTATTTCTGATCAAGAACTCCCATTTTGCGTGGAGTTATCTCTGATTGCAACTCTACTATTGTTTCCAGCCGGAAATGAAGAAAAGTTTTTGACCCCGGCATCACTGCTTTTGTCCTCTAGAGCCGGGGGCATCTCATCGGTGTGAAACTTTCGTATGTTTCAATGTTTATCCAAACATCTTGAATGAAAGTCCGATTGAGATTATCTCTTCCACTTTCTCCCCCAAGGACAACTAAATTCGGGGTTAAGTCAAGCTACGTGACTCGGTTAACAAAAACAAAGCGCTTCGTGGGAGGCACCCCATGCTTATCCTTCTATCTTCTTTCTATTTTCTTAATAAAAGTAAGGAGGGCTTCCTCTTCCATATCTTGTGTTTCGTGGTTTCTTGTGATGTGTCCAGGATTTGCCCAAATAATGAAGACTCTCGTGCTCGTGGCTTGCTTCTCTCCACTCGAGTTTCATCATTCGTTGCTCATCCGATATCCTAAATCTTATCGTCTAACGTTTATCTTTGTCATAATTAATAAACGGCCTTAGATTTATGTAGGAGAACCCTTACCATTAAGACATTGAGGACAATGTCTCGTTTTAGTCTGGGGGTGATCTTTCGATTTGATTTGTGCCTTGCATTTTTTGCCGTTTACTCATGCAACCCCATTTTTCCTCCAAAATTGAAAAAATCCAAAAAAATGAGAAAATTTTAATTTTTTTTTGCAAAAATATAATAAATTTTGACATTTTGTTGACTTTCCGCTGGTGAGAGTAGGAATAGAATTCTGACTTGATCGGGCGTGTTGAGCCCTAGCTTGTCCCCTTAACCTTTCTCGGCTAAGCATTCGCGGATCTTATTATTTAAGATTTTAAATTTGCGAAGAACGAGAAATGATAGAGTTTATTTAGAAGTTAGATGCTAAACGTGGAGTAGTTGGTTCACTTTAGAGCTCATCGAAGTTACTTGTGTCCTTTTGCTCCCACAAAATTGTTTCACTATATATAACTGTAAGAATAATTAAAGATGTTAGGTTTTGCCGATGATTAGTTCTTGGTCTTCTTAAAAGAATCATTGCTTTAAAAATTGGGTACACATCAAGGTTACTTAATAAATACGTTTAATAATAATAAGTTAAGTGCTCTAAGCTACGGATTCGAGATCGGGCCATGGATCCTTATTTCTGGAAGGCGTTTAGGTCTTGGCTACCCTCTTGCACCGGCCCTTGGACCTCTTGTTCAGGAATGTGTGAGGTCTTGGTCTAACCACCTTGGATCCTCATTTCAGGAACGTCTAGAGTCTTGGAACACTCCGTTGTAACGACCCTTGGATCCTTTATTCCGGAAGGTGTAAGGTCTTGGAACTAAATCGTGAAGCTCCGTCGTTTAGGGTACGCAAGTGAAAAGTTAGTGAAAAAAAAATAAAAAAAATAAAAAAATAAAAAAAATAAAATAAAATGGTGATGATTGAAAAAAAAAATGCAAAAGTAAAAAATATAAATAAAAACCTTGATGTGGACCTCATTTTCAAAGCAACGGTTCTCGAGAGAAGATTAAAAACTACTTAGCGTCTTAATGTAGTATCTTTATCAGACTAAAAAACCTATCGAAACGAGAAAATATGAAGCAATTCATTTCTCACCAAAAATAAAATAAATAGAGGCAAATTAGGAAAATGGGAGCAAGAGGTAATTACACAAGTAATTTCCATGGGTAGTGTTGGCATCTAACTTGTAAATAGACAATGATTTCGTTTTTAAGCTTAGTTTGGGGACTCGTGAAAAATCAGGAACGACGAATTTTATCCGTATAGTCACTTCTTTATGAGTCGTGTTTCCTACCCGTTGACCCTAAAAGTTATTGATAGATAATGATTGTCAACAAAACCGTCGCGTGCAAAAAGATAAAATACAAAAATAGAATAAAAGAAAAAATGGGGAGTTTTTAGAACTTAAGATTTCTTAATCTCTTTTGAGAATTTTGCTACTTCTCAAAGTTAGTAAAAAGAGATTGGAAATTTTTGGTTTTAAAAATGTGTTTTTATAACATTGCGTGAGGACACTGCAATATCTTAGTCTGGGGGATTTTGGTATGTGCTTATTCACATACCTTTTATTTGCCAAATTAAGACCAAAACGACCAAAAACTAACCATAAATGCCAAAGATATTTATGTTTGTTTATATGCAGGTACGGATATTTAGAAATATGGACAAAATCAAGCAAAAACCAAGAAAACGAGCACGAGATTTGGAAAAGGTCGAAAGCCGAAGCCGGGGAAGCAATTGATCAAAGTTTATGCTCATATGTCAGATTTGGTCCTCAAAGAAGCAAAGATTGTCAAAAAAAATAGCCCTTGGATCAACTTTGAATAAATGGCAGAAAAAGTCCTTTGAATTTACAACTTGGCAAAATTTACCCTTAAACCTTAATTCTAAATTCTACTACCAACCGGATCTATGCTAAACAAATCCAAAACCCAAAACAATTACCTACAGCCCATATTAAAACCCCAAGCCCAAAATAAATACCCACGGTCCTTTTATATAACCCGAATAAACCCATTTACCCAACCCAAGACCCGGTCAATGGAATTACTTACCGGTCAAACAATAATAAACAAACTTACCCGCGCCCCATTTTTTCCCCCCAATTTACCCAGTTCCTCAAGAACCCTAATTACCCGTCCAAAGTTTTACCACAATTAAGGGCAAATCCGTACTTCACCCTCGATTCTAGAAGAAGCCTGACATGTCAGCAATCCCAGGGCAAATCAATGCTTCTGATTGGCTGGTGATACGTGGAGTGATGATCCAAGGGCTGAGGTTGATAGAGTGATGTCCAAGAGTGATCAAACGGATGAAATCGACTCAAAGAAGCACACGAAGGTGTGGATTGATGACATGGCAAGCCCTAGAAGCTTCAAGCTCTGCTATAAATAGAGCTCTTTTCTTCTTCATTGAGCAAGTAGTTTTTAGAGTAGAGTTATGTTGTTAGTTTTATTTCTAAATTGTATTATCAAATTTCCAGTTGTGCAATCAAGTTTTTATTAATAAAATTTTAGTTTACTTTATTGCTTATTCATTTAAATTTGTCTTTTAAAGTTGTTAGTTAAGCTCTGTTACTGTTACATAAGCTACTTGATAAGTTAGATTAAGCTTTTCACTCACTTGTTCTCATTCTATCTATTTTTCAGAAAATAACTCAAAAATTCAAAAATATATTCTCAACTCTTAAACTCAGCTTCAATAAGCTGTTTTTCATTAGATTAAGCTCATACTAGCTTCTATTAGCTTTTGTGAAGCTTATTAGACAGTGTATCAGATTATTACTCAAAAGTCAACAGAAGTCAACTCCTGGTCCAATAAGCTGTTCTGGTGATAAGCTGTTCTGATAAGCTGGTTTGGGGTATATTTGGCTTGTGTTTAACAAGCCTGGGTTGTGATAATAGTAGTTCATTCATGTTCCAGCTTTAGGATCTTGTAAGTTCTATTTTCATTCAAGTTATTTTAGCTTAAACTGTTCAATTGCTTAATTCTGGTTTATTAATGCTTATTAGAATAGTTTTATCTTAGTTGATCTTATTTGAAGCTGAATTGATAGTAGTTAGTGACTTAGTGCTTTAATTTCAATTTGCTCTCAAAAGCTTTATAAAAAATCAAAAACAGCCACAGTAGTTTATAGCTTAGTAAGTGCTTATTTTATGGTTAAAAGTTGCTTAATAGGATAATTATAAGTCATATAATCAGTAGTTAAGAGGATTGATAGGTTTATTTGGTGGTCTCTGGTTCTAAAGTTCAAAATCAGCTTCTTATAGAGGGTGTTTGGCATTAGAGTTGTTTGTGTTCAAAAAGCTAATGGTACTGTTCATTTACAATTAGATAAGTTTTGATCTAGCTTAATTAAGTTTGTATAAGCTATTTCTGATAGATTTTAAGTGGTTTTGATGCCTTTTGAAGTTTTGAGCTGATAGGTGCAAAAATTATATCTTAACCTGCCCTTATAAGCTCAGTATAAGCTGAGCTTATTTAGGACATAACCTTTGGCATCTTTGAGTTCCATTCAGTGTTTAAAGTGAAGTTCCAAGAGTAGGTATTGATTCATGTGGAATTGAAAGAGTTAAGTGCAAAAATCCATTGCTGCTGCATTAGATTTATTTGTGCAGACCTGCACATCTTTTGCTCATCTCAGCTTTTTTTTTTTTTTCCTATGCAACTGCTTATTCACTTAAGCTTAGTGCCTGAAATTTGGTTTGCTAGAAGTTAGTAGTACTAGCTTTAAGGTTCTGAGATTGGAATTCACTCAGTAGCGTATCAGTTAGCTTAAAAGTTGTCTGCAAAAAGCCCCATTAGGACTGTTTCATACTTGCAATCAATTTTTGTCCCAAGTGCATATGTTCTTGGCCTCAATCGAAGTAGCAATTGATAGTGAAATTTGGGCATTTTTGGTCTAGAAGTAGTCTGTAGTACTAGCTTTTAGAATCAGCTTTCAGTTTCCCCTAATTAGCTTTTTCCTAGCTTTTAGAACAGCTTAAAGTAGGTTGTCTGCTCATTGCTTCTGCCCTATTTTTGCAACTGCACTAAGTGCTATTTGGCTTATTCTGTGAGCTTCTTTGGTCTTATTAAGTTGTTTCAAGTTTCAATTAGTGTGTTAATCTGCTTTTGAGCTTTTGGTAAATTTTGGTGCTCAATAGCTTATTTCAAGAGCTTATTTGAAACAGCTTTTTACCTAAACTGCTTATTAGGGTTTAGAAAAGTTCAAATTTCATTTTTCATAGCTTCATAATATCATTTAAGATTTTTCGGCAAAGTTTCATAATTTTCCAAATCATTTTGCTATTTTTAAACATTTTATTAGTCTCTTTTAGTTTTTAATTCATAAAAAATAAATAAAAAATCAAAAAAAATATAATTCTTTTTTCTAAAATTTTCTTTTAGTATTTAGCACTTAGGAAAATTATTTTCATAATTTTAGGGCTTATAATTTAGGATTCCACTATTTAGGTGCGTTTTTAGATTTCGTATCGTACGTTTTAAAGTTTAAATTGCGTTTTAGGAATCGTGTGCTTTCTTGATAACGCTTAAATCTAACATGTTTTTAGTAGCGTTATTTGTGTTTTTATATGTGTTTTGTGGTTATATTTATATGCTTTTGTTACTTAATCGTACCAAAGTGTGTTTGCGAAGTTTATGTAGCCAAAAACAGGAAAAATGATGAAAACGATGCAAAAACGAGGAAGAAGGAAATATTTATGATTTCATGAAGATTCTTGTGGCAAGTCCCGCACCAAAAGGTACTTAGAAGAGTAAAAGTCTATGTAGTCAAGTTAATAAGTCTAAAGATGAAGGGAAAGATCAAAGAACCAAGAGCTACGAACAAGAAACAAGTCAAACGGCCAAAGACCAAAAAGAGTAAATCAGCAAGCTCCATCCGATCGGATGCAGCCCGCATCCGATTCGGATGGAGGTCAGTTTTGAAGACCAACCGATCGGTTGGATGAAATACCGATCGGTTGGATGTCGTCTGATTTCCAAATCTTCATCATTAAGTCTTGTGATTGCTACACATCCGGTTCTAGGACCTTCTAATCATAATAATGGTCTAATTAACACTACTTGGAGGACAAGAGAGGCATTAATGAACCAAGACCCTTGGTTGGAGTATTATAAAGAACCATTTGATGAGCATTTAGATATATATCAACACATAACTATCAATCAACAAGGAGAATCCATCAACCACTCATCACATACTCTTAAATTCGTCCAAAAAGTCCAGGAACAAAAGGAGAGTCGAAGTCTAATTCATCTCTTGTGAGAATCATTGCCTTTTCACTTGTAATCTTATTTTCAATCATTGTAAGACTCTCAATCATGGTTTTTAATGTTCAAGGTTTTAAGATTATGTTTATGTTTGCTATGAGTGGCTAGTGCCTTTGTGCACTTGCTTAGATGATGTGTATTACCTATTGATTGGCATATGATTGTGATAACATGTTTTAATTCAATTTCAAGTCGATTCTAAGAACCAATTGTGATCAAGTTTCATAGTGACATTTGTTGGTCAAGATTAACTAGTTGCTAGTAATTTTAAGGGTCGAGAGAACTATTGTTATTCAACTAGTTATAATTATTTGTCTATGAATGATTGTTGTCATCCACTATTCTTGATTAAACAAAGAAACTTAATCGTGATTGTAATGAAAATGCTTTTGTTTATCAAAACGGATTGATTGTAAACCATTTCAAGGGTCGAGAGATTAATAGTTTATTATCAATTGTGACCTTTTGTCTATAATCGGTTACCTTTCGTATTGACCATTTCTTAAGCTTGTTTGATTAGACAAAAGATTGTTTTTGTGTTTAAGGTACACCAACTTATGAACCTTGAATGGATCTTGAATTGATTGGTTAAACGTAATGCTTGTTTTTATAAACTAAGATCTTGACGAAGGTTTAATTTGTAGAAACAATAAATTAGTCACCAAACTAATTATCATAACCAACATGTTATCCAAAGTTATCACAATCATATTAGTCAATTGTAGTACACTAGTCTAAGCAAGTGTAGTTTTTAATCATTTGAATTTTCATATTATTATTATTGCTTGTTTGAGAAATTTGCTTTTAACTTACAATTCGATTCACTACACAAATCCCTGCGAACGATCCCGACTTACCATAAAAATCTTGCTACAACGGACGAGTATACTTGCTCGTATGTGTTGTTCTTAGATTCGGTAATTCACCCTTATAAATTTAAAACTTGCTCGAACCCGACACATGAAGTTTTTGACGCCGCTGCCGGGGATTTTGATTGTGTTTCTGTAAGTTTTAGTCCATTTCTCGCCTAGTTAGTTTTCGTAAAAAAAAAAAAAAAAAAAAAAAAAAGTTTTACCGAGCTGAGAATCCGATCGGTTTCACATCCATCCGATCGGTTGCCCTGTTTTTCATTTTACCGAGAGATCTATCCGACCGCTAGGCACTTCCATCCGATCGGATTCCTTCAAACCAATTTTACCGAGAGCATCATCCGATCGGTAGACCATTCTATCCGATCGGTTGGTCAGTTCTGATTTTTTTTAAAATTGTTTTCGTTCTTCGCTCGTTTGTTTAGACATTGCCTTGATTCTCTGGGGAATTGTATGAACACTCGATCAACTGGAATAGAACCAATTTCACCTTTTTCAGATCCCGAACGTTTAGTCCGAAGACAAAGAAAGAAAAGAAAACCCTTTGTTCCATTAGCCAACCGTATACCGAGAGTACCAAACCCACCGTTTGAAAACCTTTTTGAAGCCAAAGTCATTTATAATCCATTCACTGATCAACTTTTTCCCATGGCTGACGATAGACCCATGTGGGAAGCCAACCGAGCCGTAGCACCCACTCCTGGAGCTGCTATTGTTGCTGTCAACCTAGGTGACAATTTCACCGTGAAAGGTCACCATCTTTCTATGATCAAAGACCGTCAATTCGATGGCCGTTCGAGGGCCGATCCTCACAAACACATTGCCAAATTCATTGAAATCTGTGGCATGTTCCGATATGGCGACACCAATGTGGATGCCATTAAACTCAAACTTTTCCCGTCATCACTTGCTGGAGATGCAAAAGTGTGGTATAACGAATTAACACCCGGAATCATCAATACTTGGGAGGAGATGAGGCAAGCTTTTGTAAGCCGATTCTTTCCACCTGCCATGTTTGACCGACTCATGGGAGAAATTCGTGCTTTCACACAAAACCCTAATGAATCGCTCGTCGAAGCCTGGCTTCATATGAAAGATCTACTTCGAAGTTGTCATGGACATGGTTTAGGACGAAGAACCATTATCCAAATCTTCTACCATGGACTTGATGAAGCATCTCAAGGAATTCTTGATGCTGGAGGAATTTTTCTTTATAAGACCCCTAACCAGGCATACCAATTGCTTGAAGACCGAGTTCTTCTCAAACCGACTGGTCGAAAGATGCCAAAACCAAACCTTTAAGGAAAACCGTTGCTTTTGTCGAAAATTCCGATTCATCTAAACTCATGGAGAAAATGGAAACCTTGGTTTCCAGAATCGATTCGCAATACAAAGATCTTAAAGGAGAGATGAAAGAAATGCGAGATGGTTGTAACAACTGTGGAGGTAATCACCCGTCTTCAGAATGCGACGATCAACCTATGGATCAACCCAAAGAAGGAGAAGCTAATTATGTCCAAGGAGGATACCGTGGAGGAGGATATCGTGGAAATTATTACGGACGAAACTCTGTTAGTTGGCAAGATCGTCAACAACGAGATAACAACCGTGATTCCCAACCAAGAGTAGACAACCAGACCACACAAAACTCTGACAAAAAACCCGAAGAAACCGATTTTGAAAAAATGATGAGAGAATTCGTCACAGCTCAAAAATCAACCAACGAGTTTGTCAAGAATCAATTTTTCAATCTCAAAACCAAAGTTGAGCAAGGTCAGAAAAATCACCAAGCGTCTATTCAAGATCTTGAAAACAAGTTTGGTAGACTCTCTGATCAAATTTCTTCCCGACCATCAGGTTCGTTGCCAAGTAATACCCAAACAAACCCTAAGCCAACATCATCTGGATCGAACGATAAAACTTATCGTCCACCACAGACCAGAAATGAGCATATCAATGCTGTATTCACAAGAAGTGGCCTTTCTTATGATCCACCACCCAACCCAAACAATACCACGATCATCAATGATGATAGTGAGGATGAAGATGAAGAAGCCAAGAAGGAAAATACACCAAAAACGCAACCCAAACCCAAACCACCAGTTAAGGCTTACACTCCAAAAATTCCATATCCTCAGAGCCTTAAGAAAGAAAGAATGGAGGAGCGTTATAAGAAGTTTGTTGAAATAATCAAAGAAGTTAGACTCAATGTACCCCTCATTGATGTTCTAGCCGGAATGCCCAATTATGGGAAATTTTTGAAAGAACTTCTTAATAACAAAAACAAGTTGGAGCAAATATCTGCTACTTTTCTCAATGAAGAATGTTCAGCTATTGTTCAAAACAAAATTCCACCGAAACTCGGAGATCCCGGAAGTTTTCTGATTCCGTGCATATTAGGAAACAACATCACATGCGATGCTTTAGCCGATTTAGGTGCAAGTATCAATTTGATGCCCTATTCTCTGTATTCGAAACTTTCCATCAACATCCTGAAACCCACAAGGATGAGTATTCGATTAGCAAATCATTCTTATCAATATCCTGTTGGTATTGCCGAGAATATGCTTGTCCAAGTTGGTAAATTCATTTTTCCCGTGGATTTTGTGATCTTAGAAATGGAAGAAGATAGTAGAGTACCCCTTATTTTAGGAAGACCTTTCCTAAACACCGCTGACGCGATCATCAAAGTAAAAGGAAAAGAACTGAATCTTGGAGTAGGGGATGATAGAATCACCTTTTTAATCGATAAAGCAATGCAATATCCATATTCTAGTGATGACACTTGTTTTAACATTGATGTAATCGATGAAGTCACTGAGAAAGAATTGGATGCATTACTTGAAGATTCGGATCCATTCATGACTACTTCAGAGAAAATTAGTGAAACAAACTTTGATAAGGAATTCGCTGATTTTATGGAATAAAGTTTGAAGAAGAAGAAGAAACAGAAGTTGAAGAAGGAGAAATAGAAGAAGATTTTGAGGAAATCGATTTTAATGATCAAATGAGGATCAAAACATCACTTCAAGAACCACCAACTGATCTTGAGCTGAAACCACTTCCCAAAAATCTTGAGTATGCTTACTTGGGAGATAATTCGCTACTTCCAGTAGTCATATCTTCGTTGCTCAATGATAATGAAAAAGAATGCCTCATTTCCTTCTCAAGAAGCATAAAAGAGCTTTTGCATGGAAAACTTCTGATATCCCAGGAATCAGTCCTGATTTTTGCAAGCACAAAATCAATTTCGAAGAAGATGCCAAACCAGTTGTAGAAAGACAACGTCGACTCAACCCCAACATGAAAGAAGTTGTTAAAAAAGAAATCATCAAACTTCTTGATGCTGGTATCATTTACCCCATCGAGGATAGTCCTTGGGTGAGTCCTGTTCACTGTGTTCCAAAAAAAGGAGGAATGACTGTTGTGACCAACGAACGGAATGAATTAGTTCCTACTAGAACTGTCACAGGATGGCGAGTATGTATTGATTACAGAAAATTGAATAAAGCCACCAGGAAAGATCATTTTCCTTTGCCTTTCATGGATCAAATGCTTGAGAGATTAGCAGGGAACAAATACTTTAGCTTCCTTGATGGATTTTTCAGGATATTTCCAAATTCCTATTGATCCGGCTGATCAAGAAAAGACTACATTCACATGTCCCTTTGGAACTTACGCTTACCGGCGTATGCCTTTTGGATTATGTAATGCTCCCGCGACTTTTCAAAGATGTATGATTGCTATATTCCAAGACATGCTTGAAACGTCTATGGAAGTTTTCATGGATGACTTTTCAGTTTTTGGAAGCTCATTTGAAGCTTGTCTTTCTAATCTAGATAAAATGCTTGAAAGATGCGAAGCTGCACATCTTGTTCTCAACTGGGAGAAATGTCATTTCATGGTGACTGAAGGAATTGTGCTAGGACACAAGATTTCCAGTGCAGGAATGGAAGTTGACAAAGCAAAGATTGATGTCATAACCAAATTACCACCCCCAACCAACGTTAAAGCCGTTAGAAGTTTTTTAGGACATGCCGGTTTTTACCGTCGTTTCATTAAGGATTTTTCCAAAATATCTCGTCCAATGACGAAACTTCTAGAAAAAGATTCTGTTTTTGACTTCAATGCATATTGCATGAAGGCATTCGAAACGTTGAAAACCCAACTGACTAGTGCACCCATTATGGTTTCACCTAATTGGTCACTACCATTCGAGCTCATGTGCGACGCAAGCGATTTTGCTGTTGGAGCTGTATTAGGACAACGAGAAGAGAAACATTTTCGTCCTATATACTTCGCCAGCAAAACACTCAATAACGCTCAACAAAACTATACGGTTACGGAGAAAGAATTGTTAGCCGTTGTTTTTGCTTTCGACAAATTCAGATCTTATCTTGTGCATTCAAAAACAATCGTGTTCACTGATCATTCAGCGTTAAAATATCTGTTTGCCAAACAAGATGTCAAACCGCGTCTTATTCGATGGATTTTGCTACTCCAAGAATTCGACATCGAAATCAAAGATAAGAAAGGAGCAGAAAATTTAGCTTATGATCATCTATCTCGTTTAGAAAATCCAAATTTGGAAGAGTTAAAAGAAGACGAGATTGACGATTATTTTCCAGATGAAACCCTCATGACTGTTGATACAGTTGATGAGAACGAAATTCCATGGTTTGCAGATTATGCAAATTATCTCGTTGGAAGAATTCTAAAGAAAGGATTAACTCATGCCCAACGAAGTAAATTCTTTTCAGAACTTAAACATTACTATTGGGAAGAACCCTATCTTTTCAAAATGTGTCCCGACGGGATGATAAGAAGATGTGTTTTGGTTCCGAAACGAGAAGAATTCTTGATGAATGCCATCATGGCCCGACTGGGGGACACTATGGTCCTTCCACCACCGCCAAAAAAGTCTTTGATGCTGGATTCTATTGGCCAACCATTTTTAAAGAAGCCCATACTCTTGTTCAGAACTGTGATGCGTGCCAAAAATCCGGTAGTCTTTCTCGAAGAGATGAAATGCCACAAAAGAGCATTCAAGTCTGTGAATTATTCGATATTTGGGGAATTGATTTCATGGGACCATTTCCTAAATCACACAAATACGAATACATTCTCGTTGCTATTGACTACGTTTCCAAATGGGCAGAAGCTGAAGCTTTACCCACCAATGATGCACGAGTAGTTGTTAATTTTCTCAAAAAGCTTTTCGCTCGTTATGGAATTCCTAAAGCTTTAATAAGTGATCGAGGAACCCATTTCTGTAACAAACAAATGGAGAAAATTATGAAGCGATACGGAGTTCATCATCGTTTCGCTACAGCTTATCACCCACAGACCAGTGGTCAAGTTGAAAATACCAACAGAGCCTTAAAAAGGATACTCGAAAAAACGGTTAAAGACAATCCCGCCGTTTGGTCGAGGAAACTAGATGATGCTCTGTGGGCATTTCGCACGGCTTACAAAACACCAATTGGTACAACACCATACAGACTTTTATATGGAAAAACCTGTCATTTGCCGTTCGAAATCGAACATCGCGCTTACTGGGCACTGAGAAGCTGTAACCCAGATCTCAAAATAGCTGGAGAAAAGAGATTTTTGCAATTGCATGAACTCGATGAATTAAGACTCCAAGCTTACGAGAACTCCAAGCTTTACAAAGCTAGAACCAAAGCCTATCATGACAGAAAGCTAAGAATCCGAAAAGAATTCAAAGCTGGAGACAAAGTTCTGCTTTTTAATATGAAATACAAGTTCAAAGCTCCTAAGTTGAAACCGAAATGGTTCGGACCGTATATAGTGAAACATGGATTTCCATATGGATATGTTGAATTGCATGACAAACACGGTGGAAGTTTCATTGTTAATGGGCACCGAATTAAATTGTATTATGACAAGGAGCAAATGAATGAAGTTTCTATCAAAGAGATTCCGCCTGAATCGGAATATGAAGCTATAGCATTTATGTCACCTTTCCCGGCCGATTTCAAGAAAAACACTCCGTGGGCCGAGGATTCTGGTTATATCTATGATGTTCTTCCTAGACCATGGGAGAAAATTAAATTGGAAGACATAGATGAAACTGGAGAAGGAATAGTGATAGAAAATGTGGTGTATGTTCCAAAATTCTCAAAGAAGAATCCAGAAATTGCACCAACGTGAAAAGGAAGTTCGAGTCCGGCTGATGACTCGTTAATAAAACAAGCGCTTCTCAGGAGGCAACCCGTGTGTTTTCATTTTTATTTTTGTTTTCAAGTGATTAAACCCCAAAGTTTTTCTAAATTGCTTAGTTGAACTTAAGTGTGGGGGTGTATCATTAGCTTTTAATAAAACGAAAAAAGTATTTCGTGTTTGTTTCTTTTGTTTTAAGATTACTGCAGGTAATGATTGCGAAGCTGGGATGCTAGGATCAAGAATCACCCTGAGCAGAAAATACGTTTATTCTCTTATTTCCCTATTTCATTCCTTGAAATCGTTTATCACATTGAGGACAATGCTTAACTTAAGTGTGGGGGGGGGGTGAATAGGAAAATAAGAATAGATTGTATGTTTCGAGCTTAATTTTAAATTTTGTTTGCCCTTGTAATCTAGTTGTTTGTCATTTTAAAGATTTATATTTATCCACTGGTGAACCAGTAATTTTTGAAAATTCGAGATGTGTCCCGATTAATATTGCAATCCATTCTGGGATCGATAACATTAGCTAGCACATATTATAGCCCTTTCCACTAAATTGTGAGGATTTAAGCCTGTTTCGTATATAGCATACATCTTTTAGCTTAGATCTTTTTGCTATGAGTGTGCCGGTGATTTTATTTATTCTAGAACTTGTACTTGTAAATCATTACGAGACCGTTGTGAGATCACATTTTTTGTGATATAAGTGTATATGCGTGATAAGAGGCAACCTTAGGATTTAACCCAAATGGCCTTCCATTTACATATAATTATATATTAAGCTAGTTACATTGGCTAGTTTACCACTCATATGGACCCATTTGTTAGCGTTTATCTTTAATGCTAGATACCCCTAGTTACACCCTCCGAGCCTATCTTTTTCTTTTGATAAAACCCAGAAAAATTCAAAAAGATTTTACACCTTACCCCTAGTCAAGTCTTGGTTGGTTGCTAGCTATTTGGCAAGATGGATGTTATGTGGGAAATCATGAAAATTCGAAGAAAGTTGCAAATTCCAAAAGTTGTAAAGTCATCGAATAAAAAAAAGAAAAAAAGAGTCATCGCAACTATAAGGTGACAAGAATGAGCCAATGGGCTAGTGAATAAAGTATGAATCAAGGAAGTATGGAGTTTCTCGCAAAATGGCATGATAGTGGTTTGTAATAGCTAGTAACATTCGGTTAATAGACTTTGATTAGTTTTTGTTTTTATCATCAAACCTCTCTCAAATATATCCCATGCCTTATCCTACCCTTTTGACTTTGTGAAATTATTAAATGTATGAACATGTAGTGACCATCCGATTTCTTGAGGAATTGACTAACGTTGTTAGCGATCTGGGGAGTATTTTGGCGACCATCCGTTATGCAAGTAACGTTGTTAGCGAACCAAGGTACAATCTAGTGACCATCCGTTATTTGGTGATGCGAGAATTCGTTGTTAGCGATCTATTATGTTTTGCATGAGATAGTGGCACATAAGCCTGATATTGCACCTAAGCCTTAAACCCGAATAAAAGTCCTCTTTGACATGTATACTTGGCGCTCACACCATTCGGTGTAGTTTTGTTTCTTGTACAAGCTTATGGTAATATTTAGATCATGACTGAGCAAATGAGTGTCATTCCTCTTATATACTCCACCAATCATACAAATGAGTGTTTCGAGTGAATTATAGTTCATTTCCCTTTCGTGATGTGTTTAGTAATGTATATCAAGCAAGAAAATCATTTGGGTATTGTCAAACATCTCGATGCTTCAACCATAAAAGCTTAAAATGATGGATCTATCTTGTACTCGTGCTTGATAGATTTGCATCACATTTTTCCAATCATTTTTGTATGCCATGTGGATAATTGTTTTTATTTCTAGATTTGCTTGAGGGCAAGCAAAGTTCAAGTGTGGGGGATTTGATAACGCTTAAATCTAACATGTTTTTAGTAGCGTTATTTGTGTTTTTATATGTGTTTTATGGTTATATTTATATGCTTTTGTTACTTAATCGTACCAAAGTGTGTTTGCGAAGTTTATGTAGCCAAAAACAGGAAAAAGGATGAAAACGATGCAAAAACGAGGAAGAAGGAAATATTTATGATTTCATGAAGATTCTTGTGGCAAGTCCCGCACCAAAAGGTACTTAGAAGAGTAAAAGTCTGTGTAGTCAAGTTAATGAGTCTAAAGATGAAGGGAAAGATCAAAGAACCAAGAGCTACGAACAAGAAATAAGTCAAACGGCCAAAGACCAAAAAGAGTAAATCAGCAAGCTCCATCCGATCGGATGCAGCCTGCATCCGATTCGGATAGAGGTCAGTTTTGAAGACCAACCGATCGGTTGGATGAAATACCGATCGGATGGATGTCGTCTGATTTCCAAATCTTCATCATTAAGTCTTGTGATTGCTACACATCCGGTTCTAGGACCTTCTAATCATAATAATGGTCTAATTAACACTACTTGGAGGACAAGAGAGGCATTAATGAACCAAGACCCTTGGTTGGAGTATTATAAAGAACCATTTGATGAGCATTTAGATATATATCAACACATAACTATCAATCAACAAGGAGAATCCATCAACCACTCATCACATACTCTTAAATTCGTCCAAAAAGTCCAGGAACAAAAGGAGAGTCGAAGTCTAATTCATCTCTTGTGAGAATCATTGCCTTTTCACTTGTAATCTTATTTTCAATCATTGTAAGACTCTCAATCATGGTTTTTAATGTTCAAGGTTTTAAGATTATGTTTATGTTTTCTATGAGTGGCTAGTGCCTTTGTGCACTTGCTTAGATGATGTGTATTACCTATTGATTGGCATATGATTGTGATAACATGTTTTAATTCAATTTCAAGTCGATTCTAAGAACCAATTGTGATCAAGTTTCATAGTGACATTTGTTGGTCAAGATTAACTAGTTGCTAGTAATTTTAAGGGTCGAGAGAACTATTGTTATTCAACTAGTTACAATCATTTGTCTATGAATGATTGTTGTCATCCACTATTCTTGATTAAACAAAGAAACTTAATTGTGATTGTAATGAAAATGCTTTTGTTTATCAAAACGGATTGATTGTAAACCATTTCAAGGGTCGAGAGATTAATAGTTTATTATCAATTGTGACCTTTTGTCTATAATCGGTTACCTTTCGTATTGACCATTTCTTAAGCTTGTTTGATTAGACAAAAGATTGTTTTTGTGTTTAAGGTACACCAACTTATGAACCTTGAATGGATCTTGAATTGATTGGTTAAACGTAATGCTTGTTTTTATAAACTAAGATCTTGACGAAGGTTTAATTTGTAGAAACAATAGATTAGTCACCAAACTAATTATCATAACCAACATGTTATCCAAAGTTATCACAATCATATTAGTCAATTGTAGTACACTAGTCTAAGCAAGTGTAGTTTTTAATCATTTGAATTTTCATATTATTATTATTGCTTGTTTGAGAAATTTGCTTTTAACTTACAATTCGATTCACTACACAAATCCCTGCGAACGATCCTGACTTACCATAAAAATCTTGCTACAACGAACGAGTATACTTGCTCGTATGTGTTGTTCTTAGATTCGGTAATTCACCCTTATAAATTTAAAACTTGCTCGAACCCGACACATCATTTATTTGATTGTTTTCTTAGCTTAATAACTTGTTTTTGTTAGTTATTTCATATTCGTAGTGTAAAACCCCAAAATATCACTCTTATTTCACATTTCACTACACATTCGACACCGTTACCGACAACTCGACTTCAACCTTCGTTGGGACTACGACCCGGGGAAATACATTTGTTGTATTTTCTTTGGAAAATAAATATATACTTAAAACGACAAATCACATCTCTTTGTGTTTCATTGTTTCCCTAATCTTGAATCCCTAAGCAAGCCAAACTTCTCTCCCTCTTTCTCCTCTAAGCAAATCCGATCGACCCTTTTTTAATTCCACTAGGAATTGTCGATCCAAGTTTTGTTTATAAAGTGTTTGGTTTGTTTGTGATCAAGAACCTAGCTTTTCCCATTGAAACGCTAGTATTACGTGTGTACAAGAACGAGTAACAAGCTTCCTTTAGCTTGTGTGTTTGTTGTGTTCGATTCATATAAGCCCTCTCCTAGGGTTTATAATTTTGTTCTTGAAGCACGTGATTCCTTGTTCTTGCTAGGAATCAAAAGGTACGCTTTCTATTTAATTTTAGTTAATTAATTATATGTTATTGTAGATCCAATCCGCTGTTGCATGCTTTGATGTTTATTGTTTGTGTTTATTAGTTTATAGATTTATGATTCTAATATCCCAACAGATCGCGCCTGCGGCATGGCAGCTACCATTCTGCCATTGGTGCGGTGCATATTTTACGAGATGCAACTGGTAAGGCTTAAGTTGTTTTGATATGTCGGGGGATTCAATATGGTATTAAAATCTATTATTAGTACAATCTTGGATCAAATGTAGATTAAATTACTATTGAAAAGTAATAATGAGGTTGAACGATCAAGAATTTATGGGATTTGTTAATCATGGTGTTTGGAATAGTGAATTATGGGATAATTGCGTATTAAATTATTGTTTTTTATTTGATGGAGTTTTAGTATTTGGTTATAAGATTTGCGGGTACTTTTTGTTTTGTGAGTTGGGTGATTGCTTTTGATAATTTGCATGTTAAAGATTAGATTTTTATTTGATTATTGAAGATGGGAATATGTTTTTTGCCTCTCTAATTGCTGCGTGAGTGTTCAATTGACATAAGGGTTTTCGGGTTTTTTTTGTCAGGAAGAGTATCATCGGGTCACGAAGAACCTAAGAAACTACTATGTTTGCAACAGGGACATATTCGGAAAACCAAAAGGTACCAACAACTTTTCAAGTCATGTATAACACGTTGGTTTGTAGTTATGAGCTACATTCCTTAAGGTTCAAACGATATGAGTCTAAATGGATAAACATGTTAACAGTGCACATAAGAGAATGTCTGTTATTGTTAGGCATGAAGATGGGAAGTTACTTTTACTCTGTAAACGAGCTGACAGGTTAGCAAAAAACTCAAGATAACCGTCTTTATTTCTATTAATAATAATAAGTTTTATGTGTTTAACATTCTGTATTGGGACGTGTTCAGTGTCATGTTTGATATACTTGCTAAAAATGGGAGACAATTCAAAAAGAGTATAAAAAAACATGTGAATGAGTATGCTAATGCTGGATTCGACACGTTTCATTTTAAATGTAATCTAGATGTTTAAGGAAGTTTTTATGCATGTGAAAGACACTTCAGGCAAATTTTGAGGTTTTTTTATTGTTTGTTTGTTTGTTTTTTTTTTTTTTTATTTATTATTATTTTTTAATTTTTTATTATTATTTTTATTTTTATATTATTACTATTATTATTTTGTTGCTACAGGCAGGAAATAAATATTTGGACCTGTTATACCTATTATACGCTTTAAAACAGAAGAAGAAGCTATAAAAATTGCTAACAGTGTTCATGGCATGTATCTCTGAATCTCTTGAATATGGCATGGTCGGAGTCAATGAGGGATCAATTTCAACAGAGGTACGTAACCATCGTATTTACACAAATGGGTAGAATACAATTGCTATATACTATATAGATTCTAACTTTTAACGCATATTTGCATTGCATAAAGGTGGCTCCATTTAGAGGTGTTAAGGAGCCTGTTTGACCTTTTAAAGATAAAACATGATCAGAACTGGGTAGAGATTGTCACCTATTATACAGTAATGAACCATTTGTCGGTTCTATTTGTGTATCAGGTTTATATCATTGGAGGTGATGGAACTCAAAAGGGACCAGCAGTTATATATCAGGTAATTAAATGGTAACCTTATGAACAGATTTTGGATAAACTATTTTCATTTTACACTTAAAATTGAAACCAGACATGTATCATTTGAGGTTTAGCGTCTCATTGCGGAAGCAGAAGTTCAATCATTCCTCATTGACTTCTAGGGCTTGGGTTAGAGACGGGGGAATATAATGATGAGAAATGTCCGCACAGAATGCATTTGGAAGCAGGGACATCAACTTGGTCATAGGCACAAGAAGTATTTGTTACATAAATATACAAATGTAAAAAAGTTTCAATTTTACATTAATAACAAGTTAACCGTAGGATCTGCAGAAATGTGTTTTGGGTTCGTGCATGTAATGTATTTGTATAACAAGATTGATAGAATACACGATTTACGAGTTTTCAATAAACGTTTATTGTAATTTATGTTTATATATTTCAAGTAAAAACACAAATCGTACTACTGCCAACAAATATCTAAACACTCCCGCAACAACGCGCGGGTTTCCCAGCTCGTTTGTATTAATAACCACATACCATGTGAAACTTTAAAATACATTGCAAAATTTAACAGTTGATAAAACTAACGGTCAATGACCTATGAATGAGAGCTAAAACTATAACTTTTATCTTAAAGAAAGTACAGGTTCTAAATAGGGCTTACTATTTTGTGCATCTAGTAACATCATATAAGACCATAGAAACTAAAATAAGCAATAAATCAACAAATATAAACATAGATCAAATTTAAACATAAACATATACTTAGAAAGCCACTAAATCAACACATGCGAGCTTACATCAATCATAAACAAACAGAACACATATGAACATAGATCAGGATATATTTAAACATGACTCTCAAGCAAAAAAGAAGCCGAAATACCATAAAAGTTTGTCGTACTTTGTTAGCATGCAGATATGAGAGATCGATAGTCGACAACCCTGTTCGAGAAGACGTTCGTGTCAGTATTTGGTATTGGAAGCTAAGAGGACAAGATTAGCTATGGATGATATGTTTGTGTCTATTTTTGGGTATGTGTGTGTGGTAGCTAGTAGCACTATCAAGATACTTGCAAAAGAGAGAGCAAAACGACATCGTTTGCAATTAAAGATAAGGGCAGAGTTCAAACGGAGTCATTTAATGGGCAAAAAAAAAAAAAAAAAAAAAAACGGCGTTGTTTTAAAGCGGCCCAAAACGTTGTCGTTTTAACCGGTAAATGCAAATGAGTATAATAATGACCAAACACACCTAGTTTCACATTGAAATACACCAAAAAATAAGGAAGAGGCACCTCTTTAAAAAATAAAAATTTTAAAATTTAATACTGCCCATTTTTAGCATGGAAATATAAAGAGGTCTGTCAAACGAGTATTTGCATAGTAGTTTAGTAATTTTTAAAAAGAGTAAATTGCAAAAAATCATTCATGTGGTTTGATCAAATTGCAAGTTTCGTCTTTAACATTTCAAAAGTGCAGGCACCGATCATGTGGGGAACTTTGAGTTGCAGTTTTTGTCCTTGGGTTTTGACGTTTTTGACAAGGCATTTTAGTTAAGGGATGAAAATTGCAACCCAAAGTTCTCTACAGGGACGGTGCCTGCACTTTCGAAAGTTTAGGGACGAAATATAAAATTTGGTCAAACCACATGGACGATTTTGCAAGTTACTCCTTTTAAAATAAAAAACTTTTGGTGCAAGTCCAAAAAATCATAAAGTGTTCTATAAAGAATAGTGGGTAAAACTAGATTATCATAATACTAATCAAAGCAAAATGAAGCCAGTGAAAAGTGAAGACAAGAAACCTTTGGGTAAGCAAAGTGTTCACATCAATCTCAAAGTAAAAAGCCAGGTTAGTGTTTATTATGGAATTGTGCTACGAAAGCAATTAGCTCGCTATGTGATAATGGTTAAAGTTGATATACAAAGATCTTTAATCTTGAAGCAGTTTTGTTTTATATGTTTCCCTTTTTGAAAAAACTCATATTTGCCAAGTAGCATAATGTTTGCTACTCATTGGACTATGAACTATGTGACTAACTGCTATTTGTTCTTGTGTAGGATGGCATGGAAGTATCTTTTAGGATCAAACGTAACACAAAGTTGCAAACGCTAATCAACGAGTACTGTGACAAACAATCTAAAGAAACCAAGGGTAGTGTATTATTGCTTAATGGACACCATTTTTCAGCTGAGAAGACATCCGATGAGGTCTACTCTCTTCTGCATTAATTTTAGTTAATCTGTCACACAAACATACTGTAACCAAAACAAGTAGATGGCATTTGTTTGATATTGGATTCATATGCATTGTCTTTTTGATGTTTACTAGTACTTGAGATGCTAATGCGGGACAAATGTCTTTTGGTTTTCACAGCTAGAAATGGAGGACGGGGATGAGATCGAGTTCATGCTACACGTGGACGGAGGTGGTGGTAGATCTTCATGGGTATAGGACACTCGATGTTCACGAAATCATATCACTGTTGCGTTTAACTGTGATATTTACCTTTATGCCTAGTTAAAGTACGGTGTGGTGTTGTTTTATTTTCATTTCTTTTGGTTGTAGCAAGATATGCAATGAATCTGATCATTATCTGAGAATGATCTATTGTTCTCGGGTCTTTTGGTCATTTAATTAGAACCTATTTTATTTATAAAGAAGTGTTTTAGTAGGTCAAATATTGTTTGAAATTAAGAGCATTTAAAATGCTTCATATGCAGGTCACTAAGCCCATGTATCAGCATAGCGTGAAATTATCTTACATGTCACTAGCACACATTTTCTTAGGTATCCATCAACATATCACACGCTAGATCAAGAATCCATCAAAATAGCTTAGCATGTATTCTAACGGGTACAATTAGTATAGCATTTAAAGGTGACAAATTCGCCCCGTTAACTTCAAATGGATTGATAATGTCATATCTAATGTTTTATCTCTATAAGAACAAAGGGGTAAAAAACAAGCGAAAACCAAAAGAGTTGAAACATGACCAAAATGCCTGAGTCAAAAACTCGACATACACTTGTGAAAAGCGAAAACCAAAAGAGCTGAAACATGACCAAAATGCCTGAGTCAAAAACTCGACATACACTTGTGAAGCGTATGAAAAATCATAGTTAGTCTGGGAGAAAAGAAATGTAATCCGGATTTTAAGTCGTAGCAGTAGCTAGCTCACAATGAAATGACATGTTTTGACAAAGCTGAACCAATGGATGGGATGGGACTCTCAACTCTGTGTGCAGACTCACAGTATAGAGCTCGCTAGTTTTGTTGAGGATACTGTGGGGACAGTAACTGGCGCTCTTGTCTTGGCTGTTGGATCACTGCCATATACTCATATTGTACTATATTTAATGTATGGTAATTTCAATTTTGTCCTTTTGATTTAAATCTAACCATTTTACTTGTACACTATCATCAATTTTAGATGAAAACTGTTGGATTTGAACGAGGGTGATAGCTATTTATAACCAAATTCTACTAAGTGTACCTCAATTATATCTACTCATCTTAAATGTAACCTTATCAATCTAGAGAAAATTACCCGCCAAAAAAAAATATTGGTTCAAGACTTAGCTGGCATTTGTTTTGGCTATTTGGTTTGGGTTTTATATTGATGTGACACTAAAATGTTGTTAGGTTTGCGGTTTGGATTCAAAAAAGGCAATCACACCCTTAAAAGTGATTCCCATAAGACCATGTGTAGTGGTAAGAATTGGAGAGTGGGGGTTGTTTAACACGTGGCATGTGGGGTATTGTGGGGCTTTGTTGAAAAAGTTGTGTAGTGTAGAGTGAGGGTTGTTTGACACTTGTCATTCATTTTATATTTTTTATTTATTTTTTTTAATAATTAAAAACTTATAAAAAAAACTAAATTATATAAATAAAAAGATAATTTCATTAAAATAAACCCTAAAACTATTACATAATTAAAAAAAAAAAAAAAAAAGAAAAAAAAGTCATACAATTTCATACTAAATATTACATAAAAAACACTACCAACCATACTTTTTTTTATTGCTTCATTGATTTGTTCGTTAATAGCTTTTTCCTCGTCGGTCATCCCATCGGTGCTTCGTCGCAGTTGCTCCCAATCTTTCATTTTGATTAGCGTTGCTTGGTCGTTGTATCTCTTTTCTTTAAGCTCGCGACGCTTTTGAGCCTCATCCCCTAGCCTAGCTAGTTGTCGGTGTCGGTGGTAGATGATGAGGAAATCCCTTTGCCTTTGGCACTTCGCCTACCCGAGGGCCTTTGCGGCTCGACATACACGGTCTCGTCATCTTCCGCCTCGTCGTTTAGGTTCAATGTGTGAGCATCGGACGATTGGCTTTCGGGGGCGGATGATGAATCGGTTTTAGACCGTTTTGACGGCCTCGTTGTACGAATTTCCAAAGAGGGTTGCTGGAGCCATTTTTGATGGGTGTGAAGGTACTCCCACACCGCCTTGTGTTGGAATGATAGCCCCTTAAGCGCCTTGTATTCCTTGTCGGCGGCCTCGTATGTCCACGTCAACAAACTTTCACCACTTGGTACCGGCGTATTCTTTTTCCGGTTGTAGATACCGTTAAAGAGTTGACACGCCTTGTTGAGGTCGGTCCACTTCCCCCGAATCATGTCCGGCGTACGATAATCATCTCCGACACCCATTGCGGTAAAAAATGCTTCTCGAATTCGAGCCCAAAAAACCATTCCTCGTTGATAATCCGCTACAAAATAGACAAATAAACATAATAAGTTAAAAAAAATAACGAAAAAAAAAAGAACATAATAACTAAAAATAATAATAACGAAAAAAAATAACATAATAACTAAAAAAAAATAACGAAAAAAAAAACATAATAACTAAAAAAATAATTAATGACGAAAAAAAACATAATATACCGGCGTTTGGATCCGTCGCAATTTCTACCCACGCACGTGCCAAGTACATCAACTCGTGGTCGTTCCATGGCATACGCGTCATCTTAGCTCTTGGCTCGCCCTCAGGTTTTTTTGTGTGCGTCCGCTTTGTTTTTTGAGACGGTCCGGCGGTTTGCTTACCCTTCGCTCGGGTAATGCTTGGAGGACTATCCGGGACACTCTCGTTAGATCCAACATCTACCGGGTTTTGTTGCACATAATTTTGCGGGCGAAATTGTGGAGACGTGTTGAATTGTGATGGGAATTGTGGAGACGTGTTGAATTGTGAAACCTTTTGTTGGTTATACGAGTTGAACCCGTAATTTTGGTTACCGAAACCGTAGTTTTGAAACGCGGTTTGCGCATTTGGTGGAAAATTCGAGATCATATCTAGAAGTTCTTGGTTTGAAAACATAGCCTCGTTCTCGTTAACACGACGAGGACGAATGTATTCGTTGTTTGGGTAATTTTGTGGGCGGGTTGGGCGGTTGGGATTCATGGTGGTTTGATGGAAATGTATAAAGATGAGGAAACGTGTTTATAAAAATTGAGATGAATGTATAAATGATAGGAGTTTATATTGTGATTGAATGTGTGATGCGTGGTTTTGTAACCTTACAACAGGTTTTACCTCTCGAGGGATCTCAAGAGGCTTACAACCCCACCAGGCAGTGTACCTGACCGATGTAGTATAGTGTAGTGGTAAGTACGGGGGATTGATCGTTCTCCACAGGGAATAGTGTTCGTTAGGTATGAAAGGCTACTCTAATTAGGTCTAAGGGTTGAGGAAGATTCTTTTTTATGTTTTTATAATTTTTATGAAAGCAAGTAAAATCTCGGGTTTGAAGGAGTGGGCGGAATTAGTTGCTAGTCAACTAACCCAAATTACTACGGATGCAATAAAATAAAATAACAAAAAATGAAAATGTGGTGAGAAACTTATGTGTAGAGAAATGTGTTTACTTAGATTTCCTTACTCCCTAACTATCTTTTACCGGTTAATTAGTGTGTATTAGTCGCGTGGATGACGGGTGTATTCCTTAATACCATTCGTGGGGTGGCGTACTTACTTCCCCAACTCTACAAGCTCCTACTTCACTCCTATGTCGAGCCGGCTAGGAAGCTCCTAACATGGGATCACTAGAATTCGCTTGTGCATTAAATACAACCATAAAAACCTTTAGTACGCATTTGGTTCATGTTTCTTAAGACGTTCAAGCAAGTTACCGAATAGGAAGTTAGCCAGTTTTCTTAAGCCTAACATAGATAAACAATCATCCAATACAACTAACAACACACTAACAACCAATAATCAATAGCTAGGTTTCATTAGATCTAAGCAAACACAAGATAAAATTAGCCTAACATGTTAAACAAAAGACAAGAATAAGATAGAATCAAACAACACATAGACATATTGAATGATTAATTGATAACTTATCTTTCAATGAAACATGGAAGATCTCAAGGCAAAAAGCCTTGAAAAAGAAGCTAAAATCGTCTTAGGGTTTTCTCCCAAAATTCCACACACTAAGCTCTCTCTAATGACAAAAAATTAGAAAACTATATATAGATTTTTGGATCTGACGGCGTCACCTTATGGAGTGTGACGCCGTCACCTCGCCGCTTTTAGGGTTCCCGGATGACCTTCTTGACGCCGTCCCTCTTTAGCTCTTCCAAAATCCATTCTGGCTTATCAAGGCTTGACGCCGTCAGATCGTGAACGTGACGCCGTCCCCTTATGATTTAAGCCGTGACGCCCTTGATCAAGTTAAAGCGTGACGCCGTCAGAATTCACATGCTATTTTCACTGGCCTATCATGAGTAAATTTCACGTCCACTTTTTCTTGCCAAAGCATGACGCCGTCCAGAGTTAATTGTGACGCCGTCAAAGGTAACTTTCAGCCGATTTTTGAGACTTTGTCGTTTTCTTCACTTTTATGCTCCAAAAACGTCCAAAATGCCTCCTTTTCCAGATTTCTCCTCAAAAGTACCTAAAATGACAAAAGGAACGATTTAGGGCGATATTTGATCAAATAAATACGATTTAGGGCTTAAATGACCCCTTAAAAGCGGTACACTTTTCGCCTCATCAAATACCCTTACACTTGAGATTTGCTTGTCCTCAAGCAAATGCGCTTTTATTCTAATCAAAATACAAGTTAGGGGTCATTTAATGCAAACATAAAAGTAATTACAACAAATAATCGTTCCACTTCAATCATAATAAGCACGGAGATTACAAACTAGCACCTCACAAGTAGTGTTTAGATACTCATATCTCTCAAGTGTCATCAAAATAAATCTCATAAATGAAAACGGATAATATCTCTCACTACCTGTCATAGCAAATAGATTACCATAGGATTGGGAAAGGATCGAAAACCTCCTCCACTAGGCGTAAGCACCTAAGATAAACTATCAAAGAGGGCTTTTAAATGGGTTATAACGTTAGGTGTAGGGAAAAGGAAAACACGGTTTTGTTGGATAAGGGATATTTTACTGGTGGCGAGTTAAAGATCTTGATTAATTACATGTACTATACAATGCTGCTAAGCCAAGACTAGACTCGATCTTAAGCTAATGAAAGAAGATAACAAAACATAAACATAAAATAAAACGGGATGGTAGTCCGTATGTTTTTTCTATTTTTCTTTTTCTCTTTTTTTTTTTGTATTTTTTTCTTGATTTTTTCGATTTTTTTTTTTTTTTTTTTTTTTTCTTCCATACACTCTTGCCCTACCATCCAAAATAATACATCATAGGGGCATTGCATTCCCCTTACACTTGAATTTTTACATAACTTTACAAATACTAATCTAATGACTCGAATTAAGATAATCGAAAAACTTGGAGTACTTTTAAAACATTTAGCACATATGGGGGTAATAAATGATGTTCTTCCCCATTACTCCATTGCACTAGTACTTTACCCATGAGTCCCAATCGTCCCAAAACAATATGTACAAGGATATGACTCGACTTAGCAACCATGTAATCAACTAGATAATTAACTTGGGTTTAAACAAATGTTGTAACAATAATGCACTAAAAATGAGTGCATACAAGGTAGGCTAAGGCGATTTGGGTGTACATTTAAGTGGGGTGTAAACAAATTCTTCCTTTAAGTAAAATGCTTAAAGGTCGAAACGAAAAGATAGGCTCTGAGGGGTGTACTAAGGGTATCGTGTACTAAAAATGAGTACAACGCAAAGGGTGTGGGAGAATTACTTGACCAATGTAGCCAATGTAATTATAACAAAAACACAGGTGTAAAACAATGGGTTAATCCTAATGCCTCTTATCATGTAGTAAATCTAACTACACGAATGTAGTCTCACTTGTGGCCTTGGAATGGTCCTAACGCAAGTTCTAGAATCTAAGTGCTACCGGTACACACATCATAGCATAAATGCTTTTCCTACCAATTCTAGGGGCGAACCTCACATATTTGGGGTGGAAAATTTTTTTAGTGGTACGGTTTTTTGTGCTAGTCATATAACTCCTATCCGTGAGACGCTTATTAAGATCAAAGTTTCACTCCTATATGTTGTAAAAAAATTTAAATTTGGCGCTAAAATTGCCCTAACAGGTATTTATCTCAGTTTTATTACACATCTACTATTAAACAAACAAAAATCAAGCGCAATTGTATTCTCTAAAATCGTACTTTTACCCTCCCCTTACACTTAAGATGAACATTGTCCCCAATGTTCAAATAACAAGATGTAAAAGCATAAAGTAAAAGAATGAAATCAAATACTCCCCTGATTCGCTCGGTGGATAATGAAATTACACGGTTAAATCTTCCTCCAAAGTAATGTAGAAGCTCCATGACTAATGCATCGCCACAAGCTTGATTCAAAACATTTCCTTGTCCAAAATAACCTGTTAAACCTGAGAAAACAAACACGAAAACCTGCATAACATCGGCGGGAAAAAATCTATATATAAGGATATAATGCTTGTGGAATGATAATTTTTTTCAGATTCCTGGAGATTATAAGTTGGAGATTTTAATAAAAACTTTTTAAAAACAAAACTTTTAAAAATTTCTGGAAATTAAATCTGACGCCGTCAGGTTATGAACCCTGACGCCGTCAGAAATGACCTGACAAAAATTTTCATTTTAAGTTTCCGGAAAATTTCTGGAAAAACCTTTACCTTACTTCCTGGAATTCCTGCAAAACATCATTATGACTCGATACAAGCATTTGACTCAAACACACACTAATATGTATGTTAATCTATTATTATTACGATTCATGTTAATTTGTGTTCTAATAAACCGATTTAGATTTCCCTTACACTTATCTTTTGCAAAATACCTTTATATGTAGTTAAGACGAAGTTAAAAACAACATGAAGCATTTTCACAAATTACTTTTGAACATGAATCAATACTAATAAAAATTAAACACACATACGGAAAATAAAATCAAACAAACAAATAAATAAACACACAAAGCAAATAGAACAAATAAAGCTTGGGTTGCCTCCCAAGAAGCGCTTTTCTTTATTAACGAGTCTTGTAGCTAGACTCAAAGTCACATACATTACGTGACTTCTTCATCGAAAGTTATGTCTTCCTCATTGATCATTTCATTACCATTCTCTTGATAATGCTTGACTCGTTGAATATTCACAGTGAATTCTCTATCCTCGTCGTCAATTAATACAACGGCTCCGGTTTTAGAGGAGCTCCTTACGGTAAAAGGTCCATACCATCTAGATTTAAGTTTCCCAGGAAATAGCCTTAAGCGAGAATTATATAATAAGACCTTGTCTCCTTCTGAAAACTCCTTGGGTCTCTTAATCCGTTGGTCATGCCATCTTTTCGCCCTCTCTTTGTATGTGATGGAAGATTCATAAGCCTCTAATCTCAATTCATCAAGCTCTTGGAGCTGTAAGAATCTATTTGTTCCCGCAACTGTATAATCCAAATTACAAGCCTTAAGTGCCCAATATGCTTTGTGTTCCAGTTCTACTGGAAGGTGGCATGCCTTGCCATATACCATACGGAACGGGGTTGTCCCGATTGGTGTCTTATAGGCGGTTCGAAATGCCCACAAAGCCTCATCGAGCTTAAAAGACCAATCTTTTCTGTTTTGATTAACCGTTTTCTCTAATATTCTCTTTATGGCTCTATTAGTGTTTTCGACTTGACCGTTGGTTTGAGGATGGTAAGCGGTGGAGAATCGGTGAGAGACTCCATACCTTTTCATGACTTTCTCCATTTGTGAATTGCAAAAATGGGTTCCCCTGTCACTAATAAGAGCCTTCGGAATTCCGAACCTAGCGAACAATTTTTTTAAGAAATGAATGACTACCCTAGCGTCGTTAGTCCTAAGGGCTTGTGCTTCCACCCATTTCGAAACATAATCAATGGCCACCAAGATGTATTCATTCCCTCCAGAAGATGGGAATGGTCCCATGAAATCAATTCCCCAGACATCGAAAACCTCACAAACTTGTATATAATTCTGTGGGGCTTCATCCCTCCTAGAGATATTCCCAGCTCTTTGACATGCGTCACAAGTTTGTATCATTCCCTTCACATCACGAAATATTGTAGGCCAATAGAATCCCGCGTCGAAGACCTTTCGTGCAGTAGTGCTTATTCCGTGATGTCCTCCAGATGGACCTGCATGACACTCTTTCATAATTCTGACAGCCTCTCTTTCCGAAACACAACGCCTGATTACCTGATCTGGACATCTTCGAAATAAGAAGGGTTCATCCCAAAAGTAGTACTTTAATTGATTAAAGAACCTCCTTTTTTCATGCCTGCTCATATGCTCAGGGATGACTCTACTTGCCAGGTAGTTAGCATAATCCGCATACCAAGGTTCAGAATCATTTATTAACATGAGCTGCTCTTCAGGAAATGTTTCCCGAATCTCACTCTTGTCAGATTCAGCGAGGCTGGGGTTTTCGAGACGAGAGAGATGATCAGCCGCAAGATTCTCTGCTCCTTTCTTATCACGAATTTCAACATCGAACTCTTGCAATAGTAGGATCCAACGAAGTAACCGTGGTTTAGCATCCTGTTTAGCGAAAAGATATCGAATAGCTGAATGATCCGTAAAAACAACCGTTTTAGAAAGGACAAGATACTGGCGAAATTTATCAAAAGCGAATACCACGGCTAGTAATTCCTTTTCAGTGGTAGTGTAGTTTTCTTGAGCAGGATTCATGGTTTTGCTAGCGTAGTATATTGGCTGAAAGTGTTTGTTAAGCCTTTGGCCTAATACTGCTCCAACAGCATAATCACTAGCATCGCACATGATTTCAAAGGGTAACTCCCAGTTAGGGGTAACCATAATTGGAGCTTGGGTAAGTTCCTGCTTCAATAGATCGAATGCGTCCTTGCACTCTTGAGAGAAGTCGAACGGGGCATCCTTCATGAGTAACTGAGTCATTGGTTTAGCTACCTTTGAGAAATCTTTAATGAATCTCCTATAGAAGCCAGCATGACCCAAAAAACTACGGATTGCCTTGACAGTTGTTGGATAGGGAAGTTTGGATATAGCTTTAATTTTTGCCCGGTCTACTTCGATTCCACTTCCTGAAATTTTGTGCCCCAGCACAATCCCTTCTTTTACCATAAAGTGGCACTTTTCCCAGTTTAGTACCAAGTTGGTCTCCTCACAACGTTTGAGCATTTTCTCAAGGTTAGCAAGACAGCGATCAAAAGAGTTTCCAAAGACTGAAAAATCATCCATAAAGACCTCCATGCTGTCTTCCATTAACTCATGGAAGATTGCCGTCATGCAGCGCTGGAAAGTGGCGGGGGCGTTACATAGTCCAAAGGGCATTCGCTTGTAGGCGAAGGTGCCATAAGGGCATGTAAACGTGGTCTTTTCTTGGTCCTCAGGAGCGATAGGGATTTGGAAATACCCTGAGAACCCATCTAGGAAGCAGTAGTACTCATGCCCTGCTAACCTTTCCAACATTTGGTCGATAAATGGGAGAGGGAAATGATCTTTTCGGGTTGCATCATTCAACTTCCTATAATCGATGCACACACGCCATCCAGTTACTGTTCGTTGAGGTACTAACTCATCCTTATCGTTCTTCACCACCGTCATTCCTCCCTTTTTTGGTACAACCTGTACAGGACTTACCCATGGACTGTCCGAAATCGGGTAAATTAGTCCTGCATCTAGGAGCTTAATGACTTCCTTCTTTACGACTTCCTTTATGTTGGGATTTACTCGCCTTTGAGGTTGCACGGTGGGTTTATAATCCTCCTCCATGAGGATTTTATGCGTACAAAAGGTAGAGTCAATACCCTTGATATCGGCTACACTCCATGCTATAACTCCTTTATATTTTTTCAAAACTCCTAAGAGTTTATCCTTTTGTTCACTTTTTAAAGAAGAGCTTATGATTACCGGAAGTTGATCTTCCCCTTGGAGGAAAGCATATTCAAGGTTGGTTGGGAGTTCCTTGAGTTCTACCGCAGGTGGCTCGATGATGGAAGGTTTAAGTTTGTTCTCGGGTTTACGAAGCTCAAGCTGTTCGATTTCTTGTCTGGGATAGAAGGAGACTGCATTCACATCCATAGCCTTCTCCTCCTCTAAGATGGGTAAAAAAGCTTCATCTCGCAACCAACCAGCTTCCACCTGTTCATCTACACAATTATCAATCTCGTCGGATAGTTCATCGATTTCTTCGATGAAATACAGTTGATTATCTGCTTCGAGAGAAAGATTCATTGTGTCCTTGATGTCGAAGGTTAAGCTATCGGCCCCCACTCGTAAGGTTAGTTTGCCGTCATGAACATCAATAACAGCACGAGAAGTTGCAAGGAAGGGTCTTCCTAGAATGATGGGCACAAGATCATCTTCTTCCATTTCTAGGATGACGAAGTCAACTGGAAATTTAAACTTCCCTACCTTAACCAGCACATTCTCGCATATTCCTAAGGGGTATTTGACTGATCTATCGGCCAGTTGGATGCTCATACGGGTTGGTTTCAACCCAGAATACCCTAGCTTGAGGAACAGGGAATGCGGCATAAGATTGATGCTTGCTCCTAAGTCGGCTAAAGCATTTTTGACTGAAAGAGATCCAATTGAACAGGGCAAGGTGAAACTACCTGGGTCGTCCACCTTCTTTGGTAGCCCTCGTTGAGTCACCACAGAACATTCTTCTCCTAAGGTTACAAGACCCTCGAGTCCTTTCCTGTTGGTGAGCAGCCTCTTGAAGTATGTACTATATTTGGGCATATGATAACATGCATCAAGAAGGGGTATGGTGACGACCGAATTCTTCAACTATGACAAGAATCTTTTATTATCACTTTCGACCTTTTGGTTCTTGAGGCGAGATGGGTATGGGACTTTAAGGGGCTGTTTGGCAGGAGTAGGTGGGGATGGAGTTACCGGAGGGGTTTGCTCGGGATTTTTATCGTTCACATTATCGTTCCCCTCATGAAGGGTGTTGGGTTCCATGACGTTAGATGGTTGAGCTGGGTAGGGTGGATCCTTAGTAGTTGTTCCAGCACGAGTGGTGATGGCGAGTAAAGGATCTCTTTGCGGTTCGCCAAGGCCGTCGAGAGTGGCGTTGAGTTCTGCGAACTTGGCCTTCACGTTGGTTTGTTGGCTATTGATAAAGTTGTCAAGACCATTTAGTTGCAGATTCTTTTCAAACGTGAAATGCCCGAGATCATCCTCAAAAGTGCTCCTAACCTTATAGTCAGGATATTCTCCTCCTCCCTCTTCTCTCACAAGATTTCCCCAAGGGGTGAAATCATTGTTTTGGTAGAAAGTTAAGAGTGAAGGATCATCGAAGATGTCGTGGCTTGACAAGCATGCTTGTTCGGTGGTGGTATCATCCTCGCATTCCTCCACTTCATGCGGGCCACCACATTGATCACAGATCAAGTATGGGTTTGATAACCGCTTAGTTGGTTGCGACTTGTCTAGATAAGATACCTGATCATTCAATCTACTCACCCGGCTAGCAAAAGGAGGCTCTTTCATGATCTTGGAAACGCTCATGATCGAATCGGGTTCATCCCAGGTATCGTCTTGATCATTCGCGTATTCCTCAATTCTATTCCATCCTTCCTCAACGCTTAGTTTGGCTATTTTTCCTTTTGATGAATTATTAATGCCCAATTGGTCTTTTTTGGAGACACTGTCATAAAAGATTTGGACAAGAAGCCAGAGTTCAATGCCATGATGAGGGACCTGTCTAATTAGATCCTTGAATCTAACCCAAGATTTGTGAATAGGCTCTGCTGGTCCAACATGGAAGCGGAGGATTTCGTCTCTCAACTTTGAAGTTCTTCCTATGGGAAAGAATTTCTCATAGAATTTTGAGATAAGCTGTTCCCATGTGAAGATGGATTCGGAAGGAAGTTGGTTATACCAGTCTCCGGCTCTTTCATGAAGGGTGAAGGGAAAGAATCGCAACCGGGAGGTGTCTCTAGTGGCTCCGTCCGTATGGAGGGTATCCACTATTTTCAGGAAGTCCTTGATGTGTTGGATTGGATCTTCAGTTTTCAATCCGTGAAACTTGCATACACTTTGGACCAGCCAAATATCAGTTGCACGCAAGACCCCATCCGTGTGTTCATTTGGAAAAACGATAGCATTGGAAAAACCACGAGGGGTGGGAGAAGAGTAGTCCTTGAGACATTTAGGGATTGGGATTTCGGGAACTTCCATATCGTGATTGGGTTGAGGGCTAGGAGGTGTAGAATGATGATTGGATTCTTCCTCGGAGAGGGCATCATCAAAATTGATCGTGGATGGTTCAGCCGCTTGGTGGAGTCGCCTTAATTTATGCATTTCCCTTTCGGGTTCAGCATAGGGTGTGGCAAGAGTCTTTATCGAGCTTCGGCTCCTAGTGATTCTAAGATTAGGGGGTCATCATCCAAAATTAGGGAATATCCTCCTAAAGTGCGGGCTCTAGGAGGTGGTTGTGGTTGTTGTGGTGGTGGGTTGTGGGGGTTAAGGATATTACCATCTTCCATGATGTCGGATGGTATGGTTACGAACAAAGACACGAAGAAAATAGATAGACTAAAGAAAACCTAGAAAAAATAAAATAAAAAATCTCACTAGAAAGGAATCTAGTGAGTAGACCTAATAGAAATAAAAATTCAACCTAAACAATAACTATTCCCCGGCAGCGGCGCCAAAAACTTGATGCGTGGTTTTGTAACCTTACAACAGGTTTTACCTCTCGAGGGATCTCAAGAGGCTTACAACCCCACCAGGCAGTGTACCTGACCGATGTAGTATAGTGTAGTGGTAAGTACGGGGATTGATCGTTCTCCACAGGGAATAGTGTTCGTTAGGTATGAAAGGCTACTCTAATTAGGTCTAAGGGTTGAGGAAGATTCTTTTTTATGTTTTTATAATTTTTATGAAAGCAAGTAAAATCTCGGGTTTGAAGGAGTGGGCGGAATTAGTTGCTAGTCAACTAACCCAAATTACTACGGATGCAATAAAATAAAATAACAAAAAATGAAAATGTGGTGAGAAACTTATGTGTAGAGAAATGTGTTTACTTAGATTTCCTTACTCCCTAACTATCTTTTACCGGTTAATTAGTGTGTATTAGTCGCGTGGATGACGGGTGTATTCCTTAATACCATTCGTGGGGTGGCGTACTTACTTCCCCAACTCTACAAGCTCCTACTTCACTCCTATGTCGAGCCGGCTAGGAAGCTCCTAACATGGGATCACTAGAATTCGCTTGTGCATTAAATACAACCATAAAAACCTTTAGTACGCATTTGGTTCATGTTTCTTAAGACGTTCAAGCAAGTTACCGAATAGGAAGTTAGCCAGTTTTCTTAAGCCTAACATAGATAAACAATCATCCAATACAACTAACAACACACTAACAACCAATAATCAATAGCTAGGTTTCATTAGATCTAAGCAAACACAAGATAAAATTAGCCTAACATGTTAAACAAAAGACAAGAATAAGATAGAATCAAACAACACATAGACATATTGAATGATTAATTGATAACTTATCTTTCAATGAAACATGGAAGATCTCAAGGCAAAAAGCCTTGAAAAAGAAGCTAAAATCGTCTTAGGGTTTTCTCCCAAAATTCCACACACTAAGCTCTCTCTAATGACAAAAAATTAGAAAACTATATATAGATTTTTGGATCTGACGGCGTCACCTTATGGAGTGTGACGCCGTCACCTCGCCGCTTTTAGGGTTCCCGGATGACCTTCTTGACGCCGTCCCTCTTTAGCTCTTCCAAAATCCATTCTGGCTTATCAAGGCTTGACGCCGTCAGATCGTGAACGTGACGCCGTCCCCTTATGATTTAAGCCGTGACGCCCTTGATCAAGTTAAAGCGTGACGCCGTCAGAATTCACATGCTATTTTCACTGGCCTATCATGAGTAAATTTCACGTCCACTTTTTCTTGCCAAAGCATGACGCCGTCCAGAGTTAATTGTGACGCCGTCAAAGGTAACTTTCAGCCAATTTTTGAGACTTTGTCGTTTTCTTCACTTTTATGCTCCAAAAACGTCCAAAATGCCTCCTTTTCCAGATTTCTCCTCAAAAGTACCTAAAATGACAAAAGGAACGATTTAGGGGGATATTTGATCAAATAAATACGATTTAGGGCTTAAATGACCCCTTAAAAGCGGTACACTTTTCGCCTCATCAATGTGTAAAATTGTATAAATGTGATAGTTTTATAGGAGTAAAATGAGAATTAAAAAAAAAAGAAAAGAAGAGAAGCTGCATATCCGAACGTTGCAAAGTTCGAATTTTATGGGGAATAGAGGAAAACGGGTGCTGTCAGCACCACCAAGGTTCGAGTTTTTTGGCCAATAACGCCCGGCCGTTTTGCATGTTGGGGCGCTGTTGGGCGCTGTTTTGGGCAAAACCGGGTGAAACAACGCCCAGTATACATAGTCTAAATGTGGTGGGATTTATCATTTTCTTGAGGGGCCCACATGCATCTCTTTCACAATTTTATTTATAAAAACATTTTTAATTTATTATTTTATTTAATTTATTACTTTTATAAGTATAATATTATATTTTCTCTCACCTACATCAAATCTAAATCAAAATTCAGATCCTAAACCCATCTACAAACCAAATGGAACCTTAGTCATTTTTTGCACTATTTTCTTATTTTGTTGATGTTTAACTGCTGGACTCTACCCATTTAGTGACACGCGTCACTGACTTGTACTATTTTTTTAAACACATTTGGCCTACTATATGACTCACACAATCTAAACATAATCTACTTTAGTATTGTCTTTTGTATTTTACTCCTTCTGTCTTAAAATTATTGTCAGGAGACAAGAATCACATAGTTTAATAAAAGTGGGACCACATTCGTTTTAAACCACTCAAAGAGAATATTCCCCTATTATATTCTCTAGTTTTTACTTAAAACAGAAAGTGGATAATTATTTTGAGACATCCCAAAAATAAAATATGGACAATAATTTTGAGACGGTGGTAGTATTAAAAGTCAATGCTATACTGGGGGCTGCTCAATCGACGGCGTACTTTTTGTATCGGAAAAGAAAAAGATTTCTTGAAATAGTAAGAAAATCTTTTCCTTCTAAAAATTAACTTTCTTTTATTATTATTATTATTATTATTATTATTATTATTATTATTATTATTATTATTATTATTTTATTATTATTATTATTATTATTTATTATTTATTTATTTATTTATTTATTTATTTTTTTTTTTATATAAAAACATCACTTCATTAGAAGAAAATAGGATTTACAAGAAATTAGAGGGGAGCCGGGATACTAACTGGGCTCCCACTCCTCTAGCTATTGCAAAGCTAATCCTACTAAAGATATGAGCAGCGGCACGCGCTCCGATGTCCTGAGTCACAGAGAACTTTCGGATCCGCTTCAGTAGGGTCACAACGTCCTTCCCAAGTTTCCCAAAGGAAGAAAATGAGAAGGGGAGAAACCCATATCCAATGTCGGCACATTTGGTCTCATACTTGATGCGTTTGCGTTGTGCTGCTTCAACCACCACCCGTCCTGGCTCAAAATCAGCCATACCAGTTTGCGTCAGAGGGGATGACCCTGTCAAATCGACACAAACATCTTGCCCGCCGTCCCAAGAATAGAGCAATATATCAGCTGGGCGTAAGTTTTTGTCCCTTTCATTGCAAAGGCCGATGTCAACCTCTTTACGAGCTGAGATCCCAACCCGAGAGCAAATATCAGTGAGAATGTCGCGCACCACGTTGTGCCGGTGCTTAATCCCAATAATACCAGCACACGACACTGCATGGTCCCCATAAATGTCCCCTGCAAATAGCCTGGAACAAGCTGAGCACGGCATCTGGACGGAAAACAGGGGGACACCCAGGCGGTAACATAAAACACATCGGTAAGTTCTAGCATTCATAGTCTGTCCCAGCCCAGATATCGGGACCACCCTAAGCCAATCGGAGGTGTAATCTTCCTTTTGCGACCTCCAAAGCGCCATCTGTCGAGCGGATAGATCAAAAGTGGATTCAACCGTTTTAGTAACAAGTGTGAAATATATATCTGCCAATTTCTTCATAAGTTTGGGGGCAGCGATCTCATTCGGGTTACTTAAAAGGTCGAACTCCATTTTCGTATTAAAAGTACACAGAGCATCGTTAAAGGAAGATCCATAATTTACTATGCCAGACTGTCGGAGGAGCTTAGCCAGTAAGCTAGCAGATTGAAGTCTAGACGCAAGGAAAGCATAATTCAAGACATCACCTGCAGATAGGGCTGTCATTTGTTGACCCGGCCGAGTTCGGGTCAACTCGGTTCAAGCCTCCTAAAAACATACCCGAACCCGACCCTGTTTAGAACTCGGGTCAACTCGGGTCGGGTCAATTCGGGTTCGGGTCAACTCGGGTCGGGTCAACTCGGGTTGGGTCAACTCGGGTTTGGGGTCAACCCGAGTTTTTTGCATTGTAAAATGTTAGTTTTGTCGGGCCAACTTGGGTTCGGGTCGGGTTCGGGTCGGGTCAAGGCTAAAAAAAATACCCGAACCCGACCTTGTTTAGAAGCCGGGTCAATTCGGGTTGACCCGATTGACCCGAATATGATTTTTGACCCGAGTTGACCCGAACCCGGTCGGGTTCGGGTCGGGTTTTATGACACCCCTACCTGCAGAGTATACGCCAAGCCCCCCAAACTCAAACGGTAAATTTGGCTAGTCTCCATTGCCAATCCCCAAACCCAGGTCCAGAGGCAGTGACAATACGCTCCATAGAGGAACGAAGCGTCGCGTCAAATGAAATCTGGGCACGCTCAAAGATTCGAGGAGAACATGTGCGCATAGAGAAGTATAACTTTGAAATACCGGCACAAGCACGGAGGAGGAGCAACTCACATTGAGGATCATTAAGCTTAGCAACGGCATACATAAGCTCAATGGTTTTAGCAACCCTTTTCATAGCAAGCCCACTATTAAACTCAAAGTCCACGCTAGCCGGACCACCCAGTAATTTAACACCGTGTAAAGGGCGAACAATATTAGACGGGAAGACACACGCGAGCCTGCTTCTGGGGTCTTCGGTTGGCCAAAAAACCTCGGTTTTATCCACGTTAAGGTGCAAGCCATAACTAGGTCCATCTGACATATTATTATTATTATTATTATTATTATTATTATTATCACTTTATTAGAAACTCATAGGATCTACAAGAAATTAGAGAGGAGCCGAGATACTAACTGGGCCCCCCACTCCTCTAGCTATTATTATTATTATTATTATTATTATTATTATTATTATTATTATTATTATTATTATTATTATTATTAGAGTTAACTACATTTTTTGTCCTTGTGGTTTGCCGGGTATAACATTTTTAGTCCATTAATTTGAAAAGTAACGGATCCAGTCCAAAATCCGACGACCGTAACAGGTTCAGTCCAATTTTTTGTTAACCGTTAGTTTGACTAACTTTGACTGTTAAATGTGAGGGTATTTATGTCTTTTCATCTATATTATATGAAAAACAAATGTTATCTAACGCTCTGTTCTCGAGTTTTTTTTTTTTTTTTTTTTTTTTTTTTTTTTTTAAGTAATGGAAGAGGATGGGAAGGGAAATCAAAAAAAGGGGCGTTCTTGAGTTTTTTTAAGATAGAAAGGTAGGGGATGGGAAGGTGGGAGGGAGGGAAGGGATGAGCTTTTGTGTGTATATGTAATCCGTCTATAATTGGGGGGATCAGGAGGGAACGGGTAAACTGACAACATGGGCCTCTGTTAAATGACATTTATATCCTCATTTGTTCATGCACGATCCATTATTTTGACCTAGTTAACACGAAATTCTTCTTGATTGGTTAACAAGAATGACTATAGCTGTAGGATCTGCAGAAGGAATTGCGTAAGTTGATTAAAGATCCTGTTTTCTGTTTTCTTTGGATAAAAGAGTAACCAATTTTCGATCTAAGTTATTGTGTATCAAAATTATGACTTATCAGTGTTTGTAAGTTTGACCACGTCGACTTTTCTTCTGACCTGACTTTGAAAAACGTTGTTAATTACTTGTTGACAAGGTTAATTATAGACTACTTTAATCGATCTTTTTAAGAAGTTTAAGTATTTTCTAGAGGGAGAACAAAAATTTGAAAACTTTACTTTATTTCTTATGCTAAACGCCAAACCGATGTAATTGTTATGTGCCACTATCATTCTGACTCTACTTCATTGCTTTATCCAGTTATCTTCACCATCATGCGACACCATATATAATACATGGATACATTAAAGCATGTAACATATTACTAGACTCTGATTTTAAAGCCCAAGTGTCCGACTTTGGATTTGCAAAGTTAATACCAGATGGTCCAACACCATATATAATACATGGCTGCATAAAACAAATGTGATGAGTGCCCTTCCCATTTCATCCTCTTCCATTCTTTAAAATTTAGACTTGAGAATAAAGTTACACACCAACACACAAATTCTCTCTACACCCACATTCACATTTTTCTCACAAATTCTCTCTACAACCACAATGTATAATATCTTTTTCTTCTCAAAAACACTCAAACACAACCACCAGTACCAATCGCCGGCCGCCACTACCACTTACAGCTGGCCACCACCACCTCCATCAACATAACCATCAAAAACCCCAAAATTATAAACCAATACCTAAAATCCCCAAATTTAACAAAACTAAAAACCCTAACCACCGAGCTAACAATACCAAACATTAACCCTTTAACAGATTTCTTTAGTTTCAACAAAAACCTGAAAATCCCCAAATTTGCAATAAAAAAAAATTAAAAGCCCTAATCCTAGAATTTAAATTCATATCAAAAAATTAACCTCATAAATAAGTAACTTACACTCAAACAACACAAACCTTCAACCAATTCCTCCAAATTAATAGAAAAACAAAATCCTTAGTTTTTGAAAAAACTAAAAACGACTAACGATCACCAATTCATGGTGGTGGTAGCTGAGGGGAGTCAGTGGTGGGTTTGATGAATATGGTAGGGGTTTGAAGAAAACGCTTCTTTTTTTTGGTTTGAAGTGTTTATGTTTGTGTTTGGTTTTGATCTTTTGTGTGCGTGTGTTTATTTGTTTTTTGCTTAAATGTGGTATGATGTGTATAATATCATACTAATATGATGTGCCTGTCTTCTTGTGTGCGTGTGTTTAACAGCTTCAAACTAAGGCCATGTGTAGTGGTAAGGAAGGGAGGGTGGGGCGTTTTGCGCCATGTGGCAGTGTGGGCCATGCTGGAGCTTGGTTGAAAAAGTGGTGTAGTGGTGTGTAAGAGAGGGTGGGGCGTTTTGCGCCATGTGGCACCCTTTTTATTTGTTTTTAATAACTAAAACTAATTAATAAAACTAAATAATATTAATAAAAAGACAATTTTATAAAAATAAATCCTAAAACTATTACATAATTAAAAAAAAAAAGGTCACACATAAATAAAAAAAAGGTCATACATAAATAAATAAAAAACGTCATACATAATAAAAAAACGTCATAGAATTAAAAATAAAAACTACTAATCTATATCGTTAACATCATCGTAATCCTCAGGCTCGTCGTTCTCTTCACTTTCACTCTCGTCCTCCTCGGACTCGTCTTGGATTCGATGGTTACTCCACGCTTCCTCGATCAAATCCGCCAATAGAGCGTGGTGACTCGCGTGGCTTCGAATGTAGTCCGAGTTTTGTAAGGCTTGTTCGTGTGTTTGTGGCGGTTGTGGTTCGTCAACTTCGTCCGGATGATAATCTTGACAAATAGCTCGTCCTTCGTCCTCTAAAATCATGTTGTGTAAAATGAGGCACGCACGCATAACATTCTTAATCTTATCCTTCGTCCATAAACGACAAGGATTCCCCACAAACGTGAAACGTTGCTTGAGCACACCGAAACATCTTTCAATATCCTTTCTTGCCGATTCTTGTAATTTTTTCCAATTTGCTTTTTTAGGATCGATCGGATCTTTGAACGTTTTCATGATGAACGAGTACTCCGGGTATATACCGTCACCTAAATAGTAGCCATGTGGATGAAAGTTACTATTAGCATAAAAACCGAGAACCGGGGTCAAACCTGAGATGAAATCTTCCAAGACGGGTGATTGCTCTAAAACGTTGATATCGTTAAGGGAGCCGGGGACACCAAAGTAAGCATTCCATATCCATAGATCGTACGAGCAAACGGCTTGAAGAACTAAAGTTGGACCTTTGTGGCTACCCCCGTGGTATTGACCTCGCCAAGCGGTCGGACAGTTAGACCATGCCCAATGCATGCAATCTATACTACCCATCATACCGGGTATGCCATGCGCCGCTTGGTGCACCTCATATATTCGCATCAAATCATTTTTTATTGGTTTTCTTAAATACCGCTTCTCGTATAACTCTTTTATTCCTGTATATAAACAATAAACACGTATAGAAAAACAATAAATATATATACAAATATATAAACAATAAACACGTATAGAAAAACAATAAATATATATACAAATATATAAACAATAAATAAGGAAAAAAATAAATAGATTAAAATATATATATATATATATATATATATATATATATATATATATATATATATATATATATATATATATATAGATTAAAATATATATATATATATATATATATATGATAATTTTTTACCTATTGTAAACGCCTCTAGAGTGTCCCGACATGTTTTCTCGGCCATCTTCAAATAATCGTCGTTGATGTCGGTGGTAACCCCGTAAGCGAGCACCCGCAATGCGGCTGTGCACTTTTGTATCGACGTGAACCCCGGCTTACCCACTACGTCGGGTCTTTGTTTAAAGTAAGTGAAACGATCCTCCAAATCTTTCGCGATACGCAAAAATAACCTTTTGCTCATTCTAAAACGTCGTCTGAATACTTGTTCGTTATACGTGCAACCCTCGTCAAAATAATCGGCCATCAACCTAGCGTTAGCCGCGCCATGGTCTCGATAAATTTGTTTTATTTTTTTTATCGGTTTTGGTGGGTTTTGGGCGACGTACATAGCTACAGCTGCAGCAGCAAGAGACACCGCTTCTGTTTCTCGGTCGGAGAAATCGTCGTCCGAACTAGATTCAAGAAGAAAGGAAGTCGAGGAAGAACTCATTGTGTATAAAGGGAAATATTTTGGTAGAAAATATAGTGTGTTTGAGTTTTTTTTTATAAAAGATAGTGTATTGATATGTATATATATATGAAATATATAGGGAGGTAATGGTTTAATTTTTTTTTCCCTGGTCAAACTATCCGTTTGTATTGCAACGGTTACATTTTCTTGGAGATAGATCCTTTGCTGGGCGTTTTGGGCATAACGTCCCACACCAAAATTCATCCGATAACGCCCTTCGGTAGTGAGGAAGGGGGCGCTATAGGGCTTGTTCGGGCGCTATCGAAGGCTATAAAGCCCCATTACACACGGTCTAATATGATGTGTATATATTGGATATTGGATGTGTCTGTCATGTTTGTATTTATGTGTAAAAAATCAAAATAATAATAAAAAGAAAAAGAAAAAGAAAAAAGAAACAAATGAAAGAAGAGTACTTTAGTCATTTTGCATTAACAAACAAGGGTATTTTAGTCATATTACATTAGTTAACTGGTCAAACTAACAGTCAACAAAAAAATTGACTGAACCTGTTACGGGTCGTCGGATTTTGGACTGGATCCATTACTTTTCAAACTAATGGACTAAAAGTGTTATACCCGGTAAACCACAAGGACCAAAAATGTAGTCAACTCTTATTATTATTATTGTTATTATTATTATTATTTTATTATTTTGTAAAATCTTTTACCCAAATTCAAAAAACACTCTTCTTAATTATCATGATCATTAAACTAGTACGGTGATTTTGGGTTGCAAACTCATTTGGAAAAAAATGTTTACAATGAAGAAACTAACCCCGATCGGTTATAGTCACAGAGGAGACAAAAAAAAGTAGATACGGAGTATCATTTTAGCCAAAATATGAGTTTGAAGTAGAAACTAATGTGGGCTTAGATATATTAGGATGTTATTCAAAGTTCAAACAACTATTTGTACAATAATTCATCAAGCTAGCTTATATTCAGCTTCGAGATATATATCTTATCTATGTGGGATTAAATATGCACCAACTACAAATGAGCTATCATAGTTGCGAGTAGGGGTGAACGCGGTTTCAGAACCGCATGGAACCAACTCGGAACTGAAAGAACCGAGAACAAAAAAAGCACATATTATAGGAACCGAGAACCGGACCGAAAAGCATGTTTCGGTTCCGGTTCGGTTCTTGGATCCGGTTCGTGTATTTCGGTTCTAACCGATTGAAACCGTAAATTTTTCAAAAAACGCTTAAGAGTTAGTATTCTTTACGCGTTTGCACTAATTTACGTCTAAATCATAAATAATATTGAACTATCGATACTTAAAGAATAGTGTGTTTGCACTGTTTCTAGAATTCATACACACTATTTTTTACGTGTTTGCAATCCGATCTCACATTAAAATTCATACACACGTGACACAACTAAGCAGTTGGCTAAGACTATAATTTTAGCCCAACCTATTGTGATAGAACTCACCTTTTAGATATAGGGATATTACGTTACATCTTTGTTTTCTGATTAAATGTATACCAAGATTCACAAAGTTGATACTTATGAACGAACAATCAACCATGTAATCCCCTCGATATATATAGCTTTACGTTCTCAAAGATTACCTATTCAAATGTTATAACAGTTCATACATTATCGATAATCATAAAACTTCAACATTATATACCATTATCAATTCGGTATAGTAAAACTGATGAATAACTCTTATAAATGTTAGCCAAGCAATCAAATCAAAACAAAGTTTATCATCAGTGTTTCCAAAATCAACTTCTTCATGTTTAATTGCGTACAAAATTTCTAATTATTCCTTTGCGAGGACTTCTTAATTTCTCTTAATCTTATCAACGTGTTTTCGAGCTTGCAAAATTTTGAAAGTTGTGCGGTTCTTCGGTTCCAGAACCGATACCCGCGGTTCTAAACCTAACTGAGAATCGAAATTTGCAATATTGAAGAATCGAGAACCGGACGTCGATTCTAAATGCGGTTTGGGCTGGGTCGGTTCCGGTTTGGTTATCGATCCATTTGCTCACCCTAGTTGCGAGGACTTCGTTTTTGCAAAAAATAAATAAATACGGAGTATCAACAAAGACAAGATCCGTTGAGTTGATAACACATCCTAACAAATAATTCCCAAAAAATACAATGCTTAGTATTTTAGACTATGTGTAGTGGGGTGGTTTGGAGAGTGGGGGGTTGTTCGACACGTGGCATGTGGGGGTAGGATGGGGCTTTGTTGAAAAAGTGGTGTAATGGAGAGTGGGGGGTTGTTTGACACGTGGCAGTACTTTTTTATTCTTTTTTATTTTTTTTTAATAATAAAAACTAATTAATAATAGTGAATAATATAAATAAAAATACAATTTTATTAAAATAAAGTCTAAAACATTACAATAAAAAAAAAATGTCACACATAATTTAAAATAAAACCATTACAAATAAAACTAAAATTACAATTAAAAAAACGAAATCTACTAATCATCGGAATCGTCGTTAACGTCATCGTAATTGTTGTAGTTCTCCTCCTCCTCCTCCTCCTCCTCCTCCTCATCGGACAACATTTTTCGGTTAACCCACGCTTCCTCAATCAAATCCGCCAATAGTGCGTGGTGACTCACGTGGCTTCGTACGTAGGCCGCGTGTTGAACGGCTTCTTCGGGGGTTAATCCCGGCAGTGGTTCGTTTTCTTCGCCCGGGTGATAATCTTGACAAAAGGCCCGTCCTTCGTCCTCTAATATCATGTTGTGTAGAATGAGGCACGCACGCATAACATCCTTAATCTTATCCTTCGTCTATAAACGACAAGGATTCGCCACAAACGCGAAACGTTTTTTGAGAACACCGAAACATCTTTCTATGTCCTTTCTTGCCGATTCTTGTACTTTTCTCCAGTTATCTTTTTTAGGATCGATCGGCTGTGACATCGTTTTCATGATGAACGAGTATTCCGGGTATATACCGTCACCCAAAAAGTAGCCACCTGGATGGAAGTTGTCATTAGCATAAAAACCAAGAGACGGCGCGGTACCTGAGATGATGTCCTCGAGGACGGGTGATTGCTCTAAAATGTTGATATCGTTAAGAGAGCCGGGGACACCAAAGTAAGCACTCCATATCCATAGATCGTATGAGCAAACGGCTTGAAGAACCAGCGTTGGACCTTTGTGGCTTCCCCCATGGTATTGACCTCGCCAAGCAGTTGGACAGTTAGCCCATGCCCAATGCATGCAATCTATACTACCCATCATACCGGGTATGCCATGAACCTCTTGGTGCACATCGTATATTTTCATCAAATCACTTTTTGTCGGCTTTCTTAAATACCTCTTCTCGTACAAGGTTTTAATTCCTATTATATATGAATAACAATAAATATATAACTACATAAATATATAAGAAAAAAATTAAATATATAAGAAAAACAATAAATATATAAAATATTTTTTTTTACCTATTGTAAAATGCTCAAGTGTGTCCCGACACGTTTTTTCGGCCATCTTTAAATACTCGTCATTGATGTCGGTGGAGACACCGTAACCGATCACCCGCATAGCAGCTGTGCACTTTTGTATCGACGTGAACCCCGGTGTACCCAATCCGTCGGGTTTTTGTTTAAAGAAATCGAAATGCGCCTCCAAATCATTTGCGATACGCAAAAATAACCGTTTGCTCATTCTAAAACGGCGCCTAAATGCTCTGTCATCGTACGTTGGCTCCGTTGGGTGGAAATAATCTTTCATCAACCTTTCGTTGGCATCAAAACGGTCTCGATAAACTTTTAATCTTCTTTGGATCGGTTTTGGTGGGTTTTGAGCGACGTACGTAGCTACAGCCCCAGCAGCAACAGACACTGCTTCTAGTTCTCGGTCGGAGAAATCGTCATCCGAACTAGTATTAAAAATATTAAAAGACGACGAAGGAGAACTCATTGAATAAAAACTTGAAAGATTGTATAAAATTTTTTGATAGTGAATTGTGTTTGAGTTATTGTGGTGTAAAATATATATGTTTTTTTTGTGTATATATAGTGAAAAATGGGAAGGAAAAAACAAATAAAGGAGCGTTGCATTATTTTGTTACCGTTTCTTTGATTTGCAACGTTCGAATTTCAGAAACAAGGACCAAATTTGGAGCGCTGTCAGAACAGCTTGGCACCGGATTTCTTAGCCAACAGCGCCCCTCCGTTTTGCGAAGGAGGGCGCTGTCGGGCAAAAAAACGGGTGCAACCACGCCCAGTACGGGTGGTCTTAGTATTTTAGAGAAAAATAAAAACAGCCTTTTCAAAATATTTGTTTTACAGGTGACACGTAATCTTGTTTCATAAAAAAATAAAAAAAATAAAAAAAATAAAGATATAGAATCACATAAAAAGAAAAATTCTTTTTCCAATACAAAAAGTACGCCGCCGGTTGAGCAGCCCCAATCGTGTACCGTCAGTCAAGCATTAACTTTTAATACTCCCTCCGTCCCAAAATTATTGTCCCATAATAAAAAGCACATTCTTTTAGAAAAACATCACTATCACTACTTTATCTCTCTTACTTTTTTGCCAAATGACAAGTTTACCCTTAACCAATTAATTAATACTTCATTAAAGTTTGTAATATTAATTTCAACCAAGGGTAATATAGTAAACTTTACCAAACTCCACTACCTATTCACTTTTCATTTTTGGTATGAGACAATAATTTTGGGACGCCCGAAATGAAAAAATGGGACAATAAAATTGGGACGGAGGGAGTAACTTTTAATAAAATACTAGTACAAAAGTGAGAATATTAAAGTAGATTTGGTTTAGATTGTGTGGGTCCTATAGTGGGCAAAATGTGTTTAAAAAAAGAGAAATGCTAGACCTACTAACAAAATTCAAAAAAAAAATTCACTCGCTGATGTGTCAGTGGATGATTGGCTTAATAAAAGAAATGAGAGAGAAACTGTCACAAAATGTACCAATCAACCGCTGACACGTCAGCGAGTGGATTTTGCGAGTGGGTCTAACATTGTTCTTAAAAAAAAAGTACAAAGCAGGGACACATGTCACTAAATGGTTGGAGTCGAGCAGTTGAACATAACTAAAAATAAAGTGACTAAAGTCTTAGACCAAAGATTTTTTTTGACTTAGGGCCCGTTTAGTATATAGGTGGGTTTAGGATTTTAATTTGATTTGGATTTAGATTTAAAGTGGGTTTAGGATTTTAATTTGAGTTTGATGTAAAAGAGAGAAAAATAAATTAGCTAAGAGAAAATAATATAATTAAATTGAAAATTAATATTTTAATAATTAATAAAAATATTTAAAATTAATTTTATTAAGTTATATTATAAAAAAATGAGTCATGCAGGAAAAGATGCACTTAACTACCCACAATGTCAGAAATCCAGCCACATAGTCAGAAATCCACCCTTTCGACCCATGATTTGAAATAGTGCAATTTTTTTAATCTATAGTTCAATTATCAAACAAACAGTTGTTTAAAGTCTTGTCAACTAAAAACCCAGCCCAATAACCCAAACCAAACAGCTCTCGTAATATAAATATGAGCGTTGATTAGCACATTCGTTTTTTTATTTGCACACTCTAATATACAAACTAGAGAAGCAATATATAGCAAATGTACAATTTTTTTTAGCACAATGTGGATTGTGCAAATAAAATAGAGAAGTGTGCAAATCATTAGCCTATAAACATGTGTATGTTTCTTTAATTTGTCGTTTAGCTTTGTAAACTAAAAGGCGCTGAGAAAAAGATAAAACATATGAGTATTACATTATATATGTAAAATACTAAATACAATGGCATGATAAATAAAGGTGCGTTTGGTTTGTAACTGGGGTAGGATTTGAATTTGGATTTGGAATTGGTTTGAGAAAAAAAAGGATAAAAGAGAAAATTAATTATTATTTTAAAAATATTTATATTTTATAGTGTACTTTAAATGATGTATATTATTTTTAAATAAAAAATATAAATGAAACAAGGAATATTTTTAATAATGCGGTTGAGAATTTGTTTAAAACTCAAAAGTTGGTCTTTATATTCAAAACCCACCAACTTGCAGAGAATTAAAAATTGGGGTTCAAAGTGGTGCGTGAATCTAAACTGAAGTTATCAAACAAATAATTTTGACTATCTTTCAACCCAAACCCTCTCATACCCACATACCAAACATGCCGTAAATAAAACTGGCTTTTAACTAAAATTTTTTACTTTTTTTTTTCTTGTTAATATAGGGCTGAGCAAAACCGACCAAAACCGAAAAATCCCGAAAAACCAACCGATCCCGAGTAGTCCCGATACCGAAATTATGCTATTCAGTCGGGACTCGGTTTTAAAAATAAGTTTAAGTCGGTATCGGGTCGGTTCGAGAAGGGAACCGAATTTGGCCCGAGTTAGCCCGAATATTAATTAGGTAAACACCACCCAGCAAACACACAATCCATTATTTTATTTCACTCAATAGAGTCAAACACTCTCATCTCTCATCTCTCATCTCTGAAGAACACCACCCAACAAACTCATCGATTGTCTTCAAAAACACGGATCAATCTCTTTTCAATATCATCTTGTGAATCAATATCATCTTGTGATTCTCGGAGATGGTGACGTGGGTAGTTTGAGGGAAGTACACGTGGTGTCTGGTTTGCCTGCTGGATCTAGTACTGAAAGACTTGAGATCCTTGATGATTTTGTACATTCTGTTGTGAATCTTCCAATTAATCGTTGTAAATATGGAACTTTTTTTTAATCATTTCTTTGGTATGTACCTGCTGGATCTAATGCTTTTGTTTCTTTTGTTTTAATCATTTTTTTAATCGTTGTGAATCTTCCAATTAATGGTTTGCCTGCTGAATCTTCCAATTATTGAAGGTGATGTTTCAGTTTTATGCATATTTATTATTTAAGCATCAATAATTGATTATAATCAAAATCAGTTTTGAAATACTGAGTATTGAAGGTGATGTGTCGGGACAATATTGCAAATACCGAAACCCGGCCCGATATAACCGAATTAAACCAAACCGACCCGACTATTAATCGGTTCGGGAGTCGGTATGGTGTTTTCCTTTGTTTCGGTATCGGGATTTGGCGGGACGGGTCGGGATCTGGCCCGATGCTCAGCCCTACTTTTTACTTTTTTCTTTCTTGTTAATATAGATGTGTTTGATCAGGTTATTTTAATTTTGACTTTTATTGGCAAGTAGGGTGTTTCAATTTTTCCACGTCTTAAAATTGGGCACTACCGTCGATCCAATTTCAATTGTTCAACGTACACTTTCAATTTTGGGAAATCTCTTAGAGCACCTGACCAATGTCAATGGCTGCTAAGCCTCGTGGCATCCGACAACACTAGCCAATGGCATGAGCAGGACACCGAACTTGCGCCATAGGCTCTCGCGCCGTGGTGACCAGCCCAAGTCGTAGGTATTTTTTGTTATTTTTTCTTTTTTCTCTATTTGAATGTTTGATAACGGGCAAAAAAAATGGACGTTAGGTGCAAGAATATAGCCTTTTTTTTACATTAATACCCACTTTTTCCTAATTTTTTACCTTTTAAAAATATTATAAATACCTATTAACTAATTTTTACACACACTTTCACCTTCATTTCCACCTCTAAAATTCAACAATATTTCTCTTATTTCTACCTCTAAACTAATAAAAATGAATCATAATCAACAATGAATCTGTTGAGAATTATATTTGAGTTGATAAGACAAAACAATGAAAGATGAGGGACTTATGGAGACAAAGGATAAAACTTCAGAAGATCTTTTATATTTATAGAATATATCATTTGTAACTCTAATCCTCTATTATATAAAGAGGGTTAGAGGCGTTTAGTTGTGTGTGTGTGTCAAGATGTAGTCGGCATCGAGTTCCTACAACGGATGCCTAGGTTTTGTGTATTGTTAGTGTTAGGAGATGATGGCGAAGAACCTTAGTGATAATAATAATATTCTTTATGTTATTCCGCTATGCTTATTATTATCATTGTGTTAATTGTTTATCCTAGAAAAAGGTCTAAACAACCTAGAGTCCAAAACGGTCTAAGAACTTATTGATGGTGGCGTGCATAAGTTCTAACAGGTGGTATCAGAGAGGGGGGCTCTCGATCTAGGGATGTTACAAGGTTATTACTGTGGAAGAAGAGCAGATTTGAAGAAAGTTTTATGATCGGTAAAAGGATATTCAGGTATAATCGTTTTTTTGTGATATATGGCGACGATAATAACATTGCAAGAACGATATAGAATCAAATTGATACAAGATTCTGATCGTTATTACTCCCTCCGTCCCAAAATTGCTGTCACCCGACAAAAAACACATTCTTTTAGAAAAATATCACTATCACTACTTTCTCTCTTACTTTTTTGTCAAATGACAAGTTTACCCTTAACTAATTAATTAACACTTCTTTAAAGTTTGCAATATTAATTTCAACCAAGGGTAATATAGTAAACTTTACCAAACTCCACTATCTATTCACTTTCTATTTTGGGTATGTGACAATAATTTTGGGACGTCCGGAATAAGTGACAATAAAATTGGGACGGAGGGAGTAATTGATACCTCGTACGGCGATAAGTGGCATAATTATTAAGTCAATTAATGTCCCTTGTGTTTCACAATTGGTCAGTGGTAATTCATTCAAGGTTGATTTGACTCTTGCTGAGAACGAAGGTTTGTCGCTTGTGGTTTAATATTGTGTCTATCATATGGAATTAATGGGTAGATGGTCATTAAGTTGTGTTTTTCGTTTTCTACCTGATTCATATTTACTGATTCGATAAAAGAATACCTCGTACTGATGATGAACATGAAAGATTCGTATTGTGGGGCTGATTTAATGGTTCACATTTATTAATTGTTCATTTGGTGGATTTTTAATGCTGTTTGAAAATGGTTTATGCTGCTACGAGTTTTATTAATATTGTTGCTCTCATAAAGTTTATGCTGCTGTTACTACTGCTATCTTTGAGATTCTGCTGCTAGCTTTATATTACTATTGCTCGATGCTGCTGCTCTTTGTAATTCCTACTGCTGTGTTTAGATGATTTATTGCAACATGTAAAGAGTTTTATGGTTCGATATAGTTTCATGATTTACAAGCAGTGAGGGGAAGTACATATGATTGATTGGAGATTTGAGACACACACATGGGATATTGGATATTCGTGAGAGTTTGTTGAAGTAGTAATCATGTTAACACTGATTGGAGGTCGTTACTTTTTCTACATGGTTCCTAATGCTTTACCAAATAACTATTTACATTGTTTACTACAGCTTGATATCGTATATTATTGTTGTCATCTTTCAAACCTAATGCGGAATTAGGATGCTCATTCATGGATGGTACAACATGGTGTTCGTTATTATTGTTGGTTAGTTATTCGACAAGTTCTTTCAAATGGTTAACATATGGGTTTCAGGGGAAGCTTAAGTGTTAAAATGTTTAACCATTTATGTGCTACATTGAGGTGAAGGTTTTCATGATTGCTCGTTGGTATTTTTACTGAAGATTTGGGATTTTTCTGTCTTGGATTCATTTATAAAAGAAAACATTTTGGTGTTCATTAATGGAGGGCGATTCAAGACATTGGAAGACTAGATTCGAAGTATGGTACTGGCTCGTGGTTATGAAGATCAAGGTTGCATACTTTTCGTTCCCTATTTGATGATGACAAAAAGGGGAAGAAGATTAATTTTGAAGATTGCAGCTTGAAGATCCTTGATGATATGCATGGCTTAAGGGGAAGTTCGTTTATCTTTCATACATATTAACTTCAGGGGAAGTTCGTGCTTACTTGGTTTTGTCATTATCAACTAGGGGAAGATTGTTGGGAATTATATTTGAGTTGATAAGACAAAACAATGAAAGATGAGGGACTTATGGAGACAAAGGATGAAACTTCAGAAGATCTTTTATATTTATAGAATACATCCTTTGTAACCCTAATCCTCTATTATATAAAGAGGGTTAGAGGCGTTTAGTTGTGTGTATGTGTCAAGATGTAGTCGACTAAAGGTGTAGGTTGTGTCTAGGCATCGAGTTCCTACAACGGATGCCTAGGTTTTGTGTATTGTTAGTGTTAGGAGATGATGGCGAAGAACCTTAGTGATAATAATAATATTCTTTATGTTATTCCGCTGTGCTTATTATTATCATTGTGTTAATTGTTTATCCTAGATCAAGGTCTAAACAACCTAGAGTCCAAAATGGTCCAAGAACTTATTGATGGTGGCGTGCATAAGTTCTAACAGAATCAACTCCATGCTCATCGACTCGCAAAACCAAATACCGATTTCCCCATCTCCATCTAATCCAAACACACCAATATCCGCAAATTCCATCACCTCAAACACCAAACAACTTCCATCATTCAGCTCGACATACCAAATCACAGACAACTGAGGCATGATAATGATCACGCAGAGACATCAGGATATACCGAATCATATAAAACGTTCAATAGGATTGCAAGGCAATAAACAAAAATCCCATAAGGCCTGAGATGCTTATGGACCTGAACGAACACTTTCGACGAGTAACGTAAACCCTCACAACAAATTGAGGACAAGCAATCATCAAGCAAAAACGCCCTGATATACAAAATCATTTTACAAACGCTTGAATACTTGTAAAATTAACAATCAGGCTAATCTATCCTGATAATTCCTTACAAATGCCGGGGGACTGGCGAAAAACAAATAAACATATTATATACTACTTGTAAGCTTATAGAATAAACTACGTTCACCAGGCAAGCTCTCCTGTAAAGGAACATATATTACATAACACCGAAGAGGTTTATGAGAAACAGATACACATTTCACAACTCCCAAAACAGACTTACACAATGCATCTCCTAAAGGGCTCACACAAAAATGTGTAACACTTCATAAAACTTGAGGAACCAAATTGATGCGTGGTTTTGCAACCTTACAACAGGTTTTACCTCTCAAGGGATCTCAATAGGCTTGCAATCCCCACCAGGCAGTGTACCTGACCGATGTAGTATAGTGAAGTGGCAAGTATCGGGGGATTGATCGTTCAACTCAAAGAATAGTGTTCGTTAGGATTGAAATTTATCTACTAGGTCTAGAGGTGAGGGATGATTCTTTTTGTATTTTTATATTTTATGAAAAGCAAGTAAAATCTCTGGTTTGAAGGAGTGGGCGGAATTAGTTGCTAATCAACTAACCCAAAAGCTACTAATTAAACTAATGTGCAGGAAAGTAAACTAGGGTTCTACAAGGGAAGTGAAGCATGTCTACCTATGATATGTTACTCCTTGCTAGCTATCCAATTCTACCTATTGAATTGTCACACCTTGTTTTAATTGACGGGTTGTATTCCTTAATACCATTCGTGGGGTGGCGTACGTACTTCCCCAACTCTATAAGCTCCTACTTCACTCCTATGTCGAGCCGGCTAAGAAGCTCCTAACATGGGATCACTAGAATTCGCTCATGCATTAAATACAACCAAATAAATCTAGTACGCATTGGTTCATGTTTCTTAAGACGTTCAAGCAAGTTACCGTATAGGAGGTTAGCCAGTTTTCTTAAGCCTAACATCGATATCACCCAATCAAACAAGAGACAATAGGAAACAAGAATTATAAGCTAAACCAATTAGATCTATTGAAGTGTCACACCTTTATTGATGACGATAGACACATACATCAACAAGGAATCAATAAGATCTAATTAATTATATACAAGTTTCACACAATCATAAGTAGACACAAGGTGAATTAGCAAAGCATGATCAATGAAGGGCAAACAACCATAATAATGAAAGACATAATTAAGTTAGAATCAACAAACCAATATTTGATGTTTATGAAGTGATTGAAACCCTCTAAGATGCTGGAAAAACACCTACCTAAACCCTAGAATCGGACTTAGGGTTTAGGGCTTACAAAAAATGAAGTTGTGATGTTGTATTTATAGCTGATTTTCTGTCCGCATCGATCTGACGGCTTCAGCCTTCACAAGTGACAGCGTCATCTCCCTTTTTTAACCAAATTGTAGATCTTTTCGTCCCGATTCCGTGGCCTCTTGAATCACCTAAATCCGAGTTCGTATGAAGATTTTATGGCCAAAACAGTGACAGCTACTCCGCGCGCGAGTTGTGATTGTCTTGATTAACTTGTGGCGGTTTCACTAAGGTTCCTTCTCGTGTAAGAATACTTTGACACCGTCACTCTATATCATCTGACGTCGTCAGGTCTATGATCCTGACGCCGTCACCTTCAAAAATCCTCTGGCCCGTCTCTCTTTAACTTAACACTTGACGGCCTACATCCATTAACACGTGACGCCGTCAGACTTCCTATGTAAAACTTTCTGGCGCGTCACGTGTATAATTCCACCACTTTCATCTTCAAGTGACGGCGTCAGCATCCAAAGCCTGACGCCGTCAGGTGTAAAATCCTGACTTTCCTTGGTCTTTTTGTTTTCTTCATTCTTGAGCATAAAAACGTCCAAAAAGCTCCAAAATGCTTCATATTCCAGAAATCACGTCCCAAGTACCTAAAATGAGAAAAGAAACGATTTAGGGCAATATTTGATCATATAATCGCGGATTAGGGCTTAAATGACCCCCTAAAAGCAGTACACTTTTCGTCTCATCAAATATCCCTACACTTGGGATTTGCTTGTCCTCAAGCAAATGAGCTTTTCCACCAATCAAAATACAAGTTAGGGGTCATTTAACATTAATATAAAAGTAATTACAACAAATGATCGTTCCACCTTAGTCAAAACAAGCACGGAAATTATACACTAGCACCTCACATTAAGTGTTTGGATACTCTCATCTCTCGGGTGTTGTAAATTTATATATGAAAATGGAGAAATATCACTCATTACCTGTCATAGCAAATAGATTACCATAGGCTTGGGAAAGGATCAAAACCTCCACCACATTGGCGTAAGCACCTAGGATAAACTATCAAAGAGGTCTTTTAAGGGTTGTAATGTTAGGTGTAGGGATAAGGAAAACACGGTTTGTTGGATAAGGATATTTTTACTGGTGGCAAGTCAATCATCTTGGTCAATTACATGTAGAATGAGGCGTTGCTAAGCCAAGACTCGACTCAACTTAAACTAATCACGAACTAATAAACATAGAACAAAACAAAACATAAATAAAAGATAGAGGCGGATGGTAGTCCGTATGCTTTTTCTTCACTTTTTTTTTTTTTTTTTTTTTTTTTTTTTTTTTTTTTTTTTTTTTCATACACTCTTTCCCTACCATCCAAAACAATACATCACTAGGGATTCTTTGTACCATCCCTACACTTGAACTTTTACATACTTTACATAAAATTATTCTAATGACTCGAATCAAGATAATCGAAACATTTGGAGTACTTTAAAATATTAACGTACATATGGGGTAATAAATGATGTTCTTCCCCATTACTCCATTACACTAGTACTTTACCCATAAGTCCCAATCGTCCCAAAACAATATGTACAAGGATATGACTCGACTTAGCAACCATGTAATCAATTAGATAATTAACTAAGGGTTTAAACAAATGTTGTCACAATAATGCACTAAAGATGAGTGCACACAAGGTAGGCTAAGGCGATTTGGGTGTACATTTAAATAGGGTGTAAACAAATTCTTCCTTTAAGTAAAATGCTTAAAGGTCGAAACGAAAAGATAGGCTCTGAGGGGTGTACTAGGGGTATCGTGTACCAAAAATGGGTACAACGCAAAGGGTGTGGTAGAATTACTTGACCAATGTAGTCAAAGTAATTATAACAAAAACACAGGTGTAAAACAATGGGTTAATCCTAATGCCTCTTATCATGTAGTCAATCCTAACTACACGAATGTAGTCTCACTAGCGGTCTCGGTATGCATCACAAACGCAAGTTCTAGAATCTATAAACTACCGGTACACTCATAAGCACCAACAATGAATGCTTTTTCCTAAAGATCTAAAGGTGAACCTCACATATTTGGGGTGGAAATTTTTGAGTGGTATGGTTTTTGTGCTAGTCATACAATTCCCTATCCATGAGACGCTTATTAAAATCAAAGTTTCACTCCTATATGTTGTAAAAAATTTTAAATTTGGTGCTAAAATTGCCCTAACCAATATTTCTCTTGGCTTTATTACACATTCACTATTAAACAAAACAAAAATCAAGCGAAGTTGTAGTTTCTAAGGCATCCTAATTTACCCTCCCTACACTTAATCCGAACATTGTCCCTAATGTTCTAGACAAAAGATGTAAAAGTAAAAATAAATGAGAATGGAAGAAACTAATACTCCCCTGATTCGCTCGGTATGGATGATGTGATAATATGGTTAAATCTCCCTCCAAGAGAATGAACATGATAAGCTTCACTCCAGAAATATAATCATCCTCTTGATGTGTTGTACGTGCATCTTCTTATCCAATAATACCTGTAACCAACAAACACAAAAACCAAAGCATCAAACCGAACAAAGAAAAACCACAACTAGATGTATTTCCAGACTTAGAAATAAAAACAAAACAAAGCAATAAAAGGATAGGATACTTGCGGGATGACTTACAAATAGGGACTCATAAAACATGTCCACAAGTATTGACACATAAACAAGAAAGAATACATGCTAATCATGAATTGTGAATTTTCCATGTTTGAATTTTGTTCTTTTTAACAAAATATAAACTTCCCTACACTTATCTTTTTGTAAAATACCTTTATATGCAATTAAGACGAAGTTAAGAACAAAATAAAGCATTTTCACAAATTATTCGAAACATGAAAATTTAACAATTATGATTAAGCATATATGACGCAAACAAACAAATAAAATAAAAACATCAAACAATTAAACAAATAAAGCTTGGGTTGCCTCCCAAGAAGCGCTTGTTTTTGTTCGAGTCACGAGCCTGACTCTACCCTTATTTAACAAAAATAGGGGAGGTTTTCCCTACACTTAGGATTAAGTGCGGGTGAAAGTAGCGATACACACCCTTAGGGTGGAAATATGCCACGTGAGGTGAAGGGGGTGAGTGAATGGCTTCCTTCATCCTAAAACTACCCGGATAATAAGGGTTGATGGGTGGGTCGGTTCCTCTTTTGTCTCCTAGAAATATATCTAAGGATGGAAAGTTGTGTAAAGGTTGAGGTTCCGGTTCATCAACACTAGGAAATTCCCTGAAACTAAGAGTAAGGTTATCACTATAAGTATTCAAACCTATATCCTCTAGTGGTGCTTGGTCCAAGGGTTCTACCTCCATTGGGATTCCTAAAGTCACTTCTACTTCTTCCGGGTAAGTCACGGGCGGTGTGTGTGGCTCAAGTGATGGTAGGACTTGTGAGGTACTTTGTGGGCTTGGATTATCCACCTCATCCTCCATTTTATCTAGATTACCTATGTGTTTGTTTTGTACTATGATGTTACATGACATCCACTTAGGTATCCCAAAATAGTCATCCCCAGACAAACTTGTTTCATGATCCTTGAAATTTGTGGTCAATTGACTTGTACTAACGTTTGTTGGGTTGTCTACTCTATAATAATATTGGGCACAATCTTCTATGGTATCCCATGCTTCTTCAGCATTTAATTCCCCAAAGTCCCTATTGGCAAAATCGTTAATGCACATTTGGTCATATCGGTCGACACGATCGTAAAAGATTTGGGTTAAGGATGCTAAATCGAAGCTATGATGAGGGACTATTCGGAGTAAGTTTTTAAAACGAGTCCATGCATCATATATGGGTTCATCTCGATATTGGTTGAACATCAAGATGTCATTAGGGGCAAATGGATTTCGTGGTCGGTAGTATGGTGGGTTCGCGTACTCCATATTGGTGAACGGAAGAGTCAATGGAAAGGTTTTTACGAACAAAGACACAAAGAAAAGATAGACTACTAGAAAGCTAATAAAAAGAAAATAAAAATCTCACTAGATAGGAATCTAATGAGTAGACCGAATAAAAATAAATTTCAACCTAAGCAATAACTACTCCCCGGGCTGCGGCGCCAAAAACTTGATGCGTGGTTTTGCAACCTTACAACAGGTTTTACCTCTCAAGGGATCTCAATAGGCTTGCAATCCCCACCAGGCAGTGTACCTGACCGATGTAGTATAGTGAAGTGGCAAGTATCGGGGGATTGATCGTTCAACTCAAAGAATAGTGTTCGTTAGGATTGAAATTTATTTACTAGGTCTAGAGGTGAGGGATGATTCTTTTTGTATTTTTATATTTTATGAAAAGCAAGTAAAATCTCTGGTTTGAAGGAGTGGGCGGAATTAGTTGCTAATCAACTAACCCAAAAGCTACTAATTAAACTAATGTGCAGGAAAGTAAACTAGGGTTCTACAAGGGAAGTGAAGCATGTCTACCTATGATATGTTACTCCTTGCTAGCTATCCAATTCTACCTATTGAATTGTCACACCTTGTTTTAATTGACGGGTTGTATTCCTTAATACCATTCGTGGGGTGGCGTACGTACTTCCCCAACTCTATAAGCTCCTACTTCACTCCTATGTCGAGCCGGCTAAGAAGCTCCTAACATGGGATCACTAGAATTCGCTCATGCATTAAATACAACCAAATAAACCTAGTACGCATTGGTTCATGTTTCTTAAGACGTTCAAGCAAGTTACCGTATAGGAGGTTAGCCAGTTTTCTTAAGCCTAACATCGATATCACCCAATCAAACAAGAGACAATAGGAAACAAGAATTATAAGCTAAACCAATTAGATCTATTGAAGTGTCACACCTTTATTGATGACGATAGACACATACATCAACAAGGAATCAATAAGATCTAATTAATTATATACAAGTTTCACACAATCATAAGTAGACACAAGGTGAATTAGCAAAGCATGATCAATGAAGGGCAAACAACCATAATAATGAAAGACATAATTAAGTTAGAATCAACAAACCAATATTTGATGTTTATGAAGTGATTGAAACCCTCTAAGTTGCTGGAAAAACACCTACCTAAACCCTAGAATCGGACTTAGGGTTTAGGGCTTACAAAAAATGAAGTTGTGATGTTGTATTTATAGCTGATTTTCTGTCCGCATCGATCTGACGGCTTCAGCCTTCACAAGTGACAGCGTCATCTCCCTTTTTTAACCAAATTGTAGATCTTTTCGTCCCGATTCCGTGGCCTCTTGAATCACCTAAATCCGAGTTCGTATGAAGATTTTATGGCCAAAACAGTGACAGCTACTCCGCGCGCGAGTTGTGATTGTCTTGATTAACTTGTGGCGGTTTCACTAAGGTTCCTTCTCGTGTAAGAATACTTTGACACCGTCACTCTATATCATCTGACGTCGTCAGGTCTATGATCCTGACGCCGTCACCTTCAAAAATCCTCTGGCCCGTCTCTCTTTAACTTAACACTTGACGGCCTACATCCATTAACACGTGACGCCGTCAGACTTCCTATGTAAAACTTTCTGGCGCGTCACGTGTATAATTCCACCACTTTCATCTTCAAGTGACGGCGTCAGCATCCAAAGCCTGACGCCGTCAGGTGTAAAATCCTGACTTTCCTTGGTCTTTTTGTTTTCTTCATTCTTGAGCATAAAAACGTCCAAAAAGCTCCAAAATGCTTCATATTCCAGAAATCACGTCCCAAGTACCTAAAATGAGAAAAGAAACGATTTAGGGCAATATTTGATCATATAATCGCGGATTAGGGCTTAAATGACCCCCTAAAAGCAGTACACTTTTCGTCTCATCAGGAACCAAATTAATTAGGCACGAAAGCTTTGAGAAAATCTTTTTACATCACAAAAGAAATATGTTAGATAGGCACGTTCACCTTGCAAACCTCATAAACATTTGAGGAACGTAAATCTTCAGGAAAACACGTCGTTTATGCCCAAAGGCTTATGGAATAAACGATCAGGCTAATCTATCCTAATAATCTCTTGCGAAACGACAAACTGAATAGTGAAAAATAAACAAACACAAACATTTTATAATACTTCAACAACTTATAAAAGCGACACAACAATGCGAAAAGCAAACAATTTGCAAAACTACATGAACACCTCATTAACATTTGAGGAACATAAGCGATCAAGCACATAAGCCCTGAAAAATTCTTATACGATTGATCAGACTCAGATGTCCTGGAAACACCTCAAAATAAAAACCGGAAAAACTTGTCCTGAAAAATCTCCCTTACAAAAAAAAGGGACATAATCGATCAGGTACGCACCGCCATGAACACACACTTATCAGCACCTGAATGGTTTATAAAACGTGCTTGAGAAAACTCAAGCACTGTCGCCTGAAAGGCTAAATATGACAAATGTGTTACGCCCCAAAAATGACTTTATAAAAATCCTTAAAAAATTCGCAAACTTAATAATTTAGACTATTTCATCACAAACTAATACAAATGAAAACTTACAAGAATATAATTAATAAATATAATCTCAAAAAGCATTTATAGAAACCATATAAATAACTTAAAAATGAAAACTCAAAACACGAAGAAGTTACAAACATTCTGTAAACAAAGCCAATACGCCGTATTCATAAATTGAATACACCGTATCGGGACCGTATGTTGATACGCCGTATCCATGAACTCGGATACGCCGTATAAACAATACCGTGTATTGACCAAAGTATTATGACTATATAATTAATACGCAGTATTCATAAATTGAATACGCCATATTGTACTCATCAGTCAATACGTCGTATCCAATCCATGGATGCGCCGTATTCACATAACAGATGCGGACTCTTTATATAGAACTGCAGGAACTGCAGAAAAACTACAATCCGCAATAACTCCATATACTCCAAACCCTTCAATTATAACTTCAAACATACCATTTACATTACTAGTTATAAAATAAGCTACAACGGTTCAAAATGAGTAACTTTGGCATCTAGCCAAACACCCCCTTCTACATCAACTATAACTAATATTATCCAATCTAACCAACATTTCTTAAACATAATTTAAAACTTCAACTTGGAGATTTACAGACCCGTGAACAACCAAAACGACCCATTTTATACGAAAATTATACCAAAACAAGAAAGACGATGGGGGATTCCAACTTCAACTTCAATGGTCCAAAAGTGGCACAAGTCTTTTAATCCAACCAAAAAGCTAAGCTACTACGAGCACTTCAACTTACGCCTTGTCCTTACCTTTGCTAGATTTGCCGGTACCTATAATACAACATGAACTATAACATGTAAGCTTAAGCTTAGTAGGTACATAGTAAGAACAATAATACAAGTACGAGATAGGAGCAATTCTATAACACAAAACATACCTTACAAATAAGCATATAATCATGCCATCATTAACAAATAATAAGCTATGGATCCAAGCTAAGCTATAACAGGCTCCAATAACACTATAACATACCAATATCATAATAATTAATGATTTAAACTATAACAAGTCCGTTACTAGTGTACTTACCTTAATCACCAATTTAAGTTCTACTTGAAAATTGCTACAAGCTCCTTACTTGCTTCCTATAATGAAATTAGCCCTAATTAGTGACTAAATCAATAGTAGGATAATAATTTAACAACCTTTAACCACTTTACCCATTTCTTAAATCAATAACCCTAATTTCAATTTAACTACTTATTTACTTGTGATGGGTTTATGATAAAAGACTCTTTAGAACTTGATCCTATATCACTTATTTGATTAGATTGTGCCCTAGGATGAAATTTGGTTCTTCACTCTCTTTTTCTTTTCCTGGAACTGACACCAACAAACACTCCTTGAAAATTCTGGAATTCTCCTATGGATAATTATCTTAGTTAAGTTTAGTCTATTTACAATTTTAGTCCATCAAGTTTCATTCTTCTTATATTGGCCACATAGGTTTATACACTTTTACACTATAACTTATAACTTAACCATTTTTCTTATAAAATACATGCTAACACAATATTATGCTTTTACTTCTAATAATAGTAACTTAATTACAACGCTTATATAATATAATAATACCTTTACGGGTTTCGGGTGTAACAAAATGCATCTTTCATCCCGCCTCAGAGCTCATGGAAATCAATTTGACAACACCAAATAACGTCTGGAAGGCTTAAAAAATGGAATACCTATCATATTCTACAAATGCCTGAGATGCTCACAAAGGTAAAGTCATTCAACAATGATAAACTTTTCATTAACAATTGTGCAAACATACAATCTGCAATACAAAAACTCAAACAACTAAGATTCAGGCGCACTAGCCTTGGAATAACATTTTATAACGTCTGAGAGACTTTTAAGTTACATTACATCACCCTAAAAAGGGAATTCATTAATAGACTGCTTGAACAAAGACTATTGAATGAAACTGCATTACACACTTTCCATCGAACAATCGATGTTCCCAAAAAACATCTCCATAAATAAGGAGAACTCAACTGACAACATCTAATTTGGCAAAAATCTGTTACATAGGGAATGCTAGGGTTCAAACGAACTATTGACCGTGATCTCCAAGTTTCCAAAGATCATTGAGATAGATGCAATTCCCTCATTTTAGGATGATTACGTCCCTTACTCATAAAAACTCGTTAGCCACTGGGAGCACGATGCCGAAATAAGATTTAGGAGAGAGCCCGACAGGCCAACCCATGCCAGTCTTTCAGCTTTATTACCTCCACCATGGCACAACTTACTAGCATAGCCTGATTGATGTAACCGCGGGCAAGAACGGCTAAGGTAATAAAATCACAAGCAATAATCACCAGGGTCATATATAGAGACTCTCGATCAAATACAAGGGCGTAAGACTAACAGACATCCTAGATACCCTGATAGAGGCCGAAACAATGATCCCAAAACAGGCTCGTTGAGATGAGGACCTGAGAACTGACCTTTAGCTAACTCGACTCCTGTCCCTCTACCACCAAATACGCTACCTGCCAATAAGGGCAAAAACACAAGTAAATACACTTCAAAAAACAACTAGAAAGTTTTGAAAAAATGGAAAAGGAAAACTCACTAAGGAGCGATGACGAGCTTGCAGTCAAAGCAGCAAAATCCTCCTGTGCGTTATCATTTAGAATGGTAACACACCTCTCGTTTGTTGCATCATGCAGAATCTCATCAAGGGCAGCCAAGCAAATTACTCATGGATGTTTGGTAAAAAATTGAAAGTTCACACCATGATGATCAGCCTCCCAGAGGAGGAACTTAGAAAAAACCACCAGAGGACAAGATGTCCTCGAAACACCCATTAACCGCAAGAAAGCATTTGAGTGATTACCACGCTCCCCTCTCTGGGTACTTGGGAGTCACCAACACGAGACAAGTGATGCCCTCTAATTGAGAGGAAATAACTCCCTTCCTAAAATGAACATTAGAAATGACTCCCTCGCAACGAGGAGAGGGAGTGTTGGGAACAACCATCACTTCAACTTGAGCTTCACCAACAATGTTACCCTAACTCATGACATAACACGAATTATAAAGAGGCAACTTTTAATACAATTAATAGTTAAATTAAATAATTGAAAAAAAAAAATATAATAATAAAGATATCACAAAACAATGTGATGGTTTGGGTTAGCCATATTAATACACACACTCAACTATTAATTGTATTAAAAGTTGCCTATTTATAATTCTTGTTATGTTAATAAAATACTTGAACGTTGAAAACCTTTTTTGTTGGATGGTTGTAAACTTGTAATGGTGGTGATGATTGATGGTAGTGAGTGGAGATGAAGGAGGGTGGATGAGGTGATAGTGTTAAATTTACGAGTAAATTCACTGATTATCACCAAAATAATTAAATATTTAATATAATTCAGTGAAATAACCAAAATACCCTTATATGTCTCGTGAGCCATGATGATGGTCAAGTTGAGATGTATAATACCAATCGATAGTGTAATGGTGATAGTTGTTTTGACTCATTTTGAATTAGTTATCTGCAAAAGCTATCGTACTTGGATTTAATTATTTGCAAAAGCTTGATACTTGGATCTTGGAGCGAATTTTTTAACTGATCCAAATTGGGCTGACTTTTCAAGGGTAAATTTGCAATTTTGTTATGATCCATGTTATTTCCTTTCTACTTAAAATAAAAACTCAAAAACACAAAGTGCAATAATCACTTTCTTCACAATGTCATCCCTTACTTTGCCGTTCCCATTACACCCCTTTCGGTTCTTTTTACAGCTATAGTACCAAAAGTTTTTATTTAAAAAATAGTGGCTAGGGCTACACTCACTTCTACTCTACTTTTACCTTTACCGGCCTATATCGGATATAACCAAAAGGACGAACTACGTATTTCAGTCTAATAATAATCTTCATCTCCGGCAGGCAACCAATCCAGAAATGTTGAGTGGTCCATCAAAACTAACCACCACCACCTTATTCAGCCACCGTCCAGTCTCTCATTTCCACCACCACCACAAACCTTACACTCTCCTCCACCTACCTCCCTCCCGCCCAATCTCACTTTTCCAAATCAAAACCTCACAAAAAAATTTCCACTCACAACCCCCCCTCAGCAAACACAAGAGTTATGTTGTGCCTTCACATCCGTGGGTTGAACTAGTCGAGTTTATTTCGAATAATGGTGGTGGAGTTGATGTCAAGGGTATTATTTTTAAGGATGAGATTGTGTCCAATGAGAGCTTATCTATGCAATTTGTTGATACTGCGTGTTTGTGTTTGGGCTTTGCATATCATAGGCCTGATATCTTAAGGTTACTTTTGTCTTCTTCTTTTTCTACTTGGGTTGTTAAGCGTGCGAAAAACTAATGCTTAAGCTTATTTATTTATGAGCTTATTAGCTTATATGTTTTTGGCTTATGTTTCATTAGCTCAATTTTAAGGGGGTGTTTGTTTCGGCTTATATAAGTTCATTATAAGTTCATTATGACATAATGAACTTATATAAGCTGTAAAGTATCGAAATAAGCCACAAAAAGTGAGCTTATGAAACATAAGCCCAAAACCAAATAAGCCATAAGCCGAAACAAACACCCCCTAAGTTTGCTATAATAAACTTAGATAAGCCCATAATAAGTTCACACCCTAGTGGCGACTAAAAGTATTCCGGTCAGTTTGAGTGGATTGAGCTGGTGGTGGTCCTCCACTATTAAGGAGGTGTTTTGGATTGCGTGTCACATTTTTATTGGTGAGAAATGATTGGGAGGCCTAAAGGATGTGATTAGTTTTAGGTGTAAATATGCATTTGCAGCTAAGGGATCCACTTTTTCATGAATGTAAAACACTGACACGTTCAGACACATGTTTAGGCCTCCAATCATTAGGTATCAACATGTTTCTTCAAAACTGTGTTTTCTCTGGAAAACGAAAAATGCAGAAAATCATTTTTTTGGTTTGCCAAACGCAATAATTACCCTCAAAGCGCAATCCCAAACACACTCAAAAGTCTTATTGGACATGTGTTAAAAGTCGAATTAAAATCTTTTATGTATATGTATTTACATAATTACTGTACTATCTACTGAGCCTAGAAAAGAGAGTGCTTAGTGCTGCTTATTTAAGTGCTTATCTGTGTATGTATAACACATAAGCAGTTTTGTGTGTTTGGATAAAACTGGTTACTACTTACTAGCTTATTCTTTTTATGGTAAATAAGCACTTCGAGGTATGAAGGAGATTGGTACACCTTAATCTGATATGGTATTTGTGTTTCAGGTTGCTTCCTAAGGATGATATTGAGATGCTTGTAAACAATGGGACTCCACATCTTTTCAAAAATGCCATTGAAACCGAGAAACGAATGCGATCTTTCTTAAAGGTTTGTTACTGGTAGTCTAAGACTAGAATTGGTGTTTTCTTGGTCAAAACTAGAATTGCAAGAATTTGGATTATAAGAATGTGATTTTGGGTGTAGTTTACTTGTCGTATACAGATTTGAGTGTGTTTGATGACTTGATCTTTGATGACTTGCTTTTTGAATGTGACCATGCAATTTAAATTGTTAAATCAGATTGGTGTAAATTCAAACTATTAGTTCATTGAAGTTAGAAGTACGTGAATCTCAATAATCTGTTTTCGACGAAAATTAATCCCTTCCAAAATCTGATTATTTTGAACCTTATATATAATCAGAAAATTATGCGTATATCACTTTTACCCTAACACTATAAACTAACTGTTGTGACAACAAGTTGTAAATCGGAATAAATTCACATCCACACACCTTCAAAAACTGTGGCGCCAAATAGGAACTTTGCTTCTAGTCCTACGATTCTGATTAAATGCAAATTCAAACACTGTAAAAACTGGGACACGATATCGGCAAAAAGATACTTTGCAATTAACACTGGACATTTCACGAATGAAATTGTTGCAAATTTTAATGAAGTGTCGAAATATGAGCTATTTGCGTATTAGTTATTATTTTAAGCGCTTGTGTTCTCATTATCTTTATAACAATTGAAGGGGAGTGAATCAAGTGAAGCAACAACGGTGGACGTGATGAAGTACATATTAAGTTATGCAAGCAATCCTATTATTTATCCCGAAAGGAACATTGACGATGCTATTGAATCATCAGCCCGAAATTTGTTAAGAAAAATGGCTAATTTTAATGGTAGAGTGGAAGCTTTGAATATGCCCGCTACAGAAAAATCAACTGGGACGGGGGGAAATGAACAAACACCCAGCACTCTTAGACCAAATGGTGCTATGAAGAGAGGTGATTGGATATGCCGGAAGTAAGTTACATTTCTTCCTGTGCCTTATTTTTATTTGCATGTAGATATGTTTAAAGGAAACTATCGCCTGATTCTGGATTCAGAAAAAGGTATTCATGGTTTTTTCATTGCTTATTATGTTCTTTAGACGAGAAAAGTGGTGACCGTGTTGCAACGATAAATGAGGTTGTATCAGTGACTTGATCTAAATCCGGGTTGAATTGAGTTGAACCCAACAAACAGGTTGAAAGTCGACCTTAGTTATTTCAACGGATACAACCTCCTAAAGTGTGTTGATAGAAACTTCTAGATAGTTATTGTAGTATCATCTTTGTAATCATAGTTAACACACTAATTATGGCGTTTTTTTTAACGTTGAGACTAATAGTTATTAAGAGTGAAGAAAAAGCGTATGAAGGTCAATCCGACCACCTGTTTTGAACAGTACTAAATTACCTGTTTCAAATCAGCTTCATTTTGAAAACCTACGAAAAGGGAAAAAGGCGATCTTGTGTGTCAGTCAACAACTTGGTTTAATGGATGCATGTTTTTCTTCTTTTTGAGCAGGTGCAGTTGCATGAATATTGCAAAGAACACTAAATGTCATGAATGCAAGGAATTAAGACCACAAAGACAGTTGACTGGCAGCGAGTGGGATTATCCTGAGTAAGCATTGTTTCCATTCATTCTATTTTACATTTGCTACTTGGTATAACTTCTGTGATGGCAATTTTGTCCCATTTATCTGTAAATGGGTCAATATGGGTTATGCTTTATATTAAGTTGGTCAAATACAAAGATTTTTTTTTTTTTTTAAAAATTGGGGACGGGTCAAACAGCTTGAAAATCTCCCGGCATCTCTTTATAACACGTAATTATTTATTAAAAGTTAATAAAATGGAAAACATGTAGATGGTCAACCTGATTGGACCCACACTAAACCAAACCTGTTTTTACCCGTTAACCAAGCCGCATATATTCATAATATTACTATATTTAAAAACTTCTACCTTTTCCAGATGTAATTTTTTTAATTACGGAAGGAACATAGTTTGCATAAAATGCGAGTGTAGGAGACCGGGTGAAGTCCCATTACCCGCCGGGCAGGTGAAAGCATCCCCTATCCCAAATGGAAGTGATTCCAGTTATGCCCCATTTGTGCCTTTACCTGCTGATATGTTTGCCAAAAAATCCGAAAACATGAAAATCAACAATCCAGAAAAACGAACTACTAGATTTGAGGATCAAATTGTGGACGATACTGAAGAAGAAAAACCAGAAAGACGGTTCAACAAAGTGTCGGAGTTCCAAGATCTCACTGATATAAAAAGTGTTCATTCAGATGATGATTTCCCCGAGATCATGCCTATGCGTAAAGGTGAAAACCAATTTGTGGTTAGTAAGAAAAAAGATCGATCATCAACTTCCTCTACATATAAACGACAACAATCCATGGAGCAAGTTAGCAATAACAGTACCAACTTTGTTCCTTTTGTTCCATTTCCACCTGATTATTTCGCTAAAAAAGATGATAATCAGCAGTCACAAAATACAAATTCAAGTCACACAAATGACATGAATCTTGGGCAAGAAACAAGAAATACTGAAACCGACAGAAGTGAAAATAGACCCAAAACCTCGAATGGTAAACGTGTAATACCTGAAAGTCAACATGTGAGAAATGTGTGGGAAGGAAACAGCACAAATTCAAGTGATATGTCATGTGCGAGCTCGACTATAGCTACAAAAGATGTGAATCCTGTGAAACAAACAAGTAGTGAAGATAGACCCACAACCTCAAGTGGCGAATGGGTAAAACCTGAAAACCAAAATGTGAGAAATGGGTGGGAAGGTTCAGGGTCGAGTCTGGAAGGATCAGCCGTTAAGGAAGCCGACCCTTTGGATATGTCAGAAGATGCTAAAGCTGAAAGATGGTTTAGACGCGTGGCACAGATTAAAGATATCTCTGAGTTAAGTCAAATTCCAGATGAGGATTTTCCATCGATTATGCCAATGCGAAAAGGGGTGAATCGGTTTGTGGTTAGCAAGAGGAAAACACCATTAGAAAGACGGTTAGCGTCTCCACAATACAGAAAAGATACACGGACCGTGAGCTCTGAATCAACAAAAAAGGAAGGTGATGGTAGCTAAATGACCCTTCATGCTGTAAGTAGTCATTTTCAGTGAATTTTGAAACATTTCATCAGGTGTGTATGATAAATGCGGCTGATCTTGTTGAAAGAGCTAATATGATAGTATTTGATAACAGAAATGTTAGTTTTGATGAATGGTTATTTGTCAACATGAATATATGCTTTCTTTTGTGTTTGAATCTCGTGAATCAGAATGGAAGATTTGGAAGGGAAAAAATTGTACCCTAAACTGTAACCAACGCGAGTAAGTTCTGGTTATATTATATCCGATCACAATTGCCCCGCACTAAATCTATTTATTCAGTAAAATACTAAAATTAGACTGCTTTCACAATGAATTGGTTCTTAAATGCATCATTTACATGAAAGAGTGATGAAAAACAATACATGTCTGCATCTACTAGCATTTACAATGTTTTGATCTTAATTTTATACAGAGTAACACATCTCTAATAAAATAACAAATGAACATATAACTTGCTGCATTGGCGCTTCTATTCGTGTAATAGGAATGGAGACGATGAATAAGGCGAAATCAGTGTTGGAGTTGCCTCCCTTCTATTACCTCCTTCAGTTTTGTAAGTAGCACCTCTTGTTCCTCGAAAGTAAGGCTTCCTAATATCTGTTCAATAAAGAATAACGGGTTATAACACTGATAAAATTCGTGTTGACTATACAGTTTTATTCAAGCGAGTAACTTTGGCTCAACTATAGCTCTATCTCTTGCAAGGCGTCTCCATCGGGACCCACAAATGAATATACTATAAGATTTTCAAAACCTAAACTAGAGTTGGCAAGATAGACGGGTTGACCCAAAAAATAAAAATATTTTTTTTACTCATTTTACAAAAAAGCAAAAACAATTTTAGTACATTAATATTTTAAATCTTTTATAATGAAACCATTTAGTACATCGTAAGCGTTTTTTTTATTATTTTTTTTTATTTTTTTATTTTTTAGAACGGCTACATTGTAAGCGTATTAATATGGACTATGGATCACTTTCAACCCATTTGACCCGTTCTCCCTTTAGTTCAAATTTCAGTTGACCCAATTAACCCGTTTAAGATAATACTCAACCCACTCATAAGTAAATAAGCCAGTATTGACCCATTTTAGCTATAACAGATAGGATACCAGAAAGTAGTATACCTGTTCCAAGAGGACCTCAACAGGATAACAATGTGGGATGACAAATGACTGATGGTAGATGTAAGCGAATACAGCCATTACCATCTGCAAGCATTACGAAAGCCAATTATATGCTGTTCCAATTTGGTATCATTTGACACAAGACTTTGATAGGATCTATATATACTAATGGATGACAAATTAAAACCAGCAACCACGAAATGGTGTTGAAAATACATTTATCATCTGTCAGTACATTACCTGACAATCCATTCTATCAGTAAAGCCACCATGTCCTGGAATACTGCCACCGAAATCCTAAAAAAGTTGAGAACTTGTTACGAGTAATACATAAGTGCAAGTTCCGGTTTCAATCATAGCAACCATCACAGACCTTGATTTTAAAAGCTCTTTTGAACCCACTTGCGAAAAAGCCTCCAAAGGGGGCTATAACTGATGCAAACAAACCAAGGCATAAAGCATGCCACTGCACGGGTAAAATCGATACTTCTTTCCATGGCAACTGTAAACAATGTTTCCCTAAAACAAGTTAGCCCATTCCTTTTACGTAGAGGTAGAGAATTATGGGCGGGTCAGGTAGCTCATCAAAGGGGCTCCGGTTGAAATGGGGTAATCTTTTTAATGCATCTCCAAATGAGCTGGATTAGGCTGACCCGCAATCAGTTTTTTATCCATTCTATAGTTACAAATACAATATTGCTAGTTTAGTTAACTAATAGCCTAAGTCTTTGAATAAAATGGGTTTGGAGGTTCTATGCATGTATAATAGACTTTCGGCAACTATCAACCTGCTCAACCAAACCGACCTGATTCTAGTTTAGAACTATTGATCTGATCTGACCAGTTCGAGCTAATAAACAACCCAACTTGACTCGGTCATAAGTAAAGGACTCGAAACTGCCATCTTTATTATGATTTTGCTAGAATATAAAAGAAATTGGATCTAACACCCACCCATTGAGCTACCTCACTTGGTAACACAAAAGTCTCTAGCTTAAAAATAGGACCAGGATCACATTCGAGCCAGCTTGTTGATAAATCCTGCATAGCAGCCTCAACGTAAGATAACAAATTGAGGTGAAACCAGGCGTTCTGCTCAATTATTGAAAACTTGGTGCTTAAACTTACCTTTCTTGGGCATGTCAACCACTGGTGACGACCCAAAACGTTTGCTAGCTACATCAAACATAGTAAAAAACTTTAGAAGAATGAAATTTACTTCTAAGATGCCTTAACACTTTATCTGTGTAATCAATCTAACCAAAAACGCTGAAATAACTGTGGTGACTGATGCTCCTATAAAGCCCTCCCATGTCTTCTTTGGAGAAAGCTTAATAAGAGGCGTCTTCCCAAAAAAAAAACCAAAGAAATAAGCGGCTACATCATTAATCGCGATAAGTGATGCTGGGAGGAGAAACCTGCATGAACATTCAATATTAGCAAGAATAATCTAAATAGATGGCAATCCATTGTTTCGAGAAATAATAATAATAACTAGGATAAGCTAGGGCTACCAGAATATCCCTTCGAATATGTTGGCAGCAGTGAAGGAAGACTGCGTAAATACGACTATCAAAATCATGTGTGTCCATGCATACTGACTAAACTGATACTTATACATCTTTTTCTTTAATGTAAGTATGAACCACATGAACCCTGTAGCAAATAGGAATTATAGTATTAGCATAAAAGTAAAAGTATATTGCTTCGCATTCATGCGAATGATGAAAGCAAAATTGAAATTCGCTACATGTAAGATACATGTTCACGACAGCAAAAAAATGTCCACTTATAACTTGAGAAAGACTTGAAATGCACCTGTGATATACAAGAAATAACAGATAACCATCTGATACTTCATAAAACTGGTAGCAAGCTTATAGAAGAATTTATCAGGAGTTACAGCATGCATTATCTGTTGACCGAGAATACGACCATACACCCACAACATTGCGGTGAAAAAGAAGTGCCTGTGACACAACACATGACACATCTATTTACTTATTCCCCATCAAACTGAAACTTATAGTCATATTGATTTTAGTCAGGCTCGTTACCAATTGAGAAGTCTGAAACCTGGAAGACGTTTATCTTCATGAGCTCGTCTAAGCAAATTGAAGAGCTCACTCGTCATTAAGATTTGGATGACGACGATCATACCCCAGAGATAAAGATGACCCAAATAGACAACACCTATGAAGCCTAAAAGCATCCAGACAGAAGAATATGTTCGGATCCACATTGATCTGTATTTGCTTTGGTCGTTGATTAGCAAATCACTTTCATTTAAATTTGCCACATCGGGAAAAGCCTATATCAACCCACGGGAAAGAAAAGAAAAAGTTAGGAGACAGAGTTTATTCTTAACTTTTGCATACGATAGATAAGGTACAATTTTGCAACAAATTTAGAAATTTTATAAAAACTGAAGTACTTGACATGGAGGTTAAATACTCATAATACCAACCTCAGTAGATTTTCTGCGATGCCGAGCTCGAGCAGTTGAAGGCGATCGTGGGCTTTGAAGCTCCTTTTCCATTAATCTCATGTTCATCTTTACTCAAACGCGCTTTGAGGGAATTAAATGTATATCAGTATATGTAGCTGAAGAAGAAAACAAGAAAAATGCATTACTTATGATTTAAGCGTCAAGCTTAGCATACTGGATAACGCAGGTACAAGCTAAACAAACTGATTACTGTTGAAATGAACAGGATAGAAGTGATGAAAATTCCATATAGCCATTGTGCTTTGGCTTTAAGATAATACGATAACGCATATAGTAAATCTGCTGCAAAAGTGCATAAAGACTCCCTTTTTTCTTCATTTACAAAGCCGAAAGTTAGCATAACCTATACTGCTGTTTTCACAGACCTTCTTCGGTTTAAGGGTAAGTTTTTAAAGAGTAGCCAAAGCAAGCAAACATGTGACCGAAATCTGAACCATATGGTGTTTGGCATTGTGTTTAAAGAAGTCATTATCTAATTATAGTGTTGGAAGTTGCATATGAGCATCTTAAGAGTATCTGCAAGCCTGCAACCAAAGGGCAAATATGTGACCGGTTAAGAGGACTTAGCTCAGTTGGCCACCTGAGTTCCTTCTGAAGCTTGGGGAGGGGTTTTACCCGGGTTCGAGTCTCGCAAGTGAAAAAGAAAATTCGGATTTTCCTCTTAGTGCGAAGCCGTGAGTTCTAGGGGTTTCCCTTCGCGGGTCTCTCCTAGTGGTTCAGGTCCCGGGGCTTGCCTGTTCGGATGGTTTAACTCAGGGGTCGGATTTCAAGTGTGGTGCAGTTCTTAAAAAAAGAAAAAAAAAAAAAAATCACCGGAACATGTGCTTATTGACTGAGGCTAGGTCTTTGGAGAAGGGTCAGTCAACACCCAAAAGGGTTGCATGAGGTGAGGGTTTCCCCGCCGATTTTAGATATTTTGGAAAATTAGAGTCATTTTACTCGAACAACAGATTATCACAATTCCAAGTACCTAAAGAACATAATTACATACGAATATTATCTCCATGTGTTGCATACTTGTGACACCCTAGGCAAATCACAAATTGGATGTGGCATGGAGAGATGTCATGTTCGGAAGTGAAAACTTGCGCCTTACAATGACACAACTTGCTTGGGGATAAATTGTGGGCAAAACCCATTAGATCTTCGCAGCTAAGAAGTAAGAAGTATCAAGTTAGGTGATCTCCTTGAAAGTTCTCACAAGGCCGCCAAAAAATAGCGCGTTGTTGTAGGTGGGGTGTTACATTACTCGTATTTGATTTCAAAACACAATGCCTAAACGAACAACGTTTTTTGAATGTTAATAACATTGAACAACATTTACGTATTATCAATCCTGATCAGGTGCTGATTATCGTATTCAGCAATGACATTCCCTAACAGATTATCAAAATTCTCAAAATCAAAACTCATGCAGGTATTATTTATAGTTCCTAACCGTTAAACCTAACAAACTCAAACCACCAACTAAATGTCAACAGATTTCACACAATAAATTCAAGTACGCGTCAAACATAACTCATGAACAATAAAATTTGAGATATGTGCTATAAACAATGAGAATATGATCGATATTCATGAATGAATGTGATATCTTACAAAGGATGAATGTATGTATATATACGTTGTGGTTCACGTATGCCGGAAGATCATTTGTAAATTTGTTACGAATCATTAGTTTGGACGATGAACAAGGTGACCAGAATGCAAATCAAATCAACCCTTTAAGGCTTCAATATTTGCTCATGCATTAACGGTTAATGTACGTATTTCTTGTTTGAAAAAATAGTTGTTTTGCCTTTTGAAAAACATTTCCTTTTCCCACAACGGTTTTTATTATTATTATTTTTTTATTATTTTTTTTATTATTATTTTTTTATCTTGTTACCTTTAATAAGTTCGTGTGAGACAAAATTTATTTTTAACACTTGCTCACAAAGTAGATAGCTTATATGGGTTTGAAAAATACTTTATCATCTCAAATTATAAGTTCGTTTTTCTCTTTTGATTTGTATTAAAATAAGTGTTAACTTTTCCGTTTCGGTCAATCAATGATTTTTCAAAGCTCTAACATGATATGTTATTATTGGTGTACACTATAATGATTTCTAATTTTTTAAACCGTGTGAGATATGAAACTCGACTTATAATTTGGAACAAAAGAAATAAACAAAATTTGAGTATTTAATCATAAGATTAACCAGCACTAATTACTATAATAACATTTATTATTATAAAAAAAATAGAAAAAATAAAATAAAGAGGAAATATAATACTCCAAACATTATAAGTATATCAGTTAGCGATTATTGAAATTACGGACAAGTCCCAGCATCTTCAACATTGCAGCAAAAGATAAAAATAAAGTAAACACAACTCCTGTAAAAAAAATAAAATAACAAGCAATCCAATACAATACGAAAATACTCATCACCTATTCACCAAAAACAACTAAGGATATACTAAACTAGCGGAAATCAACAAAAACGGAAAACCAAACCAAAAACCGAAAAAACACCCATAGAAAACCCAACCAATTCTAAGACCGATGGTGCGGTTTTGGTTTTTAAAATAACAAAAGTTTTGGTTCGGTTTTTTGTTTTATATGAAAATCTAAATAAAAAAAACCGAACCGCTCCATACTAATAGTCATAAAACTAATAAACAATATACATATTAATTTTGATACAAGTATTCACCAAAGCTGAAAAACTAAGAGACACGTGTATTAGAGATTTTTATTATATTTTTATTTTTTATAAAGACAACAACATATATTACACTCAAAACACAATTACACAAAAAAGGCATCCCTCTCTTTGCATAAGCCATTTAAAGAGCAATGGACCCAAGAGACCAAAACATTACAAGCTAAAGCTAGTCACAATCGTGACCTGGGTCACCGGTTGCCACGTCAGCTTTCTCTCTCCGGTGACCAGACATGACCAAAGTGCCACAGTCGATGACCGAGTTTGGTGTTTTTTTTTTAATCCTCTTTTGCCTTATCCTCCTATTTAACAAGTGCAATACCCGTGCGTTGCACATGTATACTACTTTTTAGTGACATTTCAGTTAGAAAAAGTTTGAAAATATAAAGTTAAAAGATATAAGTAATCAATGGCATACATGCTCTTGAGTACTCATCATATAGAAAAGCAGTTTAGCCCTTGTTTTTTGCTTCTTTAATGTTCACTTAGAAGCCTAAGTTGATTTATGAAATTTTGGTTTAAAGGTCTTTTGGTTTATTAGGTTTTAATATTGCTCATAACCGACTGCATAAGTATGTACTGATGCATCAGCACATGCTGTGTCCTATTCAGCTCATGTTTTTGATTTTACATTTGTCCATCACAAGCTCAATTAAGTTGAATTTTGGGACTTAAGCTCTTTGTGTTAGACCCGTTCCCTGGGTAGTGGGACCTCACCCTAGATGAAAGTTGACCCGAGCCTAAGTATGTTTGACTAAGGATATGTGGTTTTCTGATGAGGCCTAGATGCGGCGCATCTAGGAAAGTGGCATGCGGCGCATGGTAAGAAGGGAAAGTGGAACCGACTTATTATTGCCCATGCGCCGTATTGGAGAAATAGATACGACGTATTCAAGGGGTAGCATGGATGCGGCGCATCTAAAATATAGATGCGGCGCATCGACCTTAAATAAGCAGAAATGACAGAAATGCCCTCCCAGCTAGTTTATATGTGTTAGGCTCTAGACATTTCCACACAATTCTTGTGTGTTCTGTAATGTCGAGATAGAGAGAGAGAGAGAAGAGAAATGGAGCTTGGATGATGAAATGATGATGGATTAATGGTGATAATTCAAGAATGAAGTCTATAGCTTGTCCTAGCATGGTTATCAAGTAAGTAATGATGTTTTATTAGTGTTTAATTGATGATTAAGAATCTAGGGTTTGTGAACCCTAGCTTGGGATTAAAGGGTAAATGATGTTTTAAGATAATTAAGAAGTAATGATGATTAAGTGATGGGTTTTTAATGGGTTTAAGTTGGTAAATGATGGGATTGACTATCATATAATCAATATATGATTATATGATGATTAGAAGTGTTTAGAGGTTAGTTATGGTGGTGTTAACCATGATTATAGCTAATGATTATGTATTATATGTTATGTATGATTATGTGCTTAAAGATTGTCACACCCCCAAATTCGGGATCAGCGGAAGCTTACACATCGCTGGGGTGCAACTCAATTGGTATCACAACACAAGTGCAAAGAACGGTTTTCATTTCAATTATTTAGAACAACCTTGTTTAACAAAAATGTTGAATTTACATTGTTAAAAGTAGTGCGGAAATAGGCCCTTTAAAATAGGTAGAACGGTCCCAAATGTTTGTCAGAGTCTTCTATGACCATGCCATGCCCTGCCAAGAGCCTCCAGTAGTGTGCTATTGCTTTATACCTGAAAATACACGCTAACAAGTGTCAACACGAGGTTGGTGAGTTCATAGAGTTTATTGTAAAATGTAATGCCTTTGAATGAAGATTTTCCCAGCAAAGGCATTGTAAATCCACCCAGTTCCAAGTCCCGCCCATAACAAGACTTGCAACCTGTGTGTTTACAACCCATTGCCAAATATGATTTGGTTTATGTTACTGAAATGTTACACGGAAACCACAAGTATAAAGTGTAAAATAAACTGCCACATGAAAATGATACATTAGCTCTTAAGCTCATGACCCCGAAGCTAGACTGAATGAATTGCCCCAACTGAGTGCTTTGCCAAACACCCTGAAATGGATCAAATGTAATGCGTTCGTATGACAAGTTGGTGCTACCAACCCGAACGGAGGTGTCACCCTCAATAGATCTATTCACACACCCTCGCTTGCTCACAATTAACGGTTCATGATAATAGGGGACTTTAATCTTGGCAAATGTGGTAACTTAAGCAATGTAATGAATTTATATACTTTGGTCCGCATGAAAAATGGTACAATGTATTCTCCCCCGAGAGATTTGAAATGATGTAATAACTTGAAAACCGGGGCTATGAAATCTCACGTTAATCCTTAAAAGATTAAAGTGCTTGTGAAAAATAATTGAGCATGTATTCTCCCCCAAAACGTAATCCAAAACGTATAAAGGTAGGGGCTATGGAACTCACCTGATGCGATAGCAACAAAGACAGATATGAATATGCTGAAATGAGGCTCGGTCTCTAACCGCGACCTAACATGAATGATATGATCTATTGTAAGCAATGAAATGATGCTACACATGCAAATACGTATGTTATCGATACCACTCGATGATTTTGGAAAATAATGTTTATCGTCGAAAAATACATTTTTGACGTCTCGGCAAGTCATAAACTACTTTTCGTGTAAATATGTTGAAATGATACTCTATGATCCTCGTTTGGTGTTCTATAGTCAAATATGATGTTTTTCTCGCAAAATAACTCTTCTTATAACTTGTGAAAATGTGACCAAACGGCATCGCAAAACTAGCCGCAAAATATTGTACGTTAAGAGTTAGAAATAGAACTTGACGTTTTTGAAAACCTTGTAACATGATCTCACAGCCGTCTCATTTGAGTTTTGATCATACACGTCTCGATCATGAAGAAAATCGGCTTTGAATATGGTGTCTTGCAAAACAATTTCTATACTTAGAAACATTTTCTTGAAATAGTTGTTTTTGGCGATACTAGGAAATTCATAACTTACTCATTATAAGTTCAATCAACAAGCGGTCGATTGATTTGGAAAATAGGCCGGGAATACTTTGTTTCACCTGAAAGAGTTTATGGCCCAAACCGACTCGATCAACGGGAAAATGGCTCGCTAGATGGTGCCTCGCAAAAACTGTTTACACTTAGAAAATATTTGAATTATAGTGAGGCTGTCAAAATGATAACTTTGAAAGGATTTTTGGGTAAAAAGATGAGGTCGTAGTTTATTCGTTATAAGTCTATTCGACGAACGGCCAATTGATTTAAAAAGCTTGCTGGGAGATCTTGATTTCATATGAAGACGGCTCGGACTCAAACCATACCAATCATGGAGAAAAACAGTCGTGAAAATGGTGTCTCGCAAAGACAGTTTTTCGGCAAGTTTATATTAGTAAAAGCTGATGGAATTATATATTTTTCGTCGGACTTTAAACACTTGTATCTTTTTCGTTATAAGCTCGTTTTCTATGTTCTTTATATCCCCGGAATCGTGGGACAACCTATTAACATATTCTTGATAAGTTGGGACGGCTAGGTGTCGGCTAACGCCTCAAAACAGCCCTTGAAAATTGTGACAGCAGTGAGTTTTTCTGAAAATATAGTTTTCCTCGTTAACTCGTATTTGGCATAACTTTCACGTCGTAAGGGTTCTTTTAGTGATTCCAACGGCTACGGTTTCGTTTTTGAAAGTATTTTCTGAATATCTAACCCAAAATTTCCCAGAAACCCCTGAAGTTTCCACGTTTGGCAAAAATGGACAGCAACAATATTTTCCAAAAATACTTTTCGTCGTTAAACTTCGGAAAACCATATCTCCTTCGTTATTAACTTGTTTTTATCCCCGTTTTCGGCCATGGTTTCGTCTCGGAATGTATTTTCTAAATCTTTGGTCCAAAGTTACCCAAAACCCACTGAGTTTCCCACGTTTTGCATTTAAGGACAGCAACTATATATAAGTGTCAAAACTTGGTTTTCCTAGTTACTAACTTGTTCAAAAACCTTCCAATCAACAACCAAACATCTCTTGATCTACCATACACCTTCTTAGGGTGTCATGGGTCCTAAACTTCACAAAATATTGTAGGATTTCAAGGGAATGATCATAGGCTTTATATATACTTATAAAAACCATAAAACTTGTAAAGTGGTATAAATAACATATGTAACTTGCATGTTTAACCAATATAACTTGAAAATACATGATGTTAATGATCAAATGAAGGTATGAGATGATGAAAAAGTTCACTTGAAGCTTACTTGAAGATTTGATGAGTTTGGATGAAAAAGATCACAACCTTGGAGTTTTTATCGCAAAACTCTAACAAGGAAGATATAAGGAACTTGTATAACACTCGATCTTGGAAAAATTATGGTTCTTCTTGGTCCTTGATCTTGTGCCGTGAGCTAGAGAGAAGAAAGGAGAGGTTTTGTGATTTTTTTTTTCTAAAATAAAGCTAGTTTAGTCTTTATATAGTCCAATGGCATTTTGGTAATTTCAACGAAAGGGTAAAATGGTAATTTCACTAGGTTTTTGAAATATCTAGATATTTTTCAGAAAATATCTAGTTATTTTAGGCTGGATACTTATCTTGACTTACGGAGTGAGTTTTGGTCCCGCTAATTGCTAACTGTAAGTCGTAAAGTCACAAAACTTAAAACCGGGTATCCTAAAATTCCTAAATTCATGAAAATGTCACGGAAGGTAGAAAACATATATTTCTCTTGTTGGTAATGTTGTTTGGACATATCGGGATGCCTAAATGATGTTTAAACCTTAAAGTAAGTCTCGGACACGGTTTCGTGATTCTTGCAGAAATTATCCGACGAGTGCCAAAATCTCGGGTTATCATTAAAATAGTTTAACTTACGAGAATATGAAATAAAAATTTTGAAAATGAATAGTGAAAATGAATAGTAACTCGTGAATAGTAAATTGTCGAGGTTCGGAAAAATGGCCTGAAATTACGAATTGTCACAAAGATGCTTATGGGGATGATGATGATGATGAAAGAGTATGATGATGATGATGTCCTTGTGATGATGTAGCTTGGATTAAGGTAAGTAAACCGGTATAATGTAAAGTTATAATGATTTCTATACATTATGTGTTATGTGGCTAATGTGTTAAGATGTTGGTTGCTTAGCATAATGGTAGACTTGTGTAAAAGGATATAGGACTAGTGGATGTGTTAGTTAAGAGTGACTTAAGGAAAGAGGGATGGTTATGGCCTAAGTATTTAAGGTATGTGGTTATGCCCAATGTTGTGGATTGATGGTTGTGTAATATGTAATGTGTTGAATGAAGAATAATGATATATTATGTCCACTTTACTTACTAAGCGTTATCGCTTACGGTTTAAGTGTTTAATGTTTTGTAGGCGAAAGTGTTGAGATGAAGGCTTGGATAAGGATTAAGGTTGGATATGCGGTTGGTAGAGGAATGGGTAAGAAATAGAGCTAGGTAGATACCGAGCTCAAGTGTATGAGTTTGTACCCCCGCGAGTCAAGTGTTGTTTTGTAACGAGTAAACGAGTGTCAAAATGTATGTCAATAGTCGTATGACGATTTGGTGGTCAAATGGTGTATCAAAGTGTAGTTTATATGTTTATGGTCAACGTTAAAGGGGTGTTTGGCATAAGCTTGTTTATACCCACTTTGAGTAGTAAACGGGTCAAGTGTTATCGTAAGATGTTTGATGTGTTAAATGAATGATTTCGGAAATGTTTATAGAGTAGAAAAGGTGTCAAAGGGTATTTGTGGTGTGTTGAGTTTATGCAGGAGTTCCTGCTGATGTTCTGTGTCAAATGGGTAGATGCGGCGTATCTAGTATAGTAGATGCGGCGTATCAGAAGTTTAATGCGGTGCGGCGTATCTAATATAGTAGATGCGGCGTATCGGAAGTTTTAGGTGATGCGGCGTATCACTTAGGTGGATACGGCGCATGGTCTGATACGGCGTATCCCTCGAAGGGATGCGGCGTATCGTTGGTCAGAAGGATTGTCAGGTTGTGTTATAAAGTTTTATGTGAAATGTTTTGAAAGATGTTCGAGTATATGTTCTTGCAAATGTTTTAAAAGAATTAAATGTTATAGACTCTGATATTTAAATGAAGAATTTGTATAAGTCGGGTAAGGTCAAGCGTTTCCGCGTCAAAAGTCAAAGTTTTTGGTCAAAGCGGGCACGGGGTGTTACACTTTGGTTGCTAGAGCACTTGATCCACATTTTTCTGAATTTCTAGAGTAGCTTATAGGTAGCTTTTCAGTAGCTCAAAAACACCTCAGTAGCCTTTTAATAGCCTGCATCAGTAGCTTTTGCTTATTGAGATTTCTTGAGTGATTATTTGCTTATTGTAGCTTTTTCTGAGTTTGTTGGATAATTTAGATTGGACTTTGATGGATTTAGCTGCTTCTAAGTTCCATTTAGTTTAAATTAGCTTATCACTCCTTTTGCTTCATTGGTTTTTCTTGTCTCCTTTCATTAGCCTACTGTCCACATTTCATTAGCTTTTACTAAGCTTATTTTTACTTTTCAAAAATCAGTTTAATTATAAAAAGTGCTTATCTTTTAGTGTTTAATTGATTCCCAAAAAGAAAAATATATATATATATATATATATATATATATATATAGTTTAGAAAAAAGGTAAAGTCCAGGTTCGAACCCTGGACCTCACCTCACACACAGCCTCACAACAACACACAAATCCATCGGCCCTAGGGTCTTCTTATACGGATATAGTATATTACACTCCCTACACAACCCATGTCTTCTTATATTACACTCCCTACACAAATCCCTACACGGATATAGTATATGCAAACGAATATGTTTAAAACACATTGAAAGTCTTATGCAACACATTCTTCCAGTAATTTATTCAGCAAATGGTAGTGATCATTAAATTCAATCAGAAATTTGTTCAACAATGGCATATCATTCTTGTAAACTGAACATGTAAACTAAAATGTTAACTGAAGATGCACCAAATGATATAAGTATCTGTGTTACATGGGGTAATAATAACCATCACTTACATATCATTGTTTTGTTCAAGACTTCGAGTGCAATATTACCCAAACAACATCAGATAATGCAAGCAAGTATTACCCAAACAACATCAGATAATTCAAACTAAAAATTTGTGATAAGATTTGTTTATTGATACAAAAAACACCTAAAATGAGATAAAAGGAAAACTGTAACACCCCGTGCCCGCTTAGACCAAAATTTAAAACTTTTTACACGGAAACAACTCACTTTTACGGACACCTGCTTACTCTTTTGACCACTGACAAAAATCTATAAACTTTCAGACCTTGAAACTATTTTTAGATGAAAGTAGACTCAATTACCTTCAAAACGATAGGTGGCACGACCCATTTCGACTTACGGATTAAAAGATATAATTTTTCGAAAACTGCCAAAAATCTGCACAGTCGGCTCTGACAGCGTCAAGCCTTGATAGGCCAGACATATTTTTAGAGTTTAAAGGGTGACGGCGTCAAGAAGGCCATCAAGAACAAAACTGCAATTCAAGCCTTGATAGGCCAGACGAATTTTTGGAGTTTAAAGGGTGACGGCGTCAAGAAGGCCATCAAGAGCAAAACTGCAATTTCACCACTAAAACCCATTTTGACCCATTTCATGACAAAACCACTTACACCACTTCCGTTTTACACCAAACTTGACCAACTTCATTATATTTACATAACAAACATGTTCCAATGACGCTTGACCCGTTTACAACCCAAAATGGGTATGTTCACACATAAACCAAACACCCCTTTAACTTTTACTATAAACACCTAAAACACTCTCGACACATCGTTAGACCACCAAACCATTACACGACTTTGACACACATTATAGGACTCATAAAAGAGACTCTCGGGGGTACAACATTGACTCGAGCTCGGTATTCTACCTAGCTCCTATGCTTATTATCTCCCGAATCCGCTTCCAAATCCCTATGCTATAATCCAAGCCAAGTTATCCTCATCGCCATTAACCTACAAAACGTTGACAACTAAAAGAATAAGCTTACGCTTAGTAAGTAAAACGATAATCACATAACATCATACTTCAATCAAACACATAAGCATCACATATCTCCAAACACTTACTTAGCTACTCCACTCTCTAATTCTTGCATAATCACCTAACATCAACTTACCATCACAACCAAATTCACCACTTAGATCCTATTCATCCTAGCATATAAGCATATATCCAACCTCTTATCACTAATCACAAACATACATAACACATACATGTTAGACATCCATATAATACATGCCATCATCATTTTACTTACCTTGGTCCAAGCTAAACAACATCAAGAACATCATCAACAACACAATCTTCCATCATCATCATCATCATCATCATCGATCATCATCATCATTCAATAATCAAAACTTGAGGAAGATCATTACTAAATAAGACTATAATCATGGAGTCTTCATCTTCTTCCTCCTAAGCCATCACTAGCCTTTTCCCTCCCTTTCTCATCTCACTAAAACCGGCCTTTCCCACACACATGAATAATGTGGAAAAGTCTAGACATTCCTAGATATATCTAGTTAGGTACAAGTTTGGGGCATTGGCAAGAATGGCCCCTCTAGTCCTCTTTCTTCCATTTTAGCCACACTAACTTATAATACATGTTTAACACTTGGCAACTTAAGCCCTTAAAGTTACTCAACACTTTTATATGACTACATAGTCATACTTTGACTATTAATTGGCTATCGGGTTTGACTAAAACACAACATATGTTGACTAGCCAATCACATAAAGCCATAATCTATTTTCATCTAGGGTGGGGTCCCAATACCCGGGAAACGGGTCTAACAATTCTACCCCCTTATTTAGATTTCGTCCCGAAATCTGTCATTCTTTTCTAGCCTACACTTAGTCACCTAACTCATCTCATTCCTAACACCTTAATCCCTAGTTTACTTAGTTCAACGACTTAAGTAACCTCACAACTCTGTGCATACTATAACGCATCACATGCCCTAATCTACATTACCCCCGCTTACTTTTATACCACACAACTCTCGCTTAGATTTTACATAATACAAGACTTACTTATTATTGCCAATCATCATCCTAATCCGACCTATTACCGCACATCATTATTTCACTCGCTTTATCCTCTACCCTCATTCTTGACTACTCGATACTTAAGAAACTCGTACTAGTTGACTTTACATGATCACACCCGGCTAATACGTTCACATTCTTTTGTCTTCATTCATCATCTTTTGCACCACACCGCAAGGCCCATCCTATCATCATTACAATTTCTTCATCCCATCAAGGTCCTTCTAAGTCTCAACTAAAGCCATGGTCAAATTCTAATCCTCCTATCTTAGTCCTTAAAATTTCTACGAATTCTAAACTCTCGCTTTCTACTTCTCTAACCCTACTCGTGCCGTGTCGGCAACACATAGCCCACTCGTTTATAATTCCTCATTTACATGGAGAGGCGTCCCAATCGATGTAAATCAAAAAATATAAACTCATGGTTATGCACTCCCGACATAACACTACGACTCCTAATTCCCAATCTAACCTTTATTATTTTATCATTTTTCTTTTTATTACATTATTTTTACTCTTCTTAGACTTGGATCCTTCACATTATCACATTCATCATGGGGATACTTTTATATGCCATGGATGTAGGCAACCCCTTGCCGGTGAAAGCAACACTTTTCATCCCGAAGGATCTTTAACATTCATCCCGAAGGATTCCTTAATATTCCTTTACTTGGTCATCCCGAGGGATACCACTTTTAACATTCATCCCGAAGGATCATTACATTCACACTTTATCACCTTAACAACGGATCCAAGTCATAAGCACCACACACATTATTACATTCGTTTATTATAGTAATTACCGCTAATCGCCTTAGCAGTAATATGATAATTTTAGAACAATGCCTTTATCTCATACACACTCCTTACATTTTTAATCCGCTTTAGTTATTTTCGCATCTTTACTTTACCTCTTGCATTTTTAGCCTTCATTACTCATTTTCACATTCTTACATTACATTTTATTCCACTCGACTCATTTGCGTCTAGACTTCTCACATTTTACCAACCGAAACTCATGCATTCATTATGGTGATTACAGCGCTGTAATATGATAATTTCAAGACAACGTCTTTTTCTCAGACATACTCCTCGCATTCTTTCTTACGTTTTTAATACGCATTAGTTATTTTCACATATTTATTTTACCTTTAGCCTATCCATTTCTTTTTCCGTGTCTAAACCTTGCATGGATTTAACTACATTCGTTAGCATCATTCATTTTTCCTACACATTTTAGTCATTTATACATTTTCGTCACGTGTTTACACATCTTACCACAACTTACATTATTTAATCCTCGTTAACTAATTCCGCATCTTTACTACTACTCTTTTAGTCTCGTTTGCTTCCTTTACATGTAAACCCTACATAAATCGCCAACTACAACACGTTCATTATTTATTAATGACTACAGCTAATCGCCTTAGCCGTAGTATAATTATTTCATGACAACACCTTAGCTTCATAGATGTTCATCTCATTTTAGCTAGTATTACTTAAGAAATTTCGCTCTATTTCATTATTTACTCAACTCCTATGCCTTTTTCTTATTTTGTAACTAAGTTCATCACAAACTTATTATATATATATATATATATATATATATATATATATATATATATATATATATATATATATATATATATATATATATATATATATATATATATATATATATATTTTTTTTTTTTTATTTCATTTCTTCACCACACACATTCAACGTTATCACACGTTCATATTCACATTCCTAATACTCTGACTTCCGCTAACCCATCTCTAATACCTCATTAATGATCACCACGCTAAAATATAAATGCTCACAAGGCCATGCTTTGATCATCCCTATCACACAAGTCACGCACTTTCATTTTTAGTCCCATTTCTTATAACCCACCACACTATCTTATTGCACCTACTCACCCTCGCTAACTACCATAGCACATAATCACATAATAATATAATAATTACCGAGGCCGCCCTAAGGTGCACGGTAATCCTATCACTCACACGTCAAGTCTCCCATGCCATATATCACATAAGACACATCCCTAAGTCCCCATCATACTACCCATATAACGATCACATCATTCGTTTCAAACTCTACATCCACATCCTATAACTCACAAACTATTAGGCCGCCTATCTCAAACTTAAACTTAACGCGTCTACGAGTGGTTTAAGTCTAGGCAACCTAAAGTGGAAACCTAATTCACTTAAACCGAAGCTCTGATACCAAGTTGTAAACACCCCGTGCCCGCTTAGACCAAAATTTAAAACTTTTTACACGGAAACGACTCACTTTTACGGACACCTGCTTACTCTTTTGACCACTGACAAAAATATATAAACTTTCAGACCTTGAAACTATTTTTAGATGAAATTAGACTCAATTACCTTCAAAACGATAGGTGGCACGACCCATTTCGACTTACGGATTAAAAGATATGATTTTTCGAAAACTGCCAAAAATCTGCACAGTCGGCTCTGACAGCGTCAAGCCCAAGCCTGACAGCGTCAAGCCTTGATAGGCCAGACATATTTTTAGAGTTTAAAGGGTGACGGCGTCAAGAAGGCCATCAAGAACAAAACTGCAATTCAAGCCTTGATAGGCCAGACGAATTTTTGGAGTTTAAAGGGTGACGGCGTCAAGAAGGCCATCAAGAGCAAAACTGCAATTTCACCACTAAAACCCATTTTGACCCATTTCATGACAAAACCACTTACACCACTTCCGTTTTACACCAAAATTGACCAACTTCATTATATTTACATAACAAACATGTTCCAATGACGCTTGACCCGTTTACAACCCAAAATGGGTATGTTCACACATAAACCAAACACCCCTTTAACTTTTACTATAAACACCTAAAACACTCTCGACACATCGTTAGACCACCAAACCATTACACGACTTTGACACACATTATAGGACTCATAAAAGAGACTCTCGGGGTACAACATTGACTCGAGCTCGGTATTCTACCTAGCTCCTATGCTTATTATCTCCCGAATCCGCTTCCAAATCCCTATGCTATAATCCAAGCCAAGTTATCCTCATCGCCATTAACCTACAAAACGTTGACAACTAAAAGAATAAGCTTACGCTTAGTAAGTAAAACGATAATCACATAACATCATACTTCAATCAAACACATAAGCATCACATATCTCCAAACACTTACTTAGCTACTCCACTCTCTAATTCTTGCATAATCACCTAACATCAACTTACCATCACAACCAAATTCACCACTTAGATCCTATTCATCCTAGCATATAAGCATATATCCAACCTCTTATCACTAATCACAAACATACATAACACATACATGTTAGACATCCATATAATACATGCCATCATCATTTTACTTACCTTGGTCCAAGCTAAACAACATCAAGAACATCATCAACAACACAATCTTCCATCATCATCATCATCATCGATTATCATCATCATTCAATAATCAAAACTTGAGGAAGATCATTACTAAATAAGACTATAATCATGGAGTCTTCATCTTCTTCCTCCTAAGCCATCACTAGCCTTTTCCCTCCCTTTCTCATCTCACTAAAACCGGCCTTTCCCACACACATGAATAATGTGGAAAAGTCTAGACATTCCTAGATATATCTAGTTAGGTACAAGTTTGGGGCATTGGCAAGAATGGCCCCTCTAGTCCTCTTTCTTCCATTTTAGCCACACTAACTTATAATACATGTTTAACACTTGGCAACTTAAGCCCTTAAAGTTACTCAACACTTTTATATGACTACATAGTCATACTTTGACTATTAATTGGCTATCGGGTTTGACTAAAACACAACATATGTTGACTAGCCAATCACATAAAGCCATAATCTATTTTCATCTAGGGTGGGGTCCCAATACCCGGGAAACGGGTCTAACAAAAACACATACTACTAATGTGTATTTTAAATGTCCATCTTCTCGTATTACTTATAGTCATTCTACATATTTTACTGATAGTATAAATTAAACATGCATTAACGTGCATTCCAAGTGTTCATTATCTTCTAAAGTGATATAAAATCCATCGGGATTGATATAGCGAACCATACCAAGAAGCTGATATTGCGAACCATTAAATCTGTGATAACATAATTCAAAGTCACCTCCATTGTGTACATATATAATGCATGTTCCATCCTTTCTTCCATTTTTCAAACGTTAAATTTAATTGCGGCTAAACACGAAAACTTGGTTTCTTTTCTTCCTCTTGATATCGGACAATGACAAAACATCATCCAAAATATCTTCAAGAGTATCATCATACGCATCGAAAATGCTCTCATCGTATGAACATTTCAATAACTTCATTCCATTTCCATGTCGCTAAATTTGCTTCCTTTTTCCTTTTCTTAGATTGGTAAATTCACGTTGTCGTCGTGCTATTGTTTAAGGACTGAAAACAACATTACGCCATCATACATATATATGAATATCATAAACGAAACTGAAAAAATGTAGAAATGTGTGTTACCTCGTGATCATGAAGGTCGACATTAACGTACCCAAAAAGCCATTCAAAGGAAGAAGAAAACGTTAGGTATTGATAAAAAAAAAAAAAAAGAAAAAAAAAGCTTGGCGTGAGATTACCTCCATTCAAAGGAAGAAGAAAACGTTAGGTATTGATAAAAAAAGAAAAAGAAAAAAGAAAAAAAAAGCTTGGCGTGAGATTACCTTGATTCCTTCATTGATAGTCAATTTTGCAATGCCGAATTCATTTTTTGTTGCTACGTACAATAGTTGACACATTGTTTGATTTGTTCATGTGTATAAATGCAAAAAAATCAAATGTTAAAGTTACTATGTTAAATTACAACTTTGATCTATAATGGATGAAAAAGAAAGGATTTAATTCATACCTCCATTTTGGTTGAGTGAAAAGGTCTTGCATTTTGTTATGATATGAGCTGTGAATAGTTATGAAATGAAGCTGAGTATGTGATGTCTATTTATAAAGCTCATGCATGGTCACATTTTTTGCGTCAAAGTATTTGTTTTAAAAATTGAATTTATAAAGATAAGATAACATTTGGTTTGACTAATAGTGTGGAACGGTAGTTGTGATAATAGTATCATGACATTTGGTTTGAATTTACCACTTTTCTCTCTATATTGTTATTATAGATAATTCATGGATTTCAATGGTAATGATTAAATGTTACATTGATCCAACGAACAATATGACTTTATAGCAGGAAAGAGAATTAAATCTCATTTTAAAGGGCTGAGATTGAATATTACCTTGATCCAATGGCACAAAAATTAGTCCATGTCATCATACTTTCTCTATGCTATGGTAGCAATATATATTATAATTATGCATATACCAGTTGTATCCTTATCCTCTTTTGCCTTTAAATCCACTTATCTCATCTGACTCACTTTCCTCCAAAGCAAAGAAAACAATTACAACCATTCATAATTCATTTGATAACTTTGTAAGATTAAAGACTCTATAATTAAGAAAAGATGGTGAATATGATGTTTCTAGCTTGGTTTCTTCAGATGATGAATCTGATGATGTTTTAAAAGCCATTCCTTTTGATGATCATGATTTCGTGCATGCATGAGATGATGAGAATACACAGATTAATTGAACTCCTTGACGTGCATGCATGAGTTGGAGGAAGTGAAAGTCGGTCGACTTTTAGACCGACTTTGGATTTCAATTATACTCGACTGATATTCGACCGACTACCCACAACCCACTCGACCGATGTGAATATCGGTCACTTGATACGATCGACCGACTTTTTTCGTTCGAGTGTGAGCAGCCTTACAAGCTAAGGATACAATCGACACAAACACAATAACACAGAACAAATATAGACACAAAACTAATCCTAGAAGCCAAACCATCAAGGCAAGTAAACGTACATACACGTGTATTAGATATTCGTAACAGATGTTTATTTAGCTAACACTACAATAAATTCGTAAAGTTAGTTTTCTTTATTTCATATATGTTCGCACATCTCATCTTTATATACATGATATCTAATCTTATTATTTTTTGACAAAATATTCAACTTACTTTCTAGGATTTCTTGATTTAGGTTGTGGGTGTTCAAAAACTATCCGTATTTGGATATCCGAAAATTTGATCAGAATTTATTAAAAAGTTGAGTTTTATGAAATGTCAGTTTTGGAACTCATATAAAAGTTTTCCAAAAATTAGATATTCGGATTTATAAAACTATTATTCGAAATTTCGGATATCCGAATTGAAAAAAACTTAGCTAAAATAATTGATTTTAAAAAACATAAAACCATCATCGCAAAATTCGGAAAAAATCGAACCACAAAAAACCAAAAACCGAAAAAATCAAACCGAATTTTTGTTGCGGGTTTTGGTTTTAAAATACATAAAACCGTACTTTTGTTTCAAGGTTTGGTTTTAGCCAAAAACCGCTCCATATTCACCCCTATACTAAACCATGACTACATTTACCTAAATATGACAGCAGACTAATTATCAAAGTGTAGTTACCACGTCACACTTGAGTAAAAAGAAGCTGGAAATAATAAGGCATCATCAATGGTTCAAGATCACTTAGAGCTAGTTCACTAAACAATAACTACATTTCCAATCGAGTTTTAGCCCCATCATCTCTGCAGTTACATCCTCAAAGAAAGAAAAAAAAAAAAAAAAAAAAAAAAAAAAAAAACAAACAAAACTATAATTCGGCTTGCGTCACTACTTGTTTTGAACTCTTCCATCATCCTATAAACTCTTATGGATATCCCAATAAAAGGATTACGTTTCCTTCACCGGATAGAACAACCCACATTACTAATTGTGTAGCTTTTACTTACCTCACACCAATAGTAATATGATTGCATGATCTAGGAAGGCATTACCCATTGCATAAGATCACATAAAGTTTCATCCAGACACTCTTTATTCCTCATTCCCATATACCCTCCATTTACCGTTTGTTCCATGTCAACCCCCTGGTTCATTTGTATTAGAGTATCGACAATGGACCAAATGGTTAAAACCTTTTTACTATTCTAAAAAGTCTTTTAAAAGGGTTTTTTATATTGTAACCAAAGCTTTTTGAAAAGCTTTTCTACAAAGACTTGGTAAAGCTCAAGTCTTTTCTCCAAGTTTTGGTCATTAAATATCTTATACATTAAATGCATCAAGTCTTAAAGACTTGATGCATTGTAGATGCTCTTAGCATTATCTCATGTCTCAAAATTCTTGTGATTTTCTTCTCATGAAACATAAACTTCCACTTCTCTTCAATTTATCATCACTATTTTTTTTCCCCTGAAAAGTCTTGTATTTCTTTCCTGCCAAATGAAGTAACTGCTACACATTCGTATAATCTTCTAATAATACTCCATATTGAGCTCATATTAGGCGGCAATATCATGCATTGAATAATGTGTACTCCCATTCCAAAATAACATTTACTGTAATAACTATCGAGAGATCTCAAGTTTAATTGATGTCAGGTACAAATAACTCTAAGTGATCATGTCAACTTTTGTGAAAAAGAAGAAGGCTTTACCCGGTTTGAGTTTGTGTGACAGTGGTCTTAAATTTCGTAAATTAGTCGGCCAAAAGATCAAAAATCATTGTTACTAAACAAAAAATGTATTCCATTGTAGATGATGAACAACGGTGATTTCAAAAACCCCCCCTCAAGCTTTCTAGTATTGCATAATATCATTCAAACTTATTAAACTTTACATTTTATCACCTTTAAAAGTTTGATAATAATCCAAAATAGCATATAAACACTATAAATTTTATAATTTAATACTTTTTTAAGTTTAATAATACAAGTTAACTCTGTTAAACCTTATATCCTTTACTTTTTTCATCAATTTCCTGTTAACAACTTTTATTTGATAACATATTATTATTTAAACTTTACTGCGTAGCTACAAAATAATGTTTTTGCACCCTATGTGTATCAAACATGTCAGAATGGACGTTTAGCGTAGTGGTTAGTATCTTGCATTATAAAAGAGAGGTCTTGAGTTCTAAGCCATATAATAACCTTTCTCAAATTACTAAATGCCTTTTAGTCTCTAAATATAGATAAAAGAATTTCAATACAGATTTTACCTTTTTATCTTTTTGTGAATTAAATTTTTGTTTATCAAATATAAACATTCATCTGCGTTTAAAAAATGCATATTTTTTTGTCAAAATAGTAAAATTATATACACAAACAAACCTTTGAAAGAAAATCTACTCACACATATTTAATTTTGTTTTAGTCATAACATATACAAAAAAGAAAACTCTCACTACGTACTTGCAATTATCAACCACTATCTAATGTTTTTTTAGACGTCGAATCGATTGAATACCCATATTATATAAAGGGAACATGATGAAGTGTTGGCAAGTTTACGAATAAGATATAGTTTTATTAGCCTCAAGATGTATTTATGTTTTTAAAATTTTAGAACCTTAACCCAAATGGCTAAATGGTGTAGCTTTGTGGACTGTGGTTATAAAGTTGTATAAATATAATTTTTATGTATGTGTTATGGATAATTATTAGTGGATGTCCATATAACCCATAATAGGCCCATGGCCCATGTTAGCTATTAGGGTTTTTGCCCTAATGTTTGTCTATATATACTCTTTGTAAATCTCATAGTTAATGATCAATAAGAAGAATATTCATTCCCTCAATTCTTGTTCAGAACACGTTACCAGCACGCTCTAACTATGTTTTCTTAATTTCATAAGCAAGAAGACTACAAGTAATTCGCTAAGAGGTCCACGCCAAACGGATTGGATTATTTTTTTATCAAACCTCGGCAGGTATCGACGCAACTCTATATGATAGTTATGTGCCACGTGTATATTAACTTTATATGGTTGTATATCATTCTCGTGTGCTATTTATCATATATTAGTATCATTGATATTTAATACACGTAAACAAGTAAAAGCCTTATTATCGTAGGATTTGATGTTTATAAGAAAAAAATATAATAATTAATGAAAAAAGGATTGCATGCTATATATATTCTATGACGTTGGGTGCTATAGTTATGTACTTAGAATTTTGTTAACAATATAAATTGTTTAATTATAATTAGATCTGAGATTTTGTTATATATATTCGTAAAGTCTGATTTGGTTTTTATAAACTTAATTTAGTTTTTACTAAGAGGAATTTTTGGTGTTATTAATTTTGTAACAGCTCATCACTTTGGACAAATCATTGTTTAGGACTCAGTTACAAGTTTAATTAATTTGTCTATCCAGATTTTAGTACTATACTACTATGTATTATATAAGGGTTAAGTTCATATAAAGGTTAAAAGAACCATGTTGCTTATAACATATATTCACGATAAGCAAGTGATTAATATATGGCTCATAAATCGTGGCATGTTGCTTATTACAGTATATACTATGTTTGAAATCTGAATTTTAAGTTTCAAATTATTTATTGTTGATTTATATATCATGCTAATGCATGAATAGAATTTAGTTCACTACACTGAAACAAATTTAATTACGAGTTAAAGTGGCTTAATTTATATTATTAATGGCTACATGTTTTCAAATATGAGATGTATTTATACTATATAAAAGGACTTGATTTAGTATATCTATATGCTTATTGTGTTTACATCGAACATTAAAATCTTATTGGTAATGAAAGATACGCGACACCATTTTAATCATCTGATCGCATGCACTACTTGATGCATGTATGCATCTTAAAGTTTTATTAGCACATGATCAGACTATGAAAGTGAATTGTTTCTTATGTGTGCACAATACTTGTCACTGTATTCTTATCTCCTTTTCATTGGTATTGCTATATATGATCACCAAGATAAAGAAAAAGATAATCATTTAATAGATGTAGCATGCATGGTCTGATGGTCACATGTTTTGTGTTATTTTTCATAGTGGCACTTGCCACCACTAAAAAGCATGTTAAATAATGTATTTAGAGTGTTAACGGTTTTTTCTATGCAAATATAACGAATGCTGCATTCATAGAAATATTATTCGACTTTATGCGCCAATATTTCACATAAAGTCAAGTGCAGTTGAAGCAAGTAATCTTCCCAAAAATCTCGCTATGATTGTATGCACCTCAAGCTACATTAAAAAAAAAAAATAAATAAAAAAATAAGCGAGTTCGGTCTCACAATTTCAGTGTTAGATCTGAATTAAAAAGAAAATATATAACGGTGAAAGATCCGTTAAATATCTAAAAGAAAGATTTGCCCATCATAAGCAAGAGATTCTTGCAAATGCGAGCACATTTTTTGCAATATTAAGTAGTACATCTGAATGATGAAAAGAAAAAATGCGGTGAGATGGTTAATGCCTCGAATATACTCATATATCGAGAACGATGCTTTGATATAAAAGAAATGGGCATGTTTGAACAAACACGATAAACTTTGTTTATGATAATAAAAATGATATCCCCGATGGTCCTAAAGACCATACTGATGATGAAACTTATTTGGAAGCTGATGATTTTCTTACAGATGATTAATTGGTAGAGTCAAGCCATGAATAATTTTTCTTTCAGTGTTTTGTTAGGAATTTTCTTTAAGTGTTTGGTTTGGAATTTTCTTTAGGTGTTTTTCTTAGGCTTTCTTGATTATGTTTGGATTCCTATTATTTTTGGCTATGAATGTTTTATTAGGCTTTATTTTATTTATTTTATTTCTTTGGTGTCCATTATATTTTTTTCGAATTGATAAATGCTTCAAGACTTCAATCTGTCTTTACTTGACACATACCAATTTTATAATAACACATAACCTATTTAAGGCTATCTAGTTTGTTATGTGATCTGAGTTATAAACATGTTTATAGCAATATAGTTGAATGACGTATACAGATTTTATTTTACATATTATTGTTTTGTGGTCAAGCATAGTAACGTGCATAATTTATTTATTAATTTTTGTTTCTGTAAATTCTTTAATGGACATTATGTTATGATATATGATGTATATGTGTTAAGAATATTGTGCAACTTGTATTGATTGGCAAACCGGTTCGACCATTCCGGTTTAGTGATGATGCGAAATATATAGAAGAATGATGTGTTTCTTCCAAGATAAATTTTTATTGTTCTCAGTGGAAGTTGGTTATTTACTTATCACCATAAAATACAAATAAGGACTTGCTTCCTTAAATTGTGGAAAAATATAAAGGGCATGTATGTAGGCCTATACATGTGCCATATGGATCATTTTGATTTATAAAATCGATGCATCGTCAAAATGATCATCAAAGACGCAACTTAAGATTAGCGTGATTAATGGCTCGGCTTATAAAATGCGAGCACGGTTTTCCAAATTAAATTATTAAAAATGGTGGTGAAAACTTCCAAGTATTGGGCGATTATTGGAATAAGTGTTGAACATAAAAGTAGCCCATGTTCATACGCGAATTACTTTTGTTGAAACGTTTATAAAACGTCTTCAGTTGATTGCAAAGCCAATAATATTGTGAGAACAAAACTTTTAGTTTATGGTTCATACGCGAATTGCTTTTGTTGAAACGTTTATAAAACGTCTTCAGTTGATTGCAAAGCCAATAATATTGTGAGAACAAAACTTTTAGTTTATGGGGCATGTTATGACATATGAATCGCATCTTGCCAACAATCTATAATGAATCCTCCCCGTTAGAATGGTTTTGGTCACAAACCAAATTTCCCATGTGAGATTTTGTAATTGTGTGATATATAGTAAATACACCACAACACACAAAATGGGATATTTAAATTGATAATTCATTCAGGGGGAGAGAATGAGCAGCGAGAAATACGGAATGAATTATGATATAGATGTTGATCCTCACATTAATGAATATGAACTTAAAGTTCAAGGGACAAATAACATTCCAGATATAGTAAATGCCAGACATATTTAGTGACCTAAAGAAAGTGACTAGATCATATTATGCTGCTATTGCTCCAATTACAATGTGTGTCCCAACAGTAAAATCATTGATTGGTAGTAAGTCTATGGCACGTCTGCAGCGTGATAGATGAATCGATTCCAAATAAAAAGTCCTCGAATGAATAGATAAAATGGAGCAATAAATTAAGATGGTCGAATTGAGGTAATAAAGACCCCATAATAGTTTCTGAAAGAAAAACTAGACATGAAAGGATATTGAAAACCCCGGGTACATGAAAAAAACTTTGAGATCTCAACAAATGATAGAATATAATGTCTAGTAAAGTGTGGAATCGAAAAGAACTGAAACGACGTCGATAATACTGTATATAATAATGCGCATGATAAATACAAGGTGAGGATCTTGGATATCTACAAGAAGTGTAGTTGTAAAATGAATGGCCAAAGAATATAAAGACGCAAGTAACTAATGAACTATGAAAGTCTCTTATGATGAAACGTGATTATTGGGTGAAATCCATACACATGAATGTTATGAGAAAGGATATTTAATGTTATGTCTGACAATATGAGAAATAAGTTGTATGCGTCTAATATTATAAAACAAGAGCTCATTTTTGTTGAGATTCCTTAAGGAATATAGAATGCATGGAACACGTGTCATGATTTAAAATTCTCGAGAATAGTAGTTGATCAAATTGAACCACAGTAAATCAAATATTTCAATATTTTCAAGGTACAAAGGATATGTGTTTATATTTTACTAACCCGTCAAAACAAGTTTAGTTAGTTTTGCAGATGCAGGATATATGTTTAACTTACAATGATCGATCTCAACATGGATATATTGTTACAAGTGGCGAATATTTTTTCTGGCATTTGATAGAGCAAACAATCAAGGCGACTTCATCAAACCATACATAAATTCTGGAAAGGAGATAGCAACTATTGCATGAAGATAATGTAGCATACCTTGCTATATTCAAGTAACGTTACATCAAAGGCGACAAGACACTTCTCATTTCAGTGATGATTTCGTTGACCTATTTACAAGATACCAAGTGATTTAGTCATCAGAGGGAGATAATACGCGCTGCACTCTTTTTGTCCTTAGTCATGGTTTTGTCCCACTGGGTTTTCCTGGCAAGGTTTTTAATGAGGCAGCATTCCCTAAGCGTATTAACAATATGGACATCCAAGAGGGAGTGTTATGAATAATTATTAGTGGATGTCCATATAACCCATAATAGGCCCATGACCCATGTTAGCTATTAGGGTTTTTGCCCTAATGTTTGTCTATATATACTCTTTGTAAATCTGATAGTTAATGATCAATAAGAAGAATATTCATTCCCTCAATTCTTGTTCAGAACAGTATGTACCTTTTATAATAGAAATTTTGTAATTTAAATTTTATTATATTTGAAAAAAAATCATATTAGTACTGTAATACTCAAGCATGAATATTTTGGGTTAGGTAACAACATTTTTATTGAACAAATCGGTTTCGCATTCACCAAATTAAACACAACTTTACATGATAATTTTTGCGTTTAGAAGCTGTGTATTCATGATGAGACCTTAAATGCACTGATTTACGAAGCAATTTTCATTGATTTTACATGAATTTTGGTTAGTTTTCTTTGTTAAAGATATTCAAGGAGGTTAGAAATTTTTTACAGAAAAAAAGATTTTAGGTAAAAAGTTTGGCAGCAGATATTTGTAAAGCCCAAATAGAATATATACACAACACTATCTTCACCTAGCATATATGTTAGGCAGCATTTTTGCGTGTATATTTGATACAAGTGGAGAACAAAAATTAATTTTCCAATTGACTTTAAACTCCAATCTATCCAATATCATAATTTCGACAAAACAGCCTGCTTGAACTAAGCTGAGTAAACTCAGCAGTCAACGTTCATGTAACCCAAAATCAAACCTAGAGCTCTTATCAAAACAGTAACCGATGTTTCTATTATCAGTAACAAGTATGTGTTAATGTGAAGTAATCTTTTGCAATTCTTTGCGAATCTCTTCTGTTAATTGCTCTGCATTATACTCGAGGCCAAAGGTTCTGACAATTTCCATATTTGGATTCATTAGGTACCTGTCACACATTACACACACAGCTTAACAAGTTACAACCATGTTTGTATACAGCTTGACCTTTATCAACTTGTTCGCCGAAATAAGATATGTTTCTCCTTATGATTCATCCAGTCATGGTCAATGGCCTTAATCATTTGTACTAATTCTATCATTTAGGGTCGAATATAACATTACTTATCTACCCTTCTTTCTAATTTTCAGCCTAACAAGACGAGACTTAACTCACATCTAAATAAACATCAATCTTTTGTTGTCATTTTGTCGTCACTTTCAAAACACAGATCCAAACGCCCATAAGTGTGGTTTTATGTAAAAACAACAGTGGATTTCGATATAATGAAGTATAAAAAGTGGAAGATTTGAAAGTTGGAGCTTACATGTTGTGTGAAGATTCGACAAGATAATCATCGCCATCTTCTTCAACCTTCTTAAAGAATACTCTGTACTCATGTGCCATTTCTCTTACAGCAGAAACCGGTCCAGTTAGACCAATTATGCTCTCATCAAATTCTGCACCCCATGTTAAAAGAAAAAGTAGTAAGGCAAGACTGATGTAAGGTATCAGAATTGTTGATCAAATATGCATAAAAAAAACCCTAAACCTAAAAAAAATGACGAACAGAGGTGCCAAATTTGATGCATTTACTTATGAACAGAACGATTTATGTTTTATCTCCGGTTAGTAGAGCATTTCTAGATTAAAAAAAGGGAATGGGTCCAACGGGTCAAAAATTGCCTATATTTTATTTACAATGCATACAATCTCCGAAATCGCTTTATTTGAAACATTCGATTATTTAGTTAAAGAGTAACTGTGACATTAAATAAAATGACCAAAAACCTTTTTTTCACTTCGTTAAAAAAAAACATTTTTGTTAAAGAAAAGGAATGGTATCTGGTTTGAAACAAGCTAAAGCAAACTGATTGCATCCAACTATATAAAATTGATAACCAGTTTCAAAATGTTAATACAAACACCACCTTATAAATTGTTTTGGACAGAAAACTGTAGGCGGATCAACCCAACTCAATCCAACCCAAAATTCTCTGCTTCACAGGATTACTTTCGAACCGTTACAAACCCACCCATGTGACAGCTCTAATTAGAACTGACCTTTGAGATAAGCACGGAGATGAGACGGGGTATCACGTTGTGGATCAAGTGTAACAAAAACAGGTTGAACCTTAATGTTCCGTTTTAAATCAGATGAAGCTAATGTCTTAATAGCCTTTGTCAATTTCAGAAGTTCTGCAGGGCCGACATCAGGGGATGAAGTATAACCAAAGTACAGAAGTATCCAGTTTCCTTTGAGATCCTTTTCTGTAGCCAATTTACCATTTGAATCAATCAACTTGAAAGGCCCACCAATTACCGGACCATTTCTTGAGCTGCATCCATCGTTTTTACACTGTCCTGATTGTGTGAATTGAAGATAATTAGAACAAATATGTTCACATAAAGAATCCAATAGCATTCATAAAACAAATAATTATTTAATAGGTTCGTGACAGGAATTCAGTAACAAGTAGAAGCACATAAAGACACTGCTGAAAGCCTGAAAGAACTGAGCTGGATATGTCAGCTTCACACGTAACACGTTCAGGTTAAATATTGGATTAGATAAACTATATAGTGCCAAAGTGGCTTCTTCTCCTCGCGGCATACATCTAATACAAAGGGTATTTAGGTACACTCATATATTACCCTATGAAAATCAGATTTGTTGGATTGGGATTGGGTACCTAAATGATTATTGCCTAATCATCGCGGCCTGGTAGCATTCAGTTGTTAACAACATGAAAATTAGTATAAAAATGTAAGTGACAAGAATACGCTTACTGTCAAATTCTGATCCATTTAGCACATATAAATCAAATTGCAAGACTCACTTCAATGTTTAAGATGATAATTCATGTAGTACACTAAACCATATCATTGAAAAGTTTAATCAAACATGACATCGTAATTGGCTATTTGGCAGGACATACGAGAATCCTTTTATAGTCCTCTCATAAAGAAATCGATCTAGTAAGTGCGTATAATAACATAGTCCTTTTGAAAGCATCAAAAGGAACTGACCTTGGCGAATAGCTCTCTTCTCGTCATTGAAATGCATAAAAAGAAGCCCCGCACCAATTCCACCAAAGACAGCAGTCGGCTACATAACATAAGACAACAGACATCAATAGTAGCAAAATTAGGCAACTCTCAATCTAAATAGTCACAACATTATTTTATATACAAAAAACAACATACAATCAAATAATTTCTTAGTCGCCGTAGAGGAGGAGCCGATAGATTCTGTGCTGTCGTCAACAAAGGGGTGCTACTCTTTTTTGCTGATCTCATGTAGCTTGATGAATGAAACGTCCGCTGAGTGCCAGACCTACCCGGTGTGACATACCTACCCATTAGTTTCTGTGCTGTCGTCAACAACGGGGCGCCACTCTTTTTTGCTGAGCTCGTGTAGCTTGATGAATGAAACGTCCTCGGTGTGACATACCTACCCATTAGTCAAACAAATTCACCCTTATTAGGAATTCCATGCAACAATTTTTTTCAATTTAACTACTCTAAACAACGATCTATGATGATTTTGATCACAACGACTCTAAACAACAGGTAAACGACTCTAAACAAATATACAAATTCATTTACGAAAATTGAAGGCAATTTGCCAAATTCACATAGTTCAACACAAATAATGACAAATAAATTGACCCAAAATACACTTGCAAGAAATATTATATCGAGACCAAGTTTAAAGTTTGTTCCATACACCCGAAGAAAAATTACAAGACATATCAATACATACCATAATGGAACTTAAGGAAAAGTTTGTAGCATATAGTCGAACAACACTATATATTTGGTTTGTAAAAGAGAATCCCTATGGATACGGGAATGGTAATGGGTTTGTAAACCCACCACCCTTGGTGGGTATAGAATATGCCTACATTTATGGGTTTCATTCCCATCGTAGTTGTTTGGTTTGTGGGTTTGGTGTTTGATAATGGGAATCATACCCTCAAAACTAGGCATTATGAAAACCCACCAAGATTAGTGGGTTTGCAAACCCATTCCCATAAGCAATACCCATAATCCCACCCCTCAAGAAACCAAGCACCCCCAAAACCCACCAACCAAACAACTACATTTGGAATGAAGGCCCATACCCTCATAATAACAACTAACAAGTTGACTTAAAAGTGCAGATATTGAATACTCGTAGTTGTTAAAATTATATAAACACAAAGAAACAATAATAATAAGAAGAATATAAAAATCACCTTCTAGTTGAAGAAGAAAAAAGAAGTTGAGCAGACTTCTTGCCAAGAGAAAAAAGCATTGAAATTCTGTTCAAAGCCATTTTTTATGCATCAAAAACAAAAACCCAGATTTTATTTTTTATGGGTTTTTATTGTATGTGAGGGTTTTGGGTATTTTCATTGCTTTTCTTGTTAACCAAGAATGAATTCCAACTATTCTTTTGATTTTATTTTGTTACTGTAACACTAAAAATACTGAGACTACGAAAAAGTTTACCTTATTAATTAAAGGTGCTACTAAATACACCAAAACTCTTTGACGAGTTTTGACCTTTGTATTTTCTAAGATTTAAGATCATTTGAGGACCAAACTTTTTTTACATACCAAGGGACTAATCTCCACCCTCCATCTTTATTTGATCTAATGGATGAGATTAATCCCAACAATTTAAAAAACCCACTTTCATCATTTTTTTTCAAATATTAATATCTTTCAAACCGTTAATCGTTAAGCGAAAAAAAATATGCCGTTACGACGAGCATTTAATTATCTTTCTATAGATAGGCAATTTGATATATTTTCGACAATTTTTTTTTTCTTCATTTTTTTACGTTTTTTTTCGTAACCGAAAAAATCATATATGATATATCATATATGATATTACATATCATATATGATATATATGATATATCATATATGATATTACATATAATATGTAATATCATATATGAGATATATCATATATATTATATATGATATTACATATTATATGTAATATCATATATGATATATCATATATATCATATATGATATGTAATATCATATATGATATATCATATATGATTTTTTCGGTTACGAAAAAAAACGTGAAAAAAATGATTTTTTTTTTTTTTTTGTCGAAAGTATATCAAAATGCCCGTCTATAGAAAGATAATTAAATGCTTGTCGCGATGGTGTAATTATTTTTGCTTAACGATTAACGGTTTAAGAGATATTTAAATTATAAAAAATGGGTGAAATATTAAATGCTTTTAATCTCAACCATTGATTTCTTTTTAGATGGATGGTGGGGATGAGTCCCTTGGTATGTGAGGAATGTTTGGTTTCTAAAATAACTCGACCTTTTCATTTTTTAATGCAATAATTGTTTCACTTCTAACTTTTTTGTCTCATATTTAATAACACGTTTATTACCTTTATAACACATTTAATAACACATTTATTACCTTTATAATACCTATAAAAAATATCTTTTTATTTCCCTTATACCCTTTTTATAAACATATTAAAAAATTCTGAGTTTTTATAAACTTAATAAAAAATTGGATTAATAAAAATTTATCAAAATAACGATTTAGCAATCGAGATTTTACAAAATAATAATAATAATAATAAATAAATGTACATTTATTAAAAAAAATTATAATAACTGGATTTTACAAACTTTATAAAATAGCTCGATTTTACAAAACTAGATTATTACCAGCTGGGTTTTACAAAACTGAATTTTTACGAATTTTATGATTGCTTTTCTTAATCCACTGATTTAACGTTTTATTTGATTATTTTCCTTAATCCACTGTTTCGTTTCTACAACGCTTTTTCATCGAGCTACAATTAAGAATGTTTTTATTTACCTATTTTTAATTACTTAGTTTCAATCTACTAGTTAGCGTTTTCTTTTCATCCGTCATTTTCCAAAGTCTTCTTTTATCAGCTTTTAATTTTTTAATAAAAAATTCATTTGCTACAAAAATCAAGTTACTGCTCGGGTAACCACAAAACCACAAAACAACAAATATTTCCCACTTTTCAACATTTTACCGTTTCATACATTTAAAATAAATAAAAAAATAAATAAATAAATAAATAAATTTAAACACTTTATTTTACACTATAAATATCTCACTCAAACCACAATTCAAACTACAATTCAAACATCTTCTCATATTCATTTCACCATATCTAAGAAAACTCCGAAATCAAAACCCCAAGATCCTGAATGCAAGAAACCGCTCCGCATTTAACACCGGATCCGAATTTCCGGTTAACCAGTGTATCACCAACCATTCATTTTCGACCCACCAGTTTTGAATATCATTCACAACTACCATAACCACCACAAAGTCAAAACATGTTTTATCAAAATCATTCATTCAACCCACCGTATCATAACAACCAACAATATTTTTTTCCAATCACCAACTGGATTGTATCGTCCTACTATGGATTCGTCGACGTCTTCCCAATCCCAATCATCCGCCTCCGATCAATCCAAGTCTTCATTTACTGATGCGGTAGCCGACAAATTCTTCAGCTTGAAGTCGATAAAATGGGGAAAGAAGAAGTCGCAAGCAGACGAATATATAGAATTGAAGAATCGAAAGTTGGAAATCGCAGACGCGGCGCGTCGGGAAGTAGCGGAGTTGAAAAGGGAGAAACTTGAAATACAACATCAAAAAATTGAATTTCTTGAACAAAAGAAACGGGACAAAGACATTATATTCTATAATTCAGTAATCGACCTTTCTTTGCCCCTAATCAAACAACAGAAGCCGCTGGAGATCAAGGAATAAACCAATGCACGATACAACTTAGATTATTAGTTTAAGTTTTTAATTATTATTGTAATGTTTTAATATTCTTTGAATTTTATGTAATGTTTTTATTATTAATGAAATTTAATTTTGTTGTTACAAAAATTTGAAAAAAGAAAAAAGAAAAAAAGATGAAGGTTGCCTTGGTGTGGTAAAAAGTCGTCTGTAGGTCACTGGTGTGCGCAATCTAATAAGTAAATGTGTTTTAGATCATTTGCTGCAGTGCCACGTATAATATATATCTTTTCGTGTAAAATTGTATCATAAAGACATCGAAAGTAATATTCAGAAAATCACAAGTGATAGATATTCAGAAAATCATAAGTGATATTTAGAATATCACCAGTGATATTCTGAATATCAATTGTGATGTTCAAAAACGTATGAAAATGGACGAATACATATGAAAACGGACAAAAACGTAAGAAAATCTCAAGTGATATTTAAAAAATCACAAGTGATACTCTGAATATCACATGTGATATTCAAAAAATCACAAGTGATATTTCTGAAACGTAAAAAAACGGACGAATACGTATGAAAACGGACAAAACGTATGAAAGCGTAAAAACACGTATGAAAACGGACAAAAATATATGAAAAATGGACGAAAACGAAAGAAAACGGATAAAAAACGGACGAAAACGTATGAAAACGAATGAAAACGTAAGAAATCGGACGAAAACGTATGAAAATGGGCGAACACATCTGAAAACGGACGAAAACGTATTAAAAATAGACGAAAACGAAAGAAAAATGCTGAAAACGGACGAAAACGTATTAAAACGAACGAAAACATATGAAAACGAACGAAATCACTGAGTTAAAGTATTTTAGTGTATAGGTCACGTCTAGAACTATATACACAAATTTGTCGTCGTGAAAGTGTATTTGTTGATGTAAGTGATTAAGTATTTTAATGTTTGTACTCTTATTATTTTTTATTGGAGATTAGTATATTTATTTATTCATAATCAATTTTGGAATTTTCTTATTTATAGATTGTGTATTTTTTTATTAGAGATTAATAATATAATGGAAACATAATTATTATGTATTTTAGTGTTTGTACTCTTATTATTTTTTATTAGAGATTACTAATTAAAATGGACTTAAAAAAACTTTAAAAAAAAAGAAATATAATCATGATTACATAATTATTACTTATATAACTATTTTAGTTACATTTAAAATAAATAAATAAAAAAAAAATCATGATTACTACATTATTAGTATTTGACATTGATTACTTTGGTATCTCTAATGAAAAAAATTGATATAAATAATGAGTCCCTTAATTAATTATCAGAGCGGATGAGTAAGATGTTAGTCAGAGTTCCAGAAATGCTTCATGTTGACCCACTTCAGTCAAGACAT
>CP139509.1:451950780-452137279 GCA_021014915.2 Artemisia tridentata subsp. tridentata
AAGCGACCGGGCTATGTCTATATTTTCCCTAAAAAGAAAACTCATGTAAATCTACTATAGTCATCAGTAATAACTAGACAATATCTTTTATGCATCAGGCTCCTAACAGAAGTAGAACCAAATAAATCCATATGAAGCATAAACAATGATTGATCAATAGAGTTAAAAATCTTGGGCTTACAAGTGGCTTTGTATTGTTTGCCTTTAAGACAAGCAATGCATGTTTGGTCATTTTCAAATCATTTTTGAGGTAAACCTCTTACCAAACCATTCTTAATAATCTGATTTATGGTTTTGATGTTAATGTGACCAAGCCTCCTATGCCATTTCATTGATTCATCCAATGTGGCCTTTGCAACAAGATAAGTTAAAGTCTTTTTAGGAACAATGTTCTTAATATCAACACTGTACATATTGCCCTTTCTAGGAATTTTAAGAAGTATTTGACTTTCATCAGGCATCTTAAAATCAGGAGAAAGCACAAGACATTCAGTGTCACAGAAAAGAACTTTGTTCTTTTTGTCACACATTTGTGAGACACTAAAAAGATTATACTTAAGCTCTTGTACATAGTACACATCTTCAAAATCTAAATTTCCAGTTTTAATTGTACCTTTACCAAAAATTTTGCCACCAATACCTCCTCCCGATATGTGGGAATGGAAAAGGGGAATGACAATGGTGATAGTGGGAAGGTAGGGGTAGTCTCCTGAATCTCAAAAGTCTCAGTGTCATATCTGGTAGTCTCTTCTAAGTCTGGCTCAGGTGGTGCTAATACCTCAAATGTGTGGGAGTTATCATCTAACAATGGTGAGTGATATGGGAATGTCGAGGTATAAGAAGGTGAGAGTAGTGATGTAGGTGTATTAGTGGATGAAAAAGCATCCTCGATATCCGAGTCTGCTGGAATGATAATAGGGTGGTTGGGTGAAGACATATCGCTATGAACCAGGTCAATACAAATATATATAAGTACAAGTACTTATATAAAATAAGTAAATAAAACAAGTATCAAAATCGTATGCACATCATGATGTTGTGAAGTTTCGTGCCCTAGTGGTTATAGTCTAGGGTCAATGATGCATCCTAGTTCTCTATAACCTTGGCTCTGGTACCAATCTGTCACACCCCCAAAATCTGTGTTTGCAGCGGAATGGAATTCCGGGGGCGTGATGTTCTCGGTCACAAAGTACAAGGTACTAAAGAACGACCTCTAAGTGAGTCGTTTTAAAAACAAGCGTTTGATTTAAAGTTAACGTTTTACAAAACATAGTTATCAGAGTTCACCATCAAAATGTAAGATTTTTAATACATAATCAAACGCTTAAGTAATGCAAAGACCATCTTCATCATGATGTGCTTCCAAAATGTGACTCTAGTGCTCCACATAAAGATGATTATTATCGCCCTATTACCTAAGAATACACGCTAAAAGGGTCAACATAATTGTTGGTGAGTTCATAGGTTTAAGTAAATAAGTAATGTGCAGACCACAAGATTCCAATAGCATGACAATCACAATAAATATAACGTCATAGCCAAAAATATATAAACTCAATGCTCTAAGCTCATGACCCCGAAGCTCGACGAATTGGTGTGCAATTAAGCATAATAATAAATACCCCAAATAAGTGTTTGCCAGACACTCGGAAATAATTCGAATGATATGCGTCCGTTTACCCAGTTGGCGCATTCAACCTGGACGGGGTGTCAACCCAAATAGATCTATTCATAACATCCGCGCTTACAAGTAATTAACGGTTCATGATTCAAAAGGGGACTTTAATGGCAATGTGGTAACTTAGGCAAAGTAACAGTTTTAGTACTTGTGTCCGTATGTAAAAACAAGCACTGTATTCCCACCCCGAGGGTTTAGAAATCATGTATAAACAATGTAAAAGTCGGGGCTATGAAACTCACCTTAGCAAAGCAAACTCGTTTGGTATTATGTAAACGGCAATATAGGTCCAATAACTCTAATCGCGACCTAAATATACATATGTCTTAGATTTCGAAATCAAGGTCAAGCATGCAAGTCACACCTTACATTATCACTTGTACATGTCGTCGCATCATTTGTTGTCTAAATATAAATACGTCATTTTGATCCTTTATTAGAATTTGCCACATAACTTGTCTATTTTACAATCAAGTTTTATTTGCCGCGTTAATATTTATTTCAAAGTTTTCTAATGCACCTAATATGTACATACATGGTTCTATCGTTTTTGTTTACTTCATTTCAACCAAAATACCCTCAAAATGGTCTAAAATTCACTACTAAAAGTTCCATCAGCTTTATTTTAGCACTTACATGCTGTCAAGAATTCATTGATTGCGACCACAATCTTTTGGCCATAACTTTCGCATCGTAACCCCGTTTATTAAGTGTGACCTATCCACGCGAAGGTATTTTAGTGTACGCTAGGTTTTTCAAGGTCTCGGCTTGCCTAAATATTATTTACATCTCTGTTTTCAGTCTCTAAAATCCGGACAGAATGCATGTTTTTTCAGATTTTTCAGAAAATGTTATTTTTCGTCGTTTAACTTCAAAATAGCGTATCTTTTTCGTTATAAGCCCGTTTTAACTCATTCAAGCGACCACATTTACGTTATTAAGTCTATTTTCTATATTTCTAACCCAAAGATACCCCTGAGTTACTGATTTTTCCAGATTTGGTAAAGTTGAGAGATTGCTTATTTTGAGTGTCAAAGTCTACTTTCTAACCTTCTAGTCTATCTATACTCTTAACCAAAATTCCAAATCTCATCCTAGATCCTCCATCAACTTTCTAACATAACAATAGTGATCTAGACTTAAGCTTAACTATATTCAAGCCCATGAAATAAATTATCAAACATGTCAAAGTATACAACTTTCTACCACTATTTTTCATGAAGTATTTCCTACTTAGTTTTCTAGTAAATTTTCTTGTAACAACATGTTGTCAAAACATTATCTTTACTAAAGGATCATTAGTGTATGTAAGTTTCTTCAACATGTACAAATGATAATGGGTAATGAGACTTGATCAAGCATGTAAAATGTAAGAACCATGAAATGTAAGTAAGTTTACTTACAAAGATGTTTTGTGAAGTAAGTGTTGTGAATCACTAGATTAACCACCAAGCTTGTGCCCTAAGACCTTGTTAATAATCCCTAGCAACCTTGATTTATGCCACAACAATTCTTTCTCTTCTCCTTTGCTCCAATATGGGTCGAATGATATGTTGAGATAGGTAGGGATTTTTATTTTTTTGTTAACTTAGTAGAAGTGCAACCAACCTGGACGGGGTGTCAACCCAAATAGATCTATTCATAACATCCGCGCTTACAAGTAATTAACGGTTCATGATTCAAAAGGGGACTTTAATGGCAATGTGGTAACTTAGGCAAAGTAACAGTTTTAGTACTTGTGTCCGTATGTAAAAACAAGCACTGTATTCCCACCCCGAGGGTTTAGAAATCATGTATAAACAATGTAAAAGTCGGGGCTATGAAACTCACCTTAGCAAAGCAAATCTCGTTTGGTATTATGTAAACGGCAATATAGGTCCAATAACTCTAATCGCGACCTAAATATACATATGTCTTAGATTTCGAAATCAAGGTCAAGCATGCAAGTCACACCTTACATTATCACTTGTACATGTCGTCGCATCATTTGTTGTCTAAATATAAATACGTCATTTTGATCCTTTATTAGAATTTGCCACATAACTTGTCTATTTTACAATCAAGTTTTATTTGCCGCGTTAATATTTATTTCAAAGTTTTCTAATGCACCTAATATGTACATACATGGTTCTATCGTTTTTGTTTACTTCATTTCAACCAAAATACCCTCAAAATGGTCTAAAATTCACTACTAAAAGTTCCATCAGCTTTATTTTAGCACTTACATGCTGTCAAGAATTCATTGATTGCGGCCACAATCTTTTGGCCATAACTTTCGCATCGTAACCCCGTTTATTAAGTGTGACCTATCCACGCGAAGGTATTTTAGTGTACGCTAGGTTTTTCAAGGTCTCGGCTTGCCTAAATATTATTTACATCTCTGTTTTCAGTCTCTAAAATCCGGACAGAATGCATGTTTTTTCAGATTTTTCAGAAAATGTTATTTTTCGTCGTTTAACTTCAAAATAGCGTATCTTTTTCGTTATAAGCCCGTTTTAACTCATTCAAGCGACCACGTTTACGTTATTAAGTCTATTTTCTATATTTCTAACCCAAAGATACCCCTGAGTTACTGATTTTTCCAGATTTGGTAAAGTTGAGAGATTGCTTATTTTGAGTGTCAAAGTCTACTTTCTAACCTTCTAGTCTATCTATACTCTTAACCAAAATTCCAAATCTCATCCTAGATCCTCCATCAACTTTCTAACATAACAATAGTGATCTAGACTTATGCTTAACTATATTCAAGCCCATGAAATAAATTATCAAACATGTCAAAGTATACAACTTTCTACCACTATTTTTCATGAAGTATTTCCTACTTAGTTTTCTAGTAAATTTTCTTGTAACAACATGTTGTCAAAACATTATCTTTACTAAAGGATCATTAGTGTATGTAAGTTTCTTCAACATGTACAAATGATAATGGGTAATGAGACTTGATCAAGCATGTAAAATGTAAGAACCATGAAATGTAAGTAAGTTTACTTACAAAGATGTTTTGTGAAGTAAGTGTTGTGAATCACTAGATTAACCACCAAGCTTGTGCCCTAAGACCTTGTTAATAATCCCTAGCAACCTTGATTTATGCCACAACAATTCTTTCTCTTCTCCTTTGCTCCAATATGGGTCGAATGATATGTTGAGATAGGTAGGGATTTTTATTTTTTTGTTAACTTAGTAGAAGTGCAACCAACCTGGACGGGGTGTCAACCCAAATAGATCTATTCATAACATCCGCGCTTACAAGTAATTAACGGTTCATGATTCAAAAGGGGACTTTAATGGCAATGTGGTAACTTAGGCAAAGTAACAGTTTTAGTACTTGTGTCCGTATGTAAAAACAAGCACTGTATTCCCACCCCGAGGGTTTAGAAATCATGTATAAACAATGTAAAAGTCGGGGCTATGAAACTCACCTTAGCAAAGCAAATCTCGTTTGGTATTATGTAAACGGCAATATAGGTCCAATAACTCTAATCGCGACCTAAATATACATATGTCTTAGATTTCGAAATCAAGATCAAGCATGCAAGTCACACCTTACATTATCACTTGTACATGTCGTCGCATCATTTGTTGTCTAAATATAAATACGTCATTTTGATCCTTTATTAGAATTTGCCACATAACTTGTCTATTTTACAATCAAGTTTTATTTGCCGCGTTAATATTTATTTCAAAGTTTTCTAATGCACCTAATATGTACATACATGGTTCTATCGTTTTTGTTTACTTCATTTCAACCAAAATACCCTCAAAATGGTCTAAAATTCACTACTAAAAGTTCCATCAGCTTTATTTTAGCACTTACATGCTGTCAAGAATTCATTGATTGCGGCCACAATCTTTTGGCCATAACTTTCGCATCGTAACCCCGTTTATTAAGTGTGACCTATCCACGCGAAGGTATTTTAGTGTACGCTAGGTTTTTCAAGGTCTCGGCTTGCCTAAATATTATTTACATCTCTGTTTTCAGTCTCTAAAATCCGGACAGAATGCATGTTTTTTCAGATTTTTCAGAAAATGTTATTTTTCGTCGTTTAACTTCAAAATAGCGTATCTTTTTCGTTATAAGCCCGTTTTAACTCATTCAAGCGACCACGTTTACGTTATTAAGTCTATTTTCTATATTTCTAACCCAAAGATACCCCTGAGTTACTGATTTTTCCAGATTTGGTAAAGTTGAGAGATTGCTTATTTTGAGTGTCAAAGTCTACTTTCTAACCTTCTAGTCTATCTATACTCTTAACCAAAATTCCAAATCTCATCCTAGATCCTCCATCAACTTTCTAACATAACAATAGTGATCTAGACTTAAGCTTAACTATATTCAAGCCCATGAAATAAATTATCAAACATGTCAAAGTATACAACTTTCTACCACTATTTTTCATGAAGTATTTCCTACTTAGTTTTCTAGTAAATTTTCTTGTAACAACATGTTGTCAAAACATTATCTTTACTAAAGGATCATTAGTGTATGTAAGTTTCTTCAACATGTACAAATGATAATGGGTAATGAGACTTGATCAAGCATGTAAAATGTAAGAACCATGAAATGTAAGTAAGTTTACTTACAAAGATGTTTTGTGAAGTAAGTGTTGTAAATCACTAGATTAACCACCAAGCTTGTGCCCTAAGACCTTGTTAATAATCCCTAGCAACCTTGATTTATGCCACAACAATTCTTTCTCTTCTCCTTTGCTCCAATATGGGTCGAATGATATGTTGAGATAGGTAGGGATTTTTATTTTTTTGTTAACTTAGTAGAAGTGCAAAAATGAGTAAGGTTGCATCTATTTATACTTGGACTAATTCAAGGGTTAAATAATAAGGTCAAAAAGTCATGATTTGGTCCAAGGGGGAGGGTGGCCGGTTAGGATGGGCTAGGGAGGGGACATGGAAACATTTTTGGTGGCTTAGCCACAAAAGTAGAAAAGGTTACTCACTTTGTGGCTAATATCATGATTATGTCCAATATGTTTTGCTAATTGTGGACAAAGCAAGAGGGGGAGGGGGGGGGGGGGCGGCTCTTAGATGAAAATGGAAAATATTAGTGTAGTTTGATACAAAAATGTATATATTGTAGGTATCGGGTGTTAAAAATATGTATCGGTTGTTGTTTCGGTACTTAACGAAAGTTATACGTAATTAAACGTAAGTTGTAAAGAAATTACTTTGGGTGTCAGGAAATATTTTTGGAACTTTTGTAATCATTTTGGGAGTATAAAATACAATAAAAATAATCGTTGAGAGAATCGGGTATGTCGGGTGTTAAATATTACATAACAATTAATGTTTGTTGAATTTAAAACCATAAGTAACTAAAGAATAGAAATTTGTTTTATGGTTTAGAATTGTGAAATGGAGCAGGAGCTAGATATTGGAGCATTGTGGACTAAATGTAGCCTAAGTCCTAGTGTACTTTGGAATTTACTCTAGGTTTTCTCGTCGGTTCAATTAAAATCCTTACGTAAATTGTTTTCAAATAAACGTCAAGAAAGTAAATTCGAGTTTGGTGAATAGTATTGACCTGAAATTTTGCGGGTTGTGATAGTCTACCACCCATAAAAATGAATCTCGTCCTCGAGATTCAGCCATTGTTGTTCATTGGAGTGTTGTCGGTGAAGAGATGCGGATATTTTCGACGGATCTGGTCTTCTCGTTCCCAAGTGAACTCAGGACCTCGTTGAGAATTCCATCGAACTTTGACGATAGGAATTCTACTGTGCTTCAATTGCTTAATATTACGATCCGTAATTTCTACCAGCCCTTTGATAAAGTTAAGTTTGTCATTGCGTTGAATTTCTCCTAATAGAATGATGAGAGGTTCGTCGGATAAACACTTCTTAAGGTTGGAATATGAAATGTATTGTGCACACTACTGAGCTCTGGTGAAAGTTCAAGTCTATAGGCTACTCGGCCGATTCTAGTTAGAGCCTTAAATGGTCCAATATGCCTAGTGTTCAATTTCTTGCGTTTCCCAAATTGTATCACGCCTTCCCAAGGCAAGACTTTCAACATAATTCATTCCCCAACTCTAAAATTCCCAATGGTTCGTGGCTTAGAGAGACCTAATTTCCAATGATTTACGTCATGTACTGACATAACTTTTCTATCGTTCTCTTGTCGCTTGTCACTGATTCTTGATCTGTACGATTTTCCTTTGCTGTTTCACGAATAAGTCCTAGACTAGTGAGTTGGGCTTTTCCGACTTTGGCCTGTCGGTAGGTGATTGGTACTTCGACCATAGAGTGCCTTAAAGGGTGCAGTCTTTATACTCGTGTGATGACTTTTGTTGAAGGTAAAATTTGTCAATGTCAAAAGATTACTCTAAATAATTCGAAGTTGATCCTACGGCATTGAGCATATTCTATAGCGTTTGGATAGTTCTCTTACTATGTTCATTAGTATGAGGATGGTAGATCGTGCTTATATCTGATTGGGTAAAAATATCTTAAAGGGATTGCCAGAAGTTCGAGGTGTATCGGCTACCTTTTATTAGGGTATTTGAAATTGGTACGACATGTCTTGTGGCTAATTCTACGATTATAAGTTCGTCAAAAAGAACGCTACCTGAAGGGTAAAGCTATGGTAACAGTTTTGATTCCTCGTGTCTTGCTCTAACGAATGTTACGATATGAGTCTCCCTTCGCCTACTGTGCTTAGTCTTTATTACTAAGATTCTACTGTTCAATAGTATCTCCCTAGATTTCCTTCATCTAATTTTTCCATGCTACTGTTTGTCAATCAAAAGATCCTAAACGTATGAAGTGTTTTAGTACGGTGGTTGATTTTCAAAATTTGACTCGATATGGAGCGTTTTATTTGAGATCTTCCTTTGAATAAATGAATTTACAAGTTTGAATAAATGAACTTACAAGTTTGAATAAATGAAATCTTTTTCTCGTTATAAAGTGTTTTGTTTGAAATCTTTCTCTGAATAAATGAAGTTACAAGTTTGAATTTATTTAGTAGTTATGCAAGATTGGACTGTTTTCAAATGTGACCCAAAGTTTTATAGACGGGTCTTCGACATGATGTGAATAGAACCATTTAGTAAAGGTTGATGTTATACTTTTCTTAACATACGATAGTTTTGTTAATGGCTAACCAAAAAGGGATTTATTCGTCAAAATAGGTACTTTAGAAAAATATGTTTCCTAAAAGGTATATGGTTTGTATAAACGCACTTTAAAGAAAATTCGTTTGAATTGAAAGCATTAGAAGGGGTGAAATAGTCGGGTAGGTATGTCTGCATGAATGCTTAGATGTCTAACGTCTTGTTTCTGGTGTCGGATAATGCCTATTGGTTAATATCAGGTGAGTCTTATAGGTATGAGCATTCAACTTACTTGGTTATTTCTAAAACGGATCATGACTTAGGTTTGTTGTCTTACTTGGTCTAACTAGTACTTCTGAAATGACAGGATTTGGTGACTATGCCAAAGATAGTGATTTGGATTGCCTCGTGAGATCTTATGTTTTCCGTTGCATTATGAATCAGCTTACTGTATATTTCTAGTCCTTGTTTGTAGTTCCGTAATCCTTTCATTGTTTTCTTATGTCATGGAATTCTTCCTCGTAAATGGAATGTCTTTCCTAGAAAGGTCAATGGTAAGGTTCCAACTTAACGGCTGAGTGACTGAAAAGTGGTGTAGGTATCTAGAGAGGGTTTGTCAAAAGGGATGTTTATGAAAAATTTATTTGTTTACAAAGCTTTGCTTTTTGGATGTTTTGAATGAAGATTGTTATTAAGAATTTTTGAAAAGATGATTGTTTCTTTCATGGCATAATCCTTCCTGAATTAGACATAGGTGATCAGGCTATGTATAATTGAGGACCGATGATGCGATGCTCGATTTAGTCAAAATAGTATCATGTTTTCAAAAGTTTTAGATGGTGTTCAACGTGTTGTTTGGTAAAATGGTAGCCTAAAATTTCCTTTTATCAAGAAAAAAAATCGGTTCGTATAATACGGTAGTAAATAGTTGGTAGAATGTTAGAAAATCAATTTATGAGGCGATGGTAATATAACACGTTTTAAAATCTCGTGGAATAATTTACTGAGATGGTAGTAAAATAGCTTTGAGTAAAATTATGTGAAATAGTCCCATAGAGTGGTAGTAATATATCTTGTAATAAAATTTGTTGAATGGTTCATAAGATGTGTGGGAGAATCTTACGGGATGGTGATAGTCTATAGTCAAAGACGAAATTTTGCCTAACCCCTAATAGGATAGCGGTATGTCGTTACGAAATGGTTAGGAATGAGATAAATGGAATAGAAAGTGTAATAGATGAAGGTTGTGAGTATCGCGGATATAATAAAAGATAGAGATTACATTAGATACAAAGGTTCTGGTTACAACTAGGTTACACAAACTTACTAGGGCGAAGTACAATAGGAAAATACAACCCTAGAGGGTTTAGACTTTGGTTTTCTTTTTCTTCAGTTCCGGGCAGTCCTTCCTGAAGTGCCCTTTCTTTCCACAGCCAAAACATATTATTGGAGGTTTCTGATCTTCGACAAGTTTAGGAGTCCTGCAATATTTAATCAGGTGACCAATCTTCTTACAGTTACCACATGGAGTAGGGCAACGACCAGGGTTATGGTGTTTTTGACATTTGTTACATTTTGGTAGAGTACCAAGGTACCCTTTCTTCTTAGTTGGGCTTGCAACATGGGCTTTAGCAAACTTTGATCTCTTAGGTAGTTGATGTGCCACACTTTCACCCTGATTGTTGTTGTTGTTCCATTTTCGTTTGTTGTCATTATTGTTTCCTACGGCCTTGGTGTGAGCTATGTGTTCCTCTGCCTGGAGCGCCATACGGATAGCTTCAGGCATGTTATCGGGTTCTAATGGGGTGACCAACATACGAATTTCAGGAGAGAGTCCTCCGATATACCTCTCGAGTATCTTATATTCCAGTTCATCCATTGCAGGGCATAGTCGTGCTAATTCATAAAAACGATCAGTGTATTTGACAACATCATCTCCTACCATGGTAAAGTCCAGGATTTCCCGTTCCATTGCTTGAAATTCACTCCTTGAACAATATTCTAAAATCATTATCCTTCCTAGTTTCTCCCAAGAGATTGAGTAAGCAGCGTCGACCCCTATTAACCGAACATGTTTGGTCCACCATTCCTGGGCACGATCCCAAAAATTGCAAGTGGCGAACTTAACTTTGTCTCCCTTGTGACAGTTACCACTTAGAAATATTGTTTCTTCTTCGAACCATTTGCAAAATCCTTTCGCGCCTTCAGTTCCGCTGAAGGTGAGGGGATTGCCATTCATAAATTCTTCGTGAGTAAGATTTTTGGCGAGGGCTGTGGATATGCTCTTGGCAAAGATTTGCTCAACAGTGGTTTGTGTCATGGCTGGAGCGGCTTGTTTCGACATAACTCCTTCAAAATCACAAGAGACCATGAGATTTTATAAGTAGTAAGGAGCATCACATATACGCAACCATGACATGTGAAAATCAAAACAAGATCAACCACAACAATATAGGAATAGATCATGACAAAATAAATCATGATAGAAATATGACGTGATAAGAATAATCCATAATAAATCACAATAACCATAATATATTTTCACCATGAGTAGGTACAACCACAACAAGATAAAAATACATCACGACAAGGATAAATCATGGTAAGAATATGGCGTGATAAGAATCAACCACAATAAGAATAGATCACGTCAACCATAATATAATCACAACATGAGTAGATATAATCACCACATTCATGAATACAAAAGGAAAAGTCTCGGTTCACATCGACCGATATCATACCATAGCACAACTATATCCATATAGTAGAGTCAACACTTGGTAAGTTCGTTGTACAACAACCAAAATACTACAAGTTTCTTTGAACTATGCCACATATCCCGTGGCTAGGATAATAGTAAAAGCTAGTAAAGATATAAGTCTAGTCTAGAGGCTTCCAGGTGCTCCTCTGATTGGATCCTGGGTTGTGGCAACATAGTGTTGTGATAAGTTCTGATGTGGGGCCTGGAGTTGTGCATCGATCACATCCGAGATAGTATAGATCCCAAACCATTCTTGAGGAATCTGCTGATGTTCCTGTTGAGTCGGTGATCTTGGTACTATCCACAAAGTGTCATCTAATTCCCGATATGTGGGAATGGAAAAAAGGAATGACAATGGTGATAGTGGGAAGGTAGGGGCAGTCTGCTGAATCTCAAAAGTCTTAGTGTCATATCTAGTAGTCTCTTCTAAGTCTGGCTCAGGTGGTGCTAATACCTCAAATGTGTGGGAGTTATCATCTAACAATGGTGAGTGATATGGGAATGTCGAGGTATAAGAAGGTGAGAGTAGTGATGTAGGTGTATTAGTGGATGAAAAAGCATCCTCGATATCCGAGTCTGCTGGAATGATAATAGGGTGGTTGGGTGAAGACATATCGCTGTGAACCAGGTCAATACAAATATATATAAGTACAAGTACTTATATAAAATAAGTAAATAAAACAAGTATCAAAATCGTATGCACATCATGATGTTGTGAAGTGTCGTGACCTAGTGGTTATAGTCTAGGGTCAATGATGCATCCTAGTTCTCTATAACCTTGGCTCTGGTACCAATCTGTCACACCCCCAAAATATGTGTTTGCAGCGGAATGGAATTTCGGGGGCGTGATGTTCTCGGTCACAAAGTACAAGGTACTAAAGAACGACCTCTAAGTGAGTCGTTTTAAAAACAAGCGTTTGATTTAAAGTTAACGTTTTACAAAACATAGTTATCAGAGTTCACCATCAAAATGTAAGATTTTTAATACATAATCAAACGCTTAAGTAATGCAAAGACCATCTTCATCATGATGTGCTTCCAAAATGTGACTCTAGTGCTCCACATAAAGAGGATTATTATCGCCCTATTACCTGAGAATACACGCTAAAAGGGTCAACATAATTGTTGGTGAGTTCATAGGTTTAAGTAAATAAGTAAAGTGCGGACCACAAGATTCCAATAGCATGACAATCACAATAAATATAACGTCATAGCCAAAAATATATAAATTCAATGCTCTAAGCTCATGACCCCGAAGCTCGACGAATTGGTATGCAATTAAGCATAATAATAAATACCCCAAATAAGTGTTTGCCAGACACTCGGAAATAATCCGAATGATATGCGTCCGTTTACCCAGTTGGCGCGACCAACCCGGACGGGGTTTCAACCAAATAGATCTATTCATAACATCCGCGCTTACAAGTAATTAACGGTTCATGATTCAAAAGGGGACTTTAATGGCAATGTGGTAACTTAGGCAAAGTAACAGTTTTAGTACTTGTGTCCGTATGTAAAAACAAGCAGTGTATTCCCACACCGAGGGTTTAGAAATCATGTATAAACAATGTAAAAGTCGGGGCTATGAAACTCACCTTAGCAAAGCAAATCTCGTTTGGTATTATGTAAACGGCAATATAGGTCCAATAACTCTAATCGCGACCTAAATATACATATGTCTTAGGTTTCGAAATCATGGTCAAGCATGCAAGTCATACCTTACATTATCACTTGTACATGTCGTCGCATCATTTGTTGTCTAAATATAAATACGTCATTTGGATCCTTTATTAGAATTTGCCACATAACTTGTCTATTTTACAATCAAGTTTTATTTGCCGCGTTAATATTTATTTCAAAGTTTTCTAATGCACCTAATATGTACATACATGGTTCTATCGTTTTTGTTTACTTCATTTCAACCAAAATACCCTCAAAATGGTCTAAAATTCACCACTAAAAGTTCCATCAGCTTTATTTTAGCACTTACATGCTGTCAAGAATTCATTGATTGCGGCCACAATCTTTTGGCCATAACTTTCGCATCGTAACCCCGTTTATTAAGTGTGACCTATCCACGCGAAGGTATTTTAGTGTACGCTAGGTTTTTCAAGGTCTCGGCTTGCCTAAATATTATTTACATCTCTGTTTTCAGTCTCTAAAATCCGGACAGAATGCATGTTTTTCAGATTTTTCAGAAAATGTTATTTTTCGTCGTTTAACTTCAAAATAGCGTATCTTTTTCGTTATAAGCCCGTTTTAACTCATTCAAGCGACCACGTTTACGTTATTAAGTCTATTTTCTATATTTCTAACCCAAAGATACCCCTGAGTTACTGATTTTTCCAGATTTGGTAAAGTTGAGAGATTGCTTATTTTGAGTGTCAAAGTCTACTTTCTAACCTTCTAGTCTATCTATACTCTTAACCAAAATTCCAAATCTCACCCTAGATCCTCCATCAACTTTCTAACATAACAATAGTGATCTAGACTTAAGCTTAACTATATTCAAGCCCATGAAATAAATTATCAAACATGTCAAAGTATACAACTTTCTACCACTATTTTTCATGAAGTATTTCCTACTTAGTTTTCTAGTAAATTTTCTTGTAACAACATGTTGTCAAAACATTATCTTTACTAAAGGATCATTAGTGTATGTAAGTTTCTTCAACATGTACAAATGATAATGGGTAATGAGACTTGATCAAGCATGTAAAATGTAAGAACCATGAAATGTAAGTAAGTTTACTTACAAAGATGTTTTGTGAAGTAAGTGTTGTGAATCACTAGATTAACCACCAAGCTTGTGCCCTAAGCCCTTGTTAATAATCCCTAGCAACCTTGATTTATGCCACAACAATTCTTTCTCTTCTCCTTTGCTCCAATATGGGTCGAATGATATGTTGAGATAGGTAGGGATTTTTATTTTTTTTGTTAACTTAGTAGAAGTGCAAAAATGAGTAAGGTTGCATCTATTTATACTTGGACTAATTCAAGGGTTAAATAATAAGGTCAAAAAGTCATGATTTGGTCCAAGGGGGAGGGTGGCCGGTTAGGATGGGCTAGGGAGGGGACATGGAAACATTTTTGGTGGCTTAGCCACAAAAGTAGAAAAGGTTACTCACTTTGTGGCTAATATCATGATTATGTCCAATATGCTTTGCTAATTGTGGACAAAGCAAGAGGGGGGGGGGGGGGCGGCTCTTAGATGAAAATGGGAAATATTAGTGTAGTTTGATACAAAAATGTATATATTGTAGGTATCGAGTGTTAAAAATATGTATCGGTTGTTGTTTCGGTACTTAACGAAAGTTATACGTAATTAAACGTAAGTTGTAAAGAAATTACTTTGGGTGTCAGGAAATATTTTTGGAACTTTTGTAATCATTTTGGGAGTATAAAATACAATAAAAATAATCATTGAGAGAAACGGGTATGTCGGGTGTTAAATATTACATAACAATTTATGTTTGTTGAATTTAAAACCATACGTAACTAAGAATAGAAATTTGTTTTATGGTTTAGAATTGTGAAATGGAGCAGGAGCTAGATATTGGAGCATTGTGGACTAAATGTAGCCTATGTCCTTGTGTACTTTGGAATTTACTCTATGTTTTCTCATCGGTTCAATTAAAATCCTTACATAAATTGTTTTCAAATAAACGTCAAGAAAGTAAATTCGAGTTTGGTGAATAGTATTGACCTGAAATTTTGCGGGTTGTGATATATTTTTAGTGCATTCATGTCATCAGTAAACCTAGATTCATTTCCTTGAAAATGCAAGATTTGTTTTTCAAGAACAGCTAGACCTCTTTTATGATTAGCTAAATTAGCTAAAGCATTATATAACTGTTCTAGTTGATCATCAAATCTCTTTTTAAGATCTTCATAAGCTTTAAGAGCAGAGCATGATTCAGTACATTTAATTATGGAATTTACCTCTGAATCAGAAAAGGCCATTAGTGCAGTCTCAGTGGCCACCATTGCAGCTTCTTTTGGTGCTTCCTCCTCATCAGCCATGAAGCTCCAATCATAGTTAACACCATCTATGGCTAGCATAGCCCTTGGCTCTTCCACTGTGACTTCCTTTTTCTTCTCTTGCCTATACCACGTGCTTCTATTATCCTGCTTCCTTGGGTTTCTACATTCTTTAGCAAAGTGTCCTAACCTGTGACAGTTGAAACACTCTACTTTCTTCTTATCAAACCCAGCAGTTTCATTACCATCAATGGTAATCTGCTTACCAGTTCTCTGCCAGAACTTCTTAGCCCTCATGCGAAGTAAAGCAACCTGCCATTTGATGTCCATCTCTTCCAAATCATTATCATCCAACTGATCAAGATCTTTATGAGTTAGAGGAGAACCACTAGTTTGACTAGACATGAATACATAGAATGCTGGATCTCCAAGTCCAGTAGCATTCTTTTGTGAACTAGCAGTAGGACCACCATAGTTAGCAGTAGAAACACATGTATCTTCATCTACCTCTTCTGACTTACTAATACTATGAGATGACAAGAGTGCCACATTCCCAGAACTAGTACTATAGTTTCCAGACTTCTTTAGACTTTGTTCAACAATTTTGAAGTTGTTGTACAAATCATTGAGTTTCATGGTTTCAATGTCTGGCTTGTTCATCCAGACAACCACATGAGTATGGAACTCATCAGGTAGGCTTCTCAAAAACTTCATGTTGTGATCTTCCTTGGCTATCTCAACCCCGAACACAGCTAATTGACTGACAAGCATATGTAATCTAGAGAACAGCTTATCAAGTGATTCATTGCTATGTGAACTAAAATTTTCAAATTGTTGTTTCAGCAATGTCTTCTGTGTTTTCTTGGTAGTTTCATTACCACCAAACCATGCACAAATCTCTTCAAAAAGAGTTTTTGCATCAGGACACTTGCTAAAGGATAGCATCTGTTCACCAGGAATGGTCATAAGCAACAAATTTCTTGCTTTTTGATCATTTCTCTTTTGTATCCTTTCATCACCGGTAACTGGTCCAGTATTTCTTTTTCTATCTGTTTTGCCTTCAAGAATAACATCTGTATAACCTAGTGTAAAGGAATCACCATACATAATGATATCCCAAAGAGCATAATCTTGAACCATAAAATATTGCTCAATTCTTAACCTCCATAACTCAAACTCATTCTGTTTGATCATGGGCAACTTTGCAGCAACATTTGTAGCCTGAGTATCTTGTACGTCATATCAGCCTTGCTCTGATACCAATTGAGGAGAATCGATACACTATAAGGTTGTTAGACCTTTGTTACTTTGTGTATATGATATATTGAGTTAATATGATTAAGTATGCGGAATCTACTTAACCACACTTAGAAGGTTATTTGGTTTATGGAAATGGAAAGTAATGCTTTAGTAATGAACAATGAACACACGATGTTAACACCAAACGATTCAATATTATTCAAGATAATACGAGTGATCTTCACTATCACTAGGGTTACAAAACCTTGAATCTTAATGTTTATATGACTTGAGATATTGTTCTAGCTAGTTGTTTTAAGCATATGAATTAAGCACTTAATTAGTCACACATATATCTAGTCTAAGATTTCTCTTTTATAGTCCAAGAGAGATCTTTACAATATTGTTAAGTCTTGTCGAACACATGCTAGCTTATCTTATGTTTGTCAGTAACATAGATACAACATGTATCTATGTACACAACTTGTTACTGAACACTTTGTCCAAAGATATTATCTACCGTATATACTTGACTTTAGCACACAAATATCTTTTCAATACTTATCCAACCAGCAGTAGTATACGTGACACTTATCCACTCAGCAGTATTGACCAACAGTATCTTCTTTGTACTACCAGTACTAACTTCAGTTAGTACTGTTAGTTATAACTTGAACAGTCCTTAGATATACACTAGCATTTGGAACTGTTAGAGTATTCTTCTCAGCAGTACTAACCTTCAGCACTTGTAATTCTTAATACTTAATCTTTAGAACATTTAATTCCTAACATATGGTTTCCTCTGGTTACCTCTGGGCCTGTTAGTGTTTTCCCTAGGTTGCTCAGTGTATTCAACAATTTTCCTAGACAACCTATTACCAAAAACAGGTTTGACAAACTTAATCTGTTCTACTTTAGGTTTAAATGATACACTCTCAACCTTAGGTTTAGTCTTTACCTGATCCTCATCATCATCAGACACCCAATCTTCAATGATATGTGCATTAGAATATTTCTGTTCAGCCTTAGGTTTCTTCTCATTAGACTTACTACTTTCTCCTAAAGGCTTAACATTAGACTCACCTAAACAAGACAATTCAGGAATAGGGGGTACATACTTTCCTGTTATTGTAATACCTGAAATTTAGAAAGCACATAAAATGACCAAAATGCCCCTGAAACTTTAAAAATGAATTAAAACACTTATAAAGTACCAAATAAATTCCAAATCTCTGGTAATGAGCTACATACGACATGAAATAATTTTAAGACAACATTTTAATATTTTTGCATGTCCCAAAATTTATATAAAACTGAAAATATTAATTTTAGTATTTATTTGATATTTAAAAACCATTATAAAAGAGATAAATACAAATAAAAATAGGAAACAAATACCAAATCAAATTTCTTTGATTCTATCCTAATATGGGCCATATATTCTGAGTTCCATACCCCCTCCTAAGTCAGTTTTAAGCTTATATATAATTAAATCTTATTTGTTTTATTTTAAAATTACCGAAACCCTAAAATCCCTAAAAGTCGACACATAAAAATCCCTTGCATCCTCCATTCGAATTTCTGGGCAAGATCAAGTATTTTTCTGGTGTTCATCTGAGTTTAAAGAAGCTAGGAAAAATAAGAGTTGGATTGTAGGAAGCTTCATTCGATCGTGGTTCTTTTTCTTGTTCGTTTTATACATCCGCAAGGTAACAAATCCCTACACTCAATCCGTATGTTCTAATATTAATTTAACATTTTTATAATGTTATTTAGGTCGTATATAGCTCATATAAATTGATAAACACGAATCATGCAAGCTAGAACAATCTTACGAAATTTTAAGAGCTAAAACACACTTAAATTCCAAATATACCCATACTATTTTTCTGAGGTTGGTTCATAATTTTTACGTGTTCTATGATGATCATAAAGGTCTGGAAAAATAGCTATTTGATTTGTGGAAGCTTAAATCTTTCATGTTTGAATTATTGGTATAATCGGATTTAATGAAAATATAAGAAAAATAAGAAAAACCCTAGTAATGGATTAGGGTTAGGGTTTCTAAATGTTAAATATGAGTAATAAAGGTAGTAAAATGATGGGATAATGAGTGTTTAATGATTGGGACAAGTTAGGTTTAGTTTTGGTAATTTAAAGTATAATCCGATTAGGGTTTAAAAGTAGAGGGGTGTGTTTTGCCAACTTTGAAACTTATGGGATATTTTTGTAAGGTTATTTATATCAGTACTAATGTATAAAAAAATATAACATGAGGGTCTTATGTGTAAATATTGCAAGGAAAGAATTAAAAGATAATTATATGTGTCGAATTGTAATTTATTTAAATTGAGAGACTAAAAGTGTAAATTCTGGAAACTTAGGATTATTCTGTGTAAATAATGTTATTAAGGGTGTAATATGTAATTTTGGACATTTATGGGTTTAATATGTAATTATTGATAATTTGTGAATTGAATTATAAGTTTTGTAAATTAAAAGGACTAAATATGTAATTATGTGAAACTTGAGGGTAAATTGTGCCATACATAAATTTAAGGGTATATTCTGTAATTTGGTAAACTAAGGTGCTTGATGTGTAAATATGAATATAGTAAGGGTTAAATTGTAATTTATGTAATTATAAGGCTTATTTTGTAAATTAAATAACTTAAGGGTATAAACTGTAAATTGTGAAACTTAAAGGACTAAAGGTGTGATTCTGAATAATTTATGTATTTGAAATGGATAACTTGTGATAGTTTCATTTAAAACCTTTAACTTTGGTATAATTACAATTAGAACCCTAAATTATGGAAAGTTGCTAAAAGTAACCCTAAACTATCATAACTTGTTAAAAGGTACCCTATGTCCATAATATATTTAATTATGATTTAACCTAAGTTATAATACTTAAATCTTTCTAAAAATGGAAACTTGCTAAATATGTAAACCTGCTAAAAATAGAAAGTTACTTAAAATAGAAAGGCAAGCTAAAATGAATAATTAAGAACCAATTGTAATTCTCTTCTACTCCTTTAGGTGTGAAGAAGGAGAAGCCCTGATTTCTGTTCCGTGTTTGCTTTCTTGATTGTTTATCTGCTTTGCTAATAAGGTACAGATATTCTGCCCTTTTCAGTAAGGTGCCTTCGTTCTCTTTTGATTTGTTGATCTTGATTCGTATTAGGATTTCCCTATGCCATTGCTATGTTCCCTTCTATTTGTGAACCTTTATTGTGATCCTTTTGCTTTGAACCTTTCTTTGAACCTTTTCTTTTGCTATGATTTTTTTATTCTAAACCTTATCTTGAACTCTGATTGTAAACCAAATTGATTCTGAACCTTTGATATTTATTTCTGAACTGTTTGACATGAACCCTTTGCCATGAACCTTAGATATTTGGACTTAGTATATTGGAACCTTTGCTATAGTTTGGACCTTTGACCTTTGACCATTCAGTTTGATACCCGAGCCAAAGTTCGTTTCCTAGCCATGAAGGTAACATGGCCGTGTCATTGATGCACCAGTGGCATGACTCCAGTGTGTTCGAGTGATGTTACACACCGTCCCCATCTCTGATTATTATGTGCACACTACTGTTATTATGGCCTATATATTGTTCGGGGGGCGTATGGATGCATCCTAGGTTCGTTCTGTATTAGTGGATTTATCATGATTTGACATTATATATATATATATATCTCTGGTGACTGATGCATGGGTGCAATCCACGTCTTTCACAACCTCTGGGAGCTGATCACTCCATATACATATTTGATACATGAGGTCACCCCTCATATTATCTGGTTGCCTGAGAGGTATCCCCTCTGTGTGATTATGATTACATGATGTTATCTGTCTCTGGGCTCGTGGAGGATTACTGTTCCTTATTGACACTTTTACTTTTCCTTATTCTTTTTCCTTAAACCTTATTCCTTATTTGTTTCTTTAACCCTGATTATATCTGTATGATCTTTAATTCTGATTACTTTGTACTTTATCCGTTACTGCTTTTGTTATCGTTATATCTGTTCACTGAGCACTCGTAGCTCAGCCGCATTTTCTATTCCTGCGGCAGGTATCTAAGCTAGGAGCTGGGATTTTGCTATGGGATGAGAGTAGAGATTAGATGGAGTTTTTACCTTAGATGACCACCATTATTTATGACATTCATTTAGACTGGATTCCGTTTCATTGTTCTTTCCTTTGGATTATTCATTGTCATTTGAAATTATGTTTTGGCTTAAGCCGTGTTGGTTTGACTTCTTTTATTGAATTTTTGTTTAAGACTTCCGCTGTGTATTATGTATGAATGCTTTGATTTGTCACAAGAATGTGATACTTCTACCCTTGCCGGGTTGGGGTGTTACAGTTATTGACCTCATTAATTGACACTCAATTGTCTTATTAACACTTTCATATGCAAACTCAAGCTTATTAACCTTAACTTGATTTTTTTCTAATCCCAGATAAGCTGCATCTTTTTCTTTTTTAGCCTTTTCTAACCTTTTAGTAAGTCCTTTAACTTCATGTTCTTTAACAAAAAGCTTACCCTCAAGAACATTCACTTTTTCTACATATTCTAACTCATTTTATTTGAAAAAGTCAAGTATTTCCTCATCAGATTTTAGACCTACTTTATAGCCTAGATTGTCTAACTTTAACATCTTTACCTCTTCCATTAGCTTTTCATTCCTAGCCTTAAGTTCCTCAATGGTATCTAAACAAGATTTAAATGAACAACCAGAATCATTAGATACCTCAGAATCAGAACTTGATGAAGAAGAGTAGGCCATAAGTGCAAAGTTAGGTCCTTCAGCTGCTTGATTACTCCAGTCATATCCACCAAGACCATCACATTGAGACACCAAAGCTGTAGATGTTGTTGTTTCCCCAGATTTCCTAGAACTCTCTCCAGTCTTGTAATCTTGGCTTCTTGGAGCCCTGCATTCTCTTGCAAAGTGACCATTCCTATGATAGTTGTAGCATTCAATCTTGGATTTATCAAAACCCAAGTTATCCTGCCCATTAACCTTGAGGTTCCTTCCAGTCTTCTTCAAAAATCTTCTTGCTCTCATGGTCAACATTGCTATCTGCCACTTCAAGTCCATCTCATCAAGATCATCTGGATGTATCTATTCCAAATCTTCATGCATAATCTGAGGACTAGTAGACTGACCAGCCAAGAAAGCATAGATAACAACATCACTCAAGTTGTCAAGGGTTGAAGACCCAGCAGCATTAACTTGTGTGCCAGCAGTACTAACTCCATGAACAGTATTAACTGCTTCATTAGTACTGCTAAAACTGTTATTGGAGCAGGACACAAAAAGGTAAGTTTTGTGTGTTTGTTGATGAGCTTGATGATCCTTTGACTTCTGGTTCATAGACTTTAAGATTGTACAGATCATCTAAACTCATGGTATCAAGATCATCCTTGTTTCTCCATACCACAGTGTGTGTATTCCACTCTGGTGACAAGCTTCTCAGAAACTTTTGATTGACATCTTCTTGAGGAATTGAGACTTCCACAAATGCCAATTGACTGATGAGTTTCTGAAGTCTGTCAAAAGTCTGATCAAGATTTTCCGAACTTGTAGCAGCAAATCATGCAAATGTACATATGTTATATACAACTTAGTATTTACTTTCTCACTAAAATGAGTTTAATGAATTTTATTAATAATCTTATAAGATCCATTATTTTTGGTGAAGATTAGGAACCCATTACACCCTAAGAAGGTGTATGGTAGGCTTAGAATAGTTTTGGTGTTGATTGGAAGGGATACATACAAGTCTTGAACTAGAAAAATTGGTTTTAACAAAGTATAGATGAGGTGCTGTCCATTTTTGTGAATTCTGGAAAAATCAGTAAACCATGGACTATCTTGGCTTAAATATTTAGAAAATGCTCTCAAAAAATAAACCGTGGCAGCTGGAATGAGCAAAAACGAGCTTACGACGAGAAAGATACGTTAATTTTAAGTTTGACAACGAAAACTATTTTTCTGAAAATTAGCGTGCTGTTGCACGAATTTCAATGGGTAAAACGAGGCGTTGGACGCGAACTAGACAAGCCAACTTATCAAAAATCTATTAGTTAGCTGTAATACAAAGCCGAGGACATAAAGAACATAGAAAATGAGCTTATAACGACCAAGATACAAGCGTTTGAAGACCGACGTTCACCAAACATTTTTATCAGCTTTTCATTTAAAATATTTCTATGTCAAACTGTTTTTGCGAGACACCATGTTGAGAGCCATTTTTCTTATTGATCGGGACACGTATGGACAAAAGTTCGAAGATACGAATTCAAGATATTGTTACAAGGTTTCTAAAAACGCCGAGCTTATTTTCTAACGACCAATGTACACCATTTTGTGGCTAGTTTTGCGAGGCCATTTAGTCATTTTTATAAGTTGTGAAAAATACTAAATTACGACGGAAAACTCTATTTTTCCAATAATTCACCTAACGACTATCGTAGGATATCATTACAACATATATACATGTAAAATGTTTTATGACTTAACAAGACGTCAAAAATATATTTTTGACGATAAACGTTATTTTCAAAATTCACGAGTGGTATCGATAACATACGTATTTGCATGTGTAGCGTCAATTCATGACTTACATTTTGGTCATATCATTCATATTAGGTTGCGGTTAGCGATCGTGCCTCATTTCAGTGTACCCACTTTTGTCATCATTACTGTTGCATCAGGTGAGTTTTCATAGCCCCGTTTTCAATTGATTATTTAATTTCTAAACTCTCGGGGGAGAATACATTGCACCATTTTTACATACGGACCAAAGTATCAAAATTCATTTACATTGCTTAAGTTACATCATTGCCTAGATTAAAGTCCCCTTTTATTATCATGAACCGTTAATTACAGAGTAAGCGAGAGTGAGTGAATAGATCTATTGAGGGTGACTCATCCGTTCGGGTTGGTAGCGCCAACTAGTCATACGAAAGCATTTCATTTGAATCATATTAGAGTGTCTGGCAAAACACTCAGTTTGGGGCATTCATTTCAGTCTAGCTTCGGGGTCATGAGCTTAAGAGCTAATGTATTATTTTTATGTGGCATTTATGTCATTTCACTTTATACTTGTGGTTACCGTAGAGACTTATCATTTACATAAACCTATGAATCTCACCAACATTATTGTTGACCATTTTTAGCAATGTATTTTCAGGTAATTAAGGTACTCGCATCATGGCATGCATGTGTACATATTTTAGAGTCGCGGTGACGACGCGTCTCACTTGTATTTTATGCACTTAATTATCGTTTGATTTGTAACAAACTTATTTCCGTAAAAATGATTCATCTTTTGGGACCTAGCTTTTGTAAACTCTGAATGTTTTATATAATCAAACGATGTATTTTTAAAACGGCACTTTAGGTCGTTCAATATAACTGTAACTGTGATAATATGACAGTCATGCCCCCAAGTGTTCCATTCTGCTGCAAATCAGATATTTGGGGGTGTGACAGATTGGCATAAGAGCTAAGGTTATAGCAAACTAGGTTGTCCATGATACCCTAGACTATAACCACATCATCATAGCATCTTATCATTTCATCATAAGTGCATATTCATTATACATGTAGTTTCATACATACATTATGCGGGTTATTTACTTTCATTTCACGTCGATTGTCACAGAAATGTCTTCAGATACCCATCCCATCATCATTTTCTCAGACTCTGACATGGATGAGGTCTCATCACCACCCACTATAGTACTAGAGTCAGTTGTCTCGTCACCACCTACCATTATCCTAGCATCAGTGGACCCTACACCAAACTCATCACCTCTACCATCTGAGGCTGAGACTGAACCCTTCGAGGAGGGCGAAGTCGCACCTACCCCACCCTTGTCACATTGATTCGCCGTGGGCCTAGAGTTGTTCCTATCATCCAGCCAGGACAGCAGATACCTTTTGGTCGGGTATACCGACTATGTCCGGATGGGCCTCGTATGAAGTGCACATCTGCGTAGAGAGTTCGCCATCTTACTCCCAAATCACCAGCTGCTTATGTACCATTACCACCACCATCATCACTTACCCCTACCACCAGTGTTCATTCCAGAGTGTCTACTCCATCTTATCCACTCAGACGCCGCTTGACAGTGCGAAAGAGTGTAGTATTCCGTACACCATCACCATCACCACCATCATCACCATCCTCTCTTTCATCAGTATCCCCATCCTCACCATTATCTGGAGCACCATTAGCACCATCGCATCCCAGAGACCCTACACCCTTATCTGATTTGCCGCTCAAGAAGCGTGCACGCCTTGATACACCATCACCAGCTATTACTAAGGCTACAGAGACTGCACCACCTAGTAGCTAGACAGCCTACTGCTCCTACACTTGAGACACGATTAGACCATCAGCAGGAGCAGATTGATAGGGCCTTAGGTTAGTTAGAGGAGATTCCATTGAGCTGAGTTGAGGCGATGGAGGAGGAGATAGAGGGTTTGCTTTTAGGCAGGGTATCCATTGATGTTTCATATAAGAGTTTAGAGGCTAGACAACAGGAGGATCGTCAGCGCATCACTGAGTTGAGACAGGAGATGCTAGAGTTGTTTGACAGAGCCCAGATGTCACAGGAGGAGCAGCATCGACAGGCAGATGAGTTAGTTTCAGCACGTGCGAGGATTTCTACTTTGGAGAGCAGGGATGCTGATATTCAGCTTTGGGTTCAGCATCTGGAGGAGATTGTGGTCTATATGGCTAGAGAGATCCGCGAGCTTAGGGGTGGATCAGGCGGAGCACCAGGAGATGCCTAGACTAGACTTGTATCATGTTACCTTTTACTATTATTATCCTAGTTACAGGGTGTGTGACATAGTTTAAAGAACTTGTATGTCTTTTGGTTGTTGTACAAACAAAATGTATCAAGTGTGACTCTACTATGTAGGAATGGTTGTGCTATCTATGATATCGGTCCATGCAGGCCGAAATTTTCATATATTATATTCATGTGCGTTGTAATTATATTTATGATATTTCGTGGTTGTTTCTCGTTGTGATTTCATTGTATTTATACATGTTGTGGTTGTATATATTGTGTATGATGATCGTTTCTATTTGTGAGATTCTCATTATTGTTATCTTTTGTGATCATGAAGAATTATGCCGCCAAAGAGAGCTACTACAGCGATGACATCAGCTGATATTAGAAAACTTGTTGCTGACAGTATAGAGGCAGCACTAGTAGTTGAAAGAGAGGCCGTAGCTGCACGGGCTGCTGAAGCCGCTTCTCGGGCAGAAACAGCAGAAGCTGCAGGGCTAGCTGCTAATGGTACTAATGTTCGTAAATGTACATACAAGGAATTTAAGAGTAGTGATCCTGTAAAATTCAAAGGCACTGAAGGAGCCACTGCTATGATCTGTTGGTTCAAAAAGACAGAATCTGTATTTCTTCTATGCAATTGTCCAGATGACAGCAAGGGAAAGTTTGCTACCAGTACACTCGTTGAGGAAGCTATGTCATGGTGGAATTCTTATGCACAGCCTATTGGTATGGAAAATGCTTACAAGCTCACGTGGGAAGAATTCAAGAAGTTACTTTGAAAGAAGTTTTGTCCACGCACCGAAGTAAAGAAGTTGGAAACAGAATTTTATGAGTTAGTGACTATAGGTAATGAGATCGAAGCATACATCAGGAGATTTCAAGAGTTGGCCGCGCTATGTCCAACTATGGTTCTAGACAACGAGAAGTTGTTGGAAAATTTCATTGGAGGGCTACCACAGAGCATCCGTGGGGATGTAATTTCTTTTGATCCACACACACTGGACGAAGCTATCAGAATATCTCAGAAGCTTATGGCTCAAGTAGTGAAGAAGGGAACTACTGTCAACAACAACAATAACCGTAACTACAATAACAACTCCAGAAACTACCGAAACAACAACAACTATAACAACAACCGAAACAATACCAACCATAATAACAACAACAACAAGAGAAGGTGGGACAAAAATCAGAGTGGCAATACTACTCTGCAACCACCAAAGAGACAAGAAGTTGCAAAGGCCTATGCTGCAGGCCCAACTGAAAAGAAGGGTTACAATGGTACCTTACCCAAGTGCAACAAGTGTCAAAGTCATCATAACCCTGGGAATTGTCCTAATCCTTGTGGTAACTGTAAGAAGGTTGGTCATTCGACTAGGGATTGCAAGATTTCAATTGTGGCTGATAATCAGAGACCTCCAATGACATGTTTTGGCTATGGAGAGAAAGGACATTTCAAGAATGACTGTCCAAAAAGGAAGAATCAAGGAAACGGGAACCAAGTTGGAACAGCTAGAGGAAGGGTTTATGTTATAGGAGGAGAAGATGTCAAGGAGGACCTGAATGTTGTCACGGGTACATTCCTCATAAATAATCGTTATGCATCCATTTTATTTGATTCAGGAGCCGATAGAAGTTTTGTTTCTACTATGTTTGCACCTTTACTCAACATCGAACCAACCACACTAGACACTCCTTACCACATCGAACTAGCTAACGGTAGTTTAGTTGGCACCAACACCATCATCCGTGGTTGCACTTTCAATTTCTTAAATCATCCATTCAATATAGACCTCATGCTCGTAGAACTTGGAAGTTTCGACGTCATCATCGGAATGGATTGGTTATCCCGACATCAAGCAAGAATCATTTGTGATGAGAAAGTTGTTCATCTTCCATATGACGGCGAAACCTTGATCATTCGTGGTGAACGAAGTGGGACTAGACTCAGTATCATATCATGCGTCAAAACCGAGAAAAACATAAAGAAGGGTTGTTATGCTTTCTTGGCACATATAACAGAAAAGAAGTCGGATGAGAAACGACTTGAAGATTTACCAACTGTTCGAGATTTTCCAGATGTCTTTCTCGAATACTTGCCTGGATTACCGCCTACTCGCCAAGTAGAATTTCAGATTGACTTAGTGCCAGGAGCTACACTAGTCGCACGAGCACCTTATCGACTAGCACCCTCAGAAATGCAAGAGTTATCTAACCAGTTGCAAGAGCTCTTAGACAAAGGATTCATTAGGCCAAGTTCCTCGCCTTGGGGAGCACCGGTCTTGTTTGTGAAAAAGAAGGATGGATCTTTCAGGATGTGTATAGACTATTGGGAGCTAAACAAGTTAACGGTGAAGAATCGTTACCCACTTCCCAGAATAGATGATTTGTTCGACCAATTGCAAGGCTCTAGTTTTTACTCAAAGATCGATCTGAGATCCGATTACCATCAGCTCAGAGTTCGGGAGGAAGATATCCTGAAGACAACATTTAGAACTCGTTATGGTCATTATGAGTTTCAAGTAATGCCATTCGGATTAACCAATGCACCTGCGGTATTCATGGATCTCATGAATAGAGTATGCAAGCCGTATCTGGATAAGTTTGTGATTGTATTCATCGACGACATTTTGATTTACTCGAAGAGCGAAGAAGAGCACAGAGAGCACCTCAGAACGATCTTAGGGCTACTCAAGAAAGAGAAATTGTATGCTAAATTTTTGAAGTGTGATTTTTGGATCCGAAGAGTACAATTTCTTGGTCATGTCATTGATTGTCAAGGATTACAGGTTGACCCTACAAAGATCGAGGCTGTTAAAGATTGGGCGACACCCAAGACTCCAACAGAGATTCGTCAATTCTTAGGACTTGCAGGATATTATAGAAGGTTCATTGAAGGGTTTTCTAAGATAGCTAAACCTTTGACCAAGTTGACACAGAAGAACCAGAAGTACGAATGGGGAAAGAAACAAGAGTTCGCTTTTTAGCTATTGAAGCAAAAGCTTTGCAGTGCGCCAATTTTGGAACTACCCGAAGGGATTGAGAACTTCGTGGTATATTGTGATGCTTCGAACAAAGGACTTGGAGCAGTGCTAATGCAGAACTAGAAGGTGATAGCTTATGCATCTCGACAACTTAAGACTCATGAGAAGAATTACACCACACACGACTTAGAGTTGGGTGCCGTGGTTTTCGCACTCAAGATTTGGAGGCACTACCTCTACGGTACTAAGTGTGTAGTGTTTACCGACCACAAATGCTTACAATATATACTTGATCAGAAAGAAAAAAACATGAGACAACGTCGTTGGTTGGAACTGCTTAGTGATTACGATTGTGAGATTCGATATCACCCATGAAAGGCTAATGTTGTGGCAGATGTCCTTAGCCGTAAAGAAAGACTTAAGCCTTTGAGAGTCAGATCATTGGGAATGACGATCGTTTCACCTTTACCATCAAGAATCCTCGAGGCTCAAAGGGAGGCACTCAAGGAAGAAAATCGACCAAATGAGAAACTGTTAGGAAATTAAGCTTAAGCAGTTAAGACTGTTGAAGGTAACAATTAGGACTGTTGAAGATGGAAGTTAAGACTGCTGAGGAGTTTTGAAGACATGAGCAGTTAAGACTGCTGAGTGAAGAAGATTAGTACGGTTTATGTTTATGATTTATGTAACATATAATTAGGGAAAATATATTGTGTATATCTTATAAGAATAGAATGATAGTTATCTTGTACAGGAATCCTTGGTCTATAAAAGGATTGCCTAGGTTAAGGTTTAGATACATATACAGAAGATAGAATACGAGACAATACAAATAGAAGATAGAATACGAGACAATACATAGAAGTTTATAGAGATTCAAGGTTGTAAACCCTAGTGATAGAAGATCACTCGTATTATTATTCTAATAATATTGAATCGTTGAAGGTTATTATTCTGTGTTCATTGCTTTATTCAAATCATACAAAACGCATAAAGTCTTCTAAGTGCTAGCTAGTAAATTCCGCGTGCTAGACTACGTATAATTCTTAGTATCACATCTAACATAAGGAGTGTGTGTAGATCCGGTCAAGTGGTATCAGAGCCAGGTTGCTGATACTTAGATTTAGATGATCCGAGAAGAACAAAGATTTGACTGGAGCTATATTGCAGAGGAGGAAGTAGAAGCATCTACAGAGGTTGCTCTCATGGCATTTTCTGACTCTGAGGTACTAGTTTCAAAATGTTCTAAATCTTGTGAAGCTTTAAAAGATCTAGAAACACTTAAAACAAGATATGATAATCAGAGAAAAGAATTAAGAGAAACTGCTTTTAGCTTAGCAAATCATAAGAGAGCTTTAGCTGTGTTAGAAGAAAGAATTGTTCATTATCAAAACAATGAGTCTAAGTTTTCTGATGATATGATTATTGTTAAGAGAGACTTAATGTTTAGAGAGAATGAGATCACTGTTTTAAAACATGAGCTAGAACAGGTTAAGAAAGCTAAGGAGAACATTCAGATGAGTGTAGACACACTTGATTACACATCAAAAGGTGTTCAAAAGATAATTGAGACTCAAATTCTTAATAAAGCTAAGTCAGGCCTAGGATATAAGTCAGTTCCACCTCCTTATAGAGGAATTCCATCACCCAAAGGTATAGACTTAGAACACACAGGACTCACTGAATTTCAATTCCCCGTGCTTAACTATGGTCCTCAACCCAAGAAGGATGTAGTTGATAAACCTGTGTTTGAAAGTGCAAGTAATAAATCACTATCTGAGGACAAGGTATCTTCTGATAGGTCCTCACCTAAGGACTCAGATGCTCCAACTATAGAGGAATGAACTTTTGATGATGAGGATGATCAGGCTGTGGTTAAGCCTGTTAGTGCTAAAGTAGAGGAACCAAAAGTTCCAAAGATGGTTGAACCTGAGACTGTTAGGCCTAGATCAAATGCCAAACCATTTAAACCAACAGTTAGGTATGCAGAGATGTATAGGACCACAAACAAGCCAAAAGGTAACCAGAGGAATTGGAATGACCTCAAATCCCACCAATTAGGAAAGGATTTTGTTTGCTATAGGAAAGCTTGTTACTCTTGTGGTAGTTTTGACCATCTTGTAGCTTTTTGTGATAAGTATGTTAGAGGGTATTCAAACAACAGCATGTGTCTAAAGAGACCTAAAACTCTTCCTAGGAATGACAAGATGATACCCAGATCAGTTCTTTTGAGGTCTGGACCTAAAGCAGTTCAAACTGCTAGACCAGCAGTTCAGACTGTCAGACCTATGAGACCAATTCACCCAAGGCCACCAGTTCAAAATCCAATAACTATTTTTAAACCATCATACAAAACTGGTAAAAGAACTTTTTATGAGAAAGCAGTGGTGAAAAACCAAGTTTGGAAACCTAAGGTAACAACTGCCAAGCCAGCAGTTCCAACTGCTAGCAGGGTAATTGGTACTGGTGTGAATAAAAACACTGCTAAGGGAAACATGGGTAATGGAGTGAATGCTTCAGCATGTTGGGTATGGAGACCAATTAAACCCAATGGTGCTAAGACTGTTTTGAAAAGAATGAATTATGTTGATGCTAGAGGAAATCCTAAGTCTGTTTTGGCTTGGGTTCCACAAGGAAATTAATTTTTCTTGTTATGTGCATTGTTAGTCATATGCTTGTATCTTGTTTCTTTGTTTTTGGACTAACAATTGCAGGATTGGAGAGAAAACACCAAGGGATTATGAATGCTTGATGTTTTGGACTAAATGGTGTTCTGTGATTAGTATGTGATCTTTGCATACAAAAAATGGTAATTGGTTCACCATGTCTTATCCACATAAGAACTAACTAGTCCAGAGCAAACGGTTTCTGGTAAAGACTAATCAAATCCGTTGATGGTTGACAATTTACCAAAAATTGTATGGTTATCAGCTCACCATATCTAAATGTGAAGAGTTGGCTAGTCCAAAGCAAACGGCTATTGGTAAAGACATATCAAATCCGTTGATAGCTGATAGTTTGCTAAAAACTATGTTTGAGCCATGGTATTTTAAAATTTTATTTCAAAAAGTTGGTACGGCTCAACAAATTTTTTTTTTCAACAGTTGGGACGGTTAGTACAAAATATTGGTACGGTTCAACTAGCCGTTATGACTGACGTGTCAGTAATTAATTTTGGGGTAAAAACTAGCCGTTGGCGGTTTGTTGCGATTTTTACTGGATGAATTACGGATTTCAAGGGATCCTCTTATAGATATTTTAACTTTTATTCTATTATATTCTTATACTAAAATAAATAGTTACCATATTCTTTAAGTCGGTCAACTTGAAACCCTACGACTCTTTCCATAAACTCTCAATATTGCTTTCATCTTCTATCTTTTCACTCACACTTATTACTATTCACGGCTGTTAACTAATATTTTCTACTAAGAATGAATGATTTGAAATTTGCTAAGCGTCACAACCAGGTTGCATTTTTAGAGAAAATAGAGCAAGGAGATGGGCCGAAATTCTATGAGATTGTGGATTTTCTCAATCACTCTCACATAAGGTATGCTCTAACTGTTTCTCCTATTATTTATGTTTCGCACATCACACAGTTCTGGCAGAATTCATCTGTCTTGACAAGTGATGACGGAGACTTAGAAATTCATACTGAAGTAGATGGCATTAAATTTGTTATTACCGAGTCTATACTTAGGAGACATCTTAAATTAAATGACTCAGATGGTATCCACACTATGCTAAATACTGAAATTTGGGAAGAACTTACAAAAATAGGGTATAATACATCTGGACATAAATTGACTTTTCAAAAAGGGTGTTTTTCACCTCAATGGAGATTTTTGATACATACTCTTCTATGCTGTTTAAGTAATAAAAAGACTGCTTGGGAACAGTTCAGTAGTAATATTGCTATTGCTCTCATTTGCTTGTCTACAAACAGAGTTTTTAACTATTTAAAATATATTTTTGAGGGTATGGCATCAAATGTTGACAGTAAAACAAAGTTTTTAATGTATCCCAAGTTTGTTCAAACAATTTTGAATAAAAAGAAAAACCTGCTTACAAAACCAACTGAAATTTTTGCTACGCCTAGTCTACAATCAAAGGTTTTTCAAAATATGGCTATGGCTAGTAGAGTTTTTGAAGGGGAACCAGTTCCATTGTTTCCTCAAATGCTTCAAACTGAGTTGGGTGAAGGTTCAGCAGTTCCAACTGATCCCCATCACACATCCACTCAAGAATTTGAAACAACCCAACAACCACCTATCACTTATAGGAGAAGGTCTAAACCTAGTCTAACTAGGGTTGTGACTAGATCCTTTCCCAAAGATTTACCTCTCATAGCAGGTAACACAACTAGAAGTGATGAGGGTAGTTCTTCACAAACTGAATTGACGGCTTTATGTACCGAGTTAGTAGACAAGGTTGACACTTTGGAGAAGGAGCTAAAGCAAACCAAGGAGGAATTTAAAGCTCACAAGGAGAATTTTGCCAAAGTCTATACCAAGCTAACAAAAAGAGTGAAGCAGCTTGAAGAAGAAAACGGCAAGAGTGATATTGGATAATTCTGATGATGATGATTCAGATGGCTCTGAAGGGGATGATGAAAATTCTTCCAAACAGGGGAGGAAATTTGGTAAAGAAAGGAAATTTAGTAAAGATAAGGATAGATCAGCATCTCAGGGGAGGTATGAAGAAGGTTCTGAACAAGATGAAGGTTTTGATATAGGTTCAGGTTCTGGTTATGTTCAAGAAGAAACAGCTGAGACACATCAAGCAGTTCCAAATGAAGAAGCATTTCAAACTGCTGAGACAGAGCAAGTAACAGTTTAAACTGCTGAGACAGAACAAGCAGTTCCAACTGATGAAATTTCTGCTGAACAAGTTTATGAAAGGAGAAGAGCAGATAAAGGGAAGAAGCCTATGACATCTGAAGAAGTGGCTACTGCTCAAGAACTTGAAAGGCTTAAAAGGTTGAAACCAAAAACTCAAGAACAGATAGATCATGATGCAGAAGTTGCAAGGCAGCTGATAGAAGAAGATTTGGCTGGTGAGGAAGCTAAACAAGCTCAGATTGCTCATGATGATGAATTTGCAAGGAAAATGGCTGCTGATGATATAAGAAATATAGCTGAATTCATGGAAAGAAAATGATCAAATGAAGTAAATCAAGAAGAGTTCAATGAACAGTTACAATATTTTCTGGATTCTGATGTGATTGTAAGAGCACAAGCTTCAATGGTTCTTAAAGATAAAGAGTTGAATGAAGAAGAAAAGACAGAGGAGCTTAAGGAATTCATACTTAAGAAGAATGGAGTTGCAACATGGGAAGATCTGATTCATAGGATAAGAGAAAGACAGAAGTCAGGGTACAAGACAAAGTTGCCAACAAAGAAGGAACTTGTTGAGGATATGAAGCATTATTTGAAGAACTCAGCAAATTACTCCATGAATGATTTCAAGGGAAAGTCTTATGCTATAATTGAAAAAGAATTCTGTGAAACTTATGCTATTTTGAATTCTCCAAGAAGAAGTTTCAAAACAGGTAAGAAGAGGGAAGCAGAAACTATGGAATCAGAAGTTGCTAAGAAACAAAAGTCTGAGGAAGAAGGGTTAACTAATGAGAAGATCAGAAGCATGATGGTGATTATTCCAGAGTCTTCTTATATTAAACCTTTGCAGGTAAAACATCCAATCATTGACTGGGAAGTGTTCACTGATGGAAGAATGAAAGGATGGAAGATTATCAGACTTGGAGATATTTCTGAAAGATATAAGTTGTTTGAAGATTTACTCAAAGGCTTTGACAGAGAAGATCTAAATCAACTATGGAGCTTAGTGAAAGAGAAATTCAGAGATATTGATCCTATTGAAGATAAAGACAAAGAACTATGGGTTCAATTGAAGAGAATTTATGAACCAGATGGTGGAGAATCGATATGGAGATTTCAAGCACAAGTCAAGGACATCACTTGGAAGTTATTTGGAATGTGTGGAGTACATAGGGTGTCTACCAAGGATGGAATAGAGATATATATATTGGTTGAAAAAGATTATCCACTCAGACCAGGTGTGTTGACAATGATGGCATGTGTTAGACTGGAAGCTAATGAAGAGTCTGAGATGACTGATATGCTGGTAACAAAGATATTCAACCTTGCACAAGAAGTGAAAGCTAGATCTAAGAGATTTACTTGATGGGTGTTTGAAATAATTTTCAGCATTAAGAAGAAGAAGCTTAATTTGAAGAAACTTAGTGATTTGGATAGTAATCATAAGTTTAGGGGAGGATTGTTAGGAAATTAAGCTTAAGCAGTTAAGACTGTTGAAGGTAACAGTTAGGACTGTTGAAGATGGAAGTTAAGACTGCTGAGGAGTTTTGAAGACATGAGCAGTTAAGACTGCTGAGTGAAGAAGATTAGTACGGTTTATGTTTATGATTTATGTAACAGATAATTATGGAAAATATATTGTGTATATCTTATAAGAATAGAATGATAGTTATCTTGTACAGGAATCCTTGGTCTATAAAAGGATTGCCTAGGTTAAGGTTTAGATACATATACAGAAGATAGAATACGAGACAATACATACAGAAGATAGAATACGAGACAATACATAGAAGTTTATAGAGATTCAAGGTTGTAAACCCTAGTGATAGAAGATCACTCGTATTATTATTCTAATAATATTGAATCATTGAAGGTTATTATTCTGTGTTCATTGCTTTATTCAAATCATACAAAACACATAAAGTCTTCTAAGTGCTAGCTAGTAAATTTCGCGTGCTAGACTACGTATAATTATTAGTATCACATCTAACACAAGGAGTGTGTGTAGATCCGGTCAGAAACTCTATGGAATGCCAGAGAATGCAAATGGCTTTGTAAAGAGAGCAGACGAAGTATTATGCTTCAAGGACAGAAGCTGGATACCTCTTTATGGTGGGATACGAGAGTTGATTATGCACGAGTCGCACAAGTCGAAGTATTCCATTCACCTAGGTTATGATAAGATGTATCAGGATCTCAAGAGACTTTATTGGTGGCTAAATATGAAAGCAGAAATAGCTACGTATGTTAGCAAATGCATTACTTGCGCTAAGGTAAAAGCCGAATACCAGAAACCATCAGGATTAGTTCAGCAACCAAAAATTCCCCAGTGGAAACGGGAACGCATTACAATGGACTTCGTCACTAAACTTCTGTAACACCCCCGTTTTCGATATTCGCAGCGGAAATATAAGTTGGGGAGTTACTAAACAGTTCACAGTCATGATAATAGAAAACGACTCGAAAATGAGACGTTTGTGATAAAATTGTTATCATTCATTTATATCAGAGTTACAATATGCAGGTCCCAGCAGGAGGTTCTCAAAATACATGTATAAAAATATATTTTTGGTTTGAATGATAACATAGTCCATAGCCAATCCCGTGCCAATCCATGCTTCCGATAACCTGAGAATACATGCTAAAACGTCAACACAAAGGTTGAGTGAATTCATAAAGTTTTATAAGTGAAAATAATCCATTTCAGTTATTCAGAAATTATGTTGGTTTATTCAGAAATAAGCCCTTTTCAATATTTCAGAAAATAAGCTCTTTTCATATTTCGGAAAATAAGCCCTTTTTCAGTTATTCGGAAATACTTTGTTCAGTTCAGTTCAAACCATTTAAACACAAGATTAGATGAAAATAATTGCAACATATACAATTACCATTAGGGAAAGATATATTTTATTGCGCTAAGCCTCATGAAACGCAAAACATTAACAGAACATCAATAGTCATGAGCTAATGATGTATTAATTACCCCATAATTAAATGTAGGTAACTTTGCCCCGGGTAGGAGATTGCCACATCTCTTTATTTATCTCAAATATAATGCTTTGGGTTACGTTACGGTAACACAAAGGGGTTGTCAGCCCGATAGTACTATCCACAATATTCGCGCTCACCCTAAGAGAATCAGTGATTAGAGGTTCATGATGGGAGGTCTTTTGGCTTTAATTAAACTTAGCGTAAGGCAATAAAATAAGGATAACGTTGGAAAATTACTTGTGTTTAATATGGGAAAAAGTCCTTTAGTGATTCATAATTCTTGTAAATGCAAACAGCGCTTGCCAATCTTGCCAATTTAATTCATATCATATGAAAATAAGGGCTATGGAATTTATATCAATATATGAAAACTTAGAATTGCTTATGAAAGTAAAAACAGATAATTGAGCATGTATCTCCCCCAAAAATAGTTCAAAATATGTAAAAGTAGGGGTTATGAACTCACGATAATCCATATAAAAGTTTAGAGTATATAAAAATAGTTAAGCATGTATCTCCCCCAAAAATAATTTAAAACAAGTGAAAGAAGGGGTTACGAACTCACCTGATCAGTCTGGATGGAAAACAAATGAAAGAAAGTTGATAAACGTCTCCGGACAATGAACCTGGGTTGTTATGCCAATATTTAGTAATAATTTCTGATGATTATATGTTTATTTTGTTTCGTTATGTTTTGTTGTTTGGTTGATGTTTAAATGTTTTAATTGAGTCAATATGTAGTTTCAAAAGTAATATTTTACTTTGTTTCTATTCTGTAGGGTTTCGGTTTTGTTTATTCGTTTATTATACCCTATGTTTGTTGGTTCGTAAATAAAATAAATGTATTACGATTGTTAGGTCGAAAAATAAAAGTAGAAATGATAAAATTAATACTTACGAAAAGTTACCCTTAAGTCCCTAAGGTTTAGTCAAATGACTGTTTATACCCTGGACTTTTGGAAAATGACAGTTTCTACCCTCAAGTTTCAAAAATAACAATTTCACCCCTTTTTATTTATTATTGACAGAAAATACCCTTGAATATATTTATTTGCAAAATCAACCCTTAAAAACTTTAATTTAATAAAAATCTCTCTTATGAAATATAGGACTTGGCTAGATCTTTGGACGCAAATAACTTTATGAAAACGAGATGATTTAACGAGCTCTTGGTTTCTATAAAAAAAAATCTAGGTCGACTTTAAACATGTCAATTTTCATAATTTATGGAAGTCGTTTGGTATTCGAAAAATACTTCAAAAGTCGAGTGGTCGAACATGATTTATATGAAATTTTGAAAATAGATTTTAGACTAGCGCTCGACCAATATTTGAACTCGAATAAATTTTGAACCACTCGACAGTTTTTCAAAATATTTCTTTCTAAAATATAGTTTGTTAGCTCGACTATAAAATACCAGAAGTTTAGAATTTTTGAAGGTCTAAAGGGTTTCGAAAACAAGGTTCAAAATTGATGAGTTGGTCGACAGTTTTTGAAAATAATAACTGATCATTAAAGGTTTGGTTTAGCGATATGCAACCAAATTCAAGACTCGATATCTTTTTTAAAAACAAACCATTTTCTACGATTCTTCTTCCTAATTAGAGTTTGCCAAGTGAACTTTTATCATACCAAAAATTAGATTTTTTCCAAAGTCGTTTGAGGGTCGAAAATTAGATCCTAAGTAGGGTGATTGGTCGACTTAATAATGAAAAACAAATTACTGAAAATTAGTTTCTACTTATAGTGATTTGAAGCGGATTTTAAAACTCGATAACTCAATGAATACTTAACTATTTTCATTGATTCTTGTTTCTAAATAAAGCTAGCTGGGTGATCTAAACGCATGCCAAACATCAGAATTTAATAAGATCGTTTGAGTGTTGGTCTTCAAGTCGAAAGTGGGGCTGTGGGGCTATTTTGGACTCGATAAAAACACTGACAAAACACCCGATTAGGGTTTTTGATTTTTAAACGTTTTTAACCTACTTCTTACATGAGATATGATATACTTAGATATGTTTGAACATATTTCACATGTTCTTGATTTGTTTAGACCATTATTCGAACATAAAGGGTGCGTTTGATTACTGAGTTCGAACAGAATAAAACAAAGAAATGAAAGTTTAGATTTTATGACCTTGTTTTATTATTATTGTTTAGTTTTTAATGTTTTTAGATGCTTTTAATAATAAGTAACATAAAACAACTGAATTTGAAATAGAGTTAGGGACTTACTTAAGTTGTAGGTTCGGTTAGGGTTTAAGGAATGAATGAAGTGATGCCTTGGACTCGACAATTCCCCTCTCTTCTGGATTTCCTAAGTGTGTTGTGAGAGTGTTTTAGAGTTGGGATTAGGACAGAAATAGGTTGGTGTTTACTTTAATATTTTGGTTCGAATAGGTGTGAGATGTGAAGGAGATTATGTTGCTATTTATAAAGAGAGGAATTAGGGTTTTCTAGCTAAGTGATAAGGAGACATGTACTGATATAGAGGCTGACAGAAACCATGGAATACGCCACTTGGATAGGAGGAGGAGGAGGGAGAAGAGGGGGTGATGTGTTCAAGTTTCCAGCCATAGTTTTAAACTACCAATAGGAAGGGTTCTTGAAGGAGAAGCATGACATGTGGAGGGGTTTATAGGAGAGGGCATGGAATGGCTAGGTTCAATGTTTCCTTAATGTACAATTCGGTTTGGTTTTCTAGTTGGGATCGAACAGGTTTTTGTAGGAGGGGATCGAATGGTGCTTTATATTGTTGTACAAGGAGCTTTGGTAGGTTGTATCTAGGGTTTAGAGATATTAACAAGTTTAGTTTAGGTGATTTGTTATTTAGAAATTTATCTAGGAGTTGTTGTATTTTATAGTAACCGGATTTTTAAGAAATAGGATTGAAAATGATTTAAGCTTAAAGGATTGTAACACATGCTTAGTATAGTTGTAATATAATTTAGAATGTAAGAAAAATATAGTTTTAATAATTAGTTAAGTAATAAAAATTATTTGTAACTTTTTATTAAGTTAAAAGGTAATTAAATGGAATTTATTGTTTTTGTGCATTAGGCACTTGTACTCTGGGCTAAAAGACTTGTAAAAATAATTAAGAAGTTTAGAAAATATAATTTATAAAAGTTATGCATAATTGGTTTGTAACTTGTGCTTTAAAAATAATATAAATGAGATTTTAATAAAGGTTTTGTAATTAAATGAGTTTATGCATAAATGACTTGTACTATAGCTTAAATAACTTGTAAACTTTATATTTTGTAAAAATATCCTAGAAATAAATTAGGGTTTGTGAAATGAATGCATAAAATAACTCTTATGTGAAATTAGGGTTTTACCGGGAATAAAATAGAATTAGGGTTTTTGGTGCTTTAGTAACTTGTACATTAACTCAGATATGTTGTATTTTTATGTTATGAGGTTTAGTTGTTCATATTTGGTGTTGTGGTAAATTTTAGGGTTTCCTAGAAACTCTATTTAGATAATGAATGTTTTGTTGATAGATTCGTTAAGGGTTTATCGTAAAATGGTAAATGGTATTCTGTAATATTTTTATATCATGATATTTATAAAATAAACATTAGATTTGTTAGGCAGGTCTTGTGGGAGCACGTTTATCAATGATGTGATCTACGTCACATAAGATGAGAGATACATTCAAATAAAATAAAAAAAAAATTTTACCCGTGGAAAAAGGATAATAATTCAGTAAAGTAAATAGGAAATTTTACGAGTGGTTACAGTATCCCCCTGTTGAAGGGAATCTCGTCCCGAGATTCGGCCTGTGCTGGTTGGAAAGTTGGGAAAAATGATGTATAGGAATAGCTAGGTTCAGATTTCTAACCTATCTAGATAGGGAACGCGATGAAGGAAAATCGTACAACGATTTGGGTTAGGATAAGAGTTTGATATGCTTAAAATGCCTCAAGTTAAAAATAATATTACTTAAAATATTATCTTTATTCTTGAGTTCGATAATTCTGATAATGTCGCTTCGCTGATAATCCTTGGTTCTCCGTTTAATACCAAAGGATTAGGGTTTGGTCAGTTTTATCTCTACCGGATGAACTAAATTTGAATGTTTTGCCACCTGATGCGGCACTATGCAACGGTCAGATTCTAAAGTGGATGAATAGTGATCTAACATTCGAATAATCGGTCGAATTCTTCCTATAATTACTTCATTCTAATCCTCATTTTTCATCACAAAATTTCCTTTTTAAAACCTTAAATATGCCGCACCTTGTTACATACCTAGCGATTGTTTTCGTTATTGCGATTATTTCCTACATGGTGTACAGTCCAGATGAGAATTTCGAAGCCTTTGGTATAATCCTATGGTTCGTTGTTCCACTTACTATCGTAGCCTTTATCGTGGATCAAACATGGAGAAAGTAAGTCTTGCGCTAGAGTTACTAGGATGGTCTTAGTTTGTGTTTTCTAGGTAATCCTCAATGTAATAAAGCTTATGTAATCCTTGTAATATTAGCACTTCAGTTGCTAATTATGGTTCTATGTATTATCTTCCAAATGTTTGAATAAAATCTTAGGGTTTTTCTATCCATAATGTTGTTAAATTCCTATCTTAGAGATGATGTGTAGTAGATGTAGACTTTTGTTGTATGAAATCAAAATAATAGTTTAAGAACAATTGGTTTTGTTTCAATGTTTTGCTTTTGAATGAAAATTTGTAGTAGAAAATCTGAAAATATAACTGTCCAACTCGTTACATGATTCTTCCAAAATTATACATAGTTGATCAGGTTATGTATAATTGAGGACCAAATGATGTAATGTTTCGTACAGTCACTGTGGTATTTATTCAAAAAAAAATTTTAGATGGCGTTCAACGCTTTATTTTTGAAAAATAGCTTCATAAATAATTTTCAAAAGGATAGGAAAATTTTCTGTCCACACTACAGTGATGGGTTAAGGTTTCCTAAAGTATCAATGGGATAACCTCAAAATAAATCTTAGAGTTCGTCTAAGGTTTTACTAGGCAATGTTTATGAATAAAATAGATATGAAAGCTAAAAGCAGATTTGGGAATATGAAGGAATTATCGCGAAATAGAGATTTCATAGAGTAGAAAGATAGTTTATTTAGATTACGTTCATCGTAGCTAAGGAGTATCTGAAAGGAAAATTACAACTTAGAGGGTTCTAAACCTCAATTTATTCATTACTTCAGAAATATCAAACTTAAAAGTCATACTAGGTCATAGATATGATTTCTTAACGAGTTCTAGTTTTCTTCCGAATCAGTCTTAGTCTTCCAGTTGGGATTGAAGTTCGGGCATCGATTCCTATAATGTCCTTTTCCGTTACATCCATAACAAGTCACAGTTATTGGTTGTGGGTCAGCTCCTATCATCTTACAGTTTCTGGTCTGATGTCCTATCTCTTTGCATCTTCCACACTTGACAAAACAATCTCCAATATGATGTAACTCACATTGTTGACATAGAGGTTGTTTTCCACGATAAACAGCTTCATGAGCAGGATGCTTGTGATGGCAGGCAGGGTAGTGAGTAGGGATTGTGGTTTCTATTTCACTATGTTTTCGCTTTTGGTTATTTCGTTCAATTCTCTTCTCTCCTGTTGCCATCTCATTGCTTCCCAAACGAGCTGTCGTAGTCACCTCGAGCACCGCTGTAATGAGGTTGATCACCAACTTCTGAATAACCTCGGGAGTCATTGGTGTAGTATTTTCCATTCTAACGTTCTTCCCGGTATGTCTGGTTAAATATCGTAGATGAATGATTATTTGCTAAGGAATTAACTACTTCTCTTAGATTTCAGCAACTTTCTCTTCATTCATCAAGGTTCTCTTCCGAAATTTTATCTTATGGGGTTCTATGGTTATGATACGTCTGGCTGAGGATAGAATAATATTAATAACTTGATCAATTGTTTTTACAAAAACAATTAATACAAGGTCTTTTATTAATATTGTAGGTAGTAGGTTTAGGATTTTCTATCTTTATCATAAGGGTTTAGTCCTCAAAATACCTCTGTTGCTTAATAGGCTCTATGTTTAGTTAACTAGGTAAGTGACACTTATTGGGCTCTAGGTATAGTTTATACGAAACCATTTGTTTATTAAACAAATGATAGGGTTTTTTTAGAAAGTCATTACATAAATGCACAGCATTATTGTAAGACATGATGGAAAGGAATTTATTCTCAACAATAATACATACAACAAAAGATATTTGTTATACATTTATTGATTGATTACAAACTCTGAAGATTTCAGGTTTATTGGAAAATACAGGAAATACCTAACCAAATACTATTTGGTACAGTAAACACAACGTTGTTACACATGAGTTTGAGATCAGCCACGTTCTTGACGTAAAAGCTTAATTTCATTCTCAAGTTGTAGTTGTGAAATTTCCATTTCCAAGAAACGCTCCTGAAATTCCGTATTCACCTTTATCTGACTGTCCAGCATAGATTCCAGAGTGAAAATCTTCTGACCCTGGCAGATTGCCGTCTCTCTGGCCGCCCATAGGGTTCTCTCAATCTCTGCTACTCTGCCACGTAGTTGACTGTTTTCCCTTCTCGCATGCCGAATCCTATAATCTAGGCTTTTATACTTATGTTCGTGCGTATTCTTCATTCGTTCAACGCTTGCTTCCAAGTCAAACACCGTTCTCCTTTCGTCATTCGTTCTTCTAAATAGGGTGTCGAAATTCCGGTCATACCACTCGAAACGTAAATGTGGTAGCTCCTCCAAATGTTTAGCGTGATTGTCGAGAATACTGGCGTGTTCATAAAGAAGAGTCCACATGGGATCTTTAGGTTCAGGGGAATTAGGCGTAGATATAGCATCTGGGAAGTTTAGTATCGGGGTTTCGGGAGTATTAGGTTCTAGAGGATTCGATTCATCATCTTTCTGAATTGTTTCTTGGCGTGAATTTTGTCCAACATCAAATGTTGTTGGGCAACCAATAAACTTTTCATCAGATGGGGATTTCCTAAGGGAATCGGTAGGTGATGTACATATAGTACGGAGATCTGTTTCGTTAAGTTCGGGAGTTTCGGGGAACATGATACTGTAGTAACCCGTAAAATGAAAATAAGCAATTCTAATATTTGCAAATAAAGCAAATAAAATAGCTATCAGATAGGGGGGATTATTAATGCCAAATAATCAAAATAAAGGATGCTCTAAATACTGAAACATACCTGGCACGGAAGGCATAGGACTTTATGATGTAAGTTTAATTATTTTTGAAAACGCGGTTATAGTCCAATGTTTAAAAACACTTGGTTCTCTATAACCATGAGCTCTGATACCACTCTGTAACACCCCCGTTTTCGATATTCGCAGTGAAAATATAAGTTGGGGAGTTACTAAACAGTTCACAGTCATGATAATAGAAAACGACTCGAAAATGAGACGTTTTTGATAAAATTGTTATCATTCATTTATATCAGAGTTACAATATGCAGGTCCCAGCAGGAGGTTCTCAAAATACATGTATAAAAATATATTTTTGGTTTGAATGATAACATAGTCCATAGCCAATCCCGTGCCAATCCATGCTTCCGATAACCTGAGAATACATGCTAAAACGTCAACACAAAGGTTGAGTGAATTCATAAAGTTTTATAAGTGAAAATAATCCGTTTCAGTTATTCAGAAATTATGTTGGTTTATTCAGAAATAAGCCCTTTTCAATATTTCAGAAAATAAGCTCTTTTCATATTTCGGAAAATAAGCCCTTTTTCAGTTATTCGGAAATACTTCGTTCAGTTCAGTTCAAACCATTTAAACACAAGATTAGATGAAAATAATTGCAACATATACAATTACCATTAGGGAAAGATATATTTTATTGCGCTAAGCCTCATGAAACGCAAAACATTAACAGAACATCAATAGTCATGAGCTAATGATGTATTAATTACCCCATAATTAAATGTAGGTAACTTTGCCCCCGGGTAGGAGATTGCCACATCTCTTTATTTATCTCAAATATAATGCTTTGGGTTACGTTACGGTAACACAAAGGGGTTGTCAGCCCGATAGTACTATCCATAATATTCGCGCTCACCCTAAGAGAATCGGTGATTAGAGGTTCATGATGGGAGGTCTTTTGGCTTTAATTAAACTTAGCGTAAGGCAATAAAATAAGGATAACGTTGGAAAATTACTTGTGTTTAATATGGGAAAAAGTCTTTTAGTGATTCATAATTCTTGTAAATGCAAACAGCGTTTGCCAATCTTGCCAATTTAATTCATATCATATGAAAATAAGGGCTATGGAATTTATATCAATATATGAAAACTTAGAATTGCTTATGAAAGTAAAAACAGATAATTGAGCATGTATCTCCCCCAAAAATAGTTCAAAACATGTAAAAGTAGGGGTTATGAACTCACGATAATCCATATAAAAGTTTAGAGTATATAAAAATAGTTAAGCATGTATCTCCCCCAAAAATAATTTAAAACAAGTGAAAGAAGGGGTTACGAACTCACTTGATCAGTCTGGATGGAAAACAAATGAAAGAAAGTTGATAAACGTCTCCGGACAATGAACCTGGGTTGTTATGCCAATATTTAGTAATCATTTCTGATGATTATATGTTTATTTTGTTTCGTTATGTTTTGTTGTTTGGTTGATGTTTAAATGTTTTAATTGAGTCAATATGTAGTTTCAAAAGTAATATTTTACTTTGTTTCTATTCTGTAGGGTTTCGGTTTTGTTTATTCGTTTATTATACCCTATGTTTGTTGGTTCGTAAATAAAATAAATGTATTACGATTGTTAGGTCGAAAAATAAAAGTAGAAATGATAAAATTAATACTTACGAAAAGTTACCCTTAAGTCCCTAAGGTTTAGTCAAATGACTGTTTATACCCTGGACTTTTGGAAAATGACAGTTTCTACCCTCAAGTTTCAAAAATAACAATTTCACCCCTTTTTATTATTATATTGACAGAAAATACCCTTGAATATATTTATTTGCAAAATCAACCCTTAAAAACTTTAATTTAATAAAAATCTCTCTTATGAAATATAGGACTTGGCTAGATCTTTGGATGCAAATAACTTTATGAAAACGGGATGATTTAACGAGCTCTTGGTTTCTATAAAAAGACACCTAGGTCGACTTTAAACATGTCAATTTTCATAATTTATGGAAGTCGTTTGGTATTCGAAAAATACTTCAAAAGTCGAGTGGTCGAACATGATTTATATGAAATTTTGAAAATAGATTTTAGACTAGCGCTCGACCAATATTTGAACTCGAATAACTTTTGAACCACTCGACGGTTTTTCAAAATATTTCTTTCTAAAAATAGTTTGTTAGCTCGACTATAAAATACCAGAAGTTTAGAATTTTTGAAGGTCTAAAGGGTTTCGAAAACAAGGTTCAAAATTGATGAGTTGGTCGACAGTTTTAGAAAATAATAACTGATCATTAAAGGTTTGGTTTAGCGATATGCAACCAAATTCAAGACTCGATATCTTTTTGAAAAACAAAACATTTTCTACGATTCTTCTTCCTAATTAGAGTTTGCCAAGTGAACTTTTATCATACCAAAAATTAGATTTTTTCCAAAGTCGTTTGAGGGTCGAAAATTAGATCCTAAGTAGGGTGATTGGTCGACTTAATAATGAAAAACAAATTACTGAAAATTAGTTTCTACTTATAGTGATTTGAAGCGGATTTTAAAACTCGATAACTCAATGAATACTTAACTATTTTCATTGATTCTTGTTTCTAAATAAAGCTAGCTGGGTGATCTAAACGCATGCCAAACATTAGAATTTAATAAGATCGTTTGAGTGTTGGTCTTCAAGTCGAAAGTGGGGCTGTGGGGCTATTTTGGACTCGATAAAAACACTGACAAAACACCCGATTAGGGTTTTTGATTTTTAAACGTTTTTAACCTACTTCTTACATGAGATATGATATACTTAGATATGTTTGAACATATTTCACATGTTCTTGATTTGTTTAGACCATTATTCGAACATAAAGGGTGCGTTTGATTACTGAGTTCGAACAGAATAAAACAAAGAAATGAAAGTTTAGATTTTATGACCTTGTTTTATTATTATTGTTTAGTTTTTAATGTTTTTAGATGCTTTTAATAATAAGTAACATAAAACAACTGAATTTGAAATAGAGTTAGGGACTTACTTAAGTTGTAGGTTCGGTTAGGGTTTAAGGAATGAATGAAGTGATGCCTTGGACTCGACAATTCCCCTCTCTTCTGGATTTCCTAAGTGTGTTGTGAGAGTGTTTTAGAGTTGGGATTAGGACAGAAATAGGTTGGTGTTTACTTTAATATTTTGGTTCGAATAGGTGTGAGATGTGAAGGAGATTATGTTGCTATTTATAAAGAGAGGAATTAGGGTTTTCTAGCTAAGTGATAAGGAGACATGTACTGATATAGAGGCTGACAGAAACCATGGAATAAGCCACTTGGATAGGAGGAGGAGGAGGGAGAAGAGGGGGTGATGTGTTCAAGTTTCCAGCCATAGTTTTAAACTACCAATAGGAAGGGTTCTTGAAGGAGAAGCATGACATGTGGAGGGGTTTATAGGAGAGGGCATGGAATGGCTAGGTTCAATGTTTCCTTAATGTACAATTCGGTTTGGTTTTCTAGTTGGGATCGAACAGGTTTTTGTAGGAGGGGATCGAATGGTGCTTTATATTGTTGTACAAGGAGCTTTGGTAGTTTGTATCTAGGGTTTAGAGATATTAACAAGTTTAGTTTAGGTGATTTGTTATTTAGAAATTTATCTAGGAGTTGTTGTATTTTATAGTAACCGGATTTTTAAGAAATAGGATTGAAAATGATTTAAGCTTAAAGGATTGTAACACATACTTAGTATAGTTGTAATATAATTTAGAATGTAAGAAAAATATAGTTTTAATAATTAGTTAAGTAATAAAAATTATTTGTAACTTTTTATTAAGTTAAAAGGTAATTAAATGGAATTTATTGTTTTTGTGCATTAGGCACTTGTACTCTGGGCTAAAAGACTTGTAAAAATAATTAAGAAGTTTAGAAAATATAATTTATAAAAGTTATGCATAATTGGTTTGTAACTTGTGCTTTAAAAATAATATAAATGAGATTTTAATAAAGGTTTTGTAATTAAATGAGTTTATGCATAAATGACTTGTACTATAGCTTAAATAACTTGTAAACTTTATATTTTGTAAAAATATCCTAGAAATAAATTAGGGTTTGTGAAATGAATGCATAAAATAACTCTTATGTGAAATTAGGGTTTTACCGGGAATAAAATAGAATTAGGGTTTTTGGTGCTTTAGTAACTTGTACATTAACTCAGATATGTTGTATTTTTATGTTATGAGGTTTAGTTGTTCATATTTGGTGTTGTGGTAAATTTTAGGGTTTCCTAGAAACTCTATTTAGATAATGAATGTTTTGTTGATAGATTCGTTAAGGGTTTATCGTAAAATAGTAAATGGTATTCTGTAATATTTTTATATCATGATGTTTATAAAATAAACATTAGATTTGTTAGGCAGGTCTTGTGGGAGCACGTTTATCAATGATGTGATCTACGTCACATAAGATGAGAGATACATTCAAATAAAATAAAATAAAAAATTTACCCGTGGAAAAAGGATAATAATTCAGTAAAGTAAATAGGAAATTTTACGAGTGGTTACAACTTCTTAAAACATCAGGCGGTTACGATGCTATTTGGGTAATCGTTGATCGTCTCACTAAATCAGCCCATTTCATACCAATCAGAGAGACTTATTCTATGGATCAGCTTACCAGACTTTACGTCAAGGCAATAGTCTCAAAGCACGGTGCACCAATCTCCATCATTTCTGACAGAGATAGTCGATTTACTTCAAACTTCTGGCAGTCATTACAAGATTCATTTGGAACCAAATTAGATATGAGCACTGCCTATCATCCTCAAATCGATGGTCGGAGCGAGAGAACGATTCAAACATTAGAAGATATGCTCAGGGCGTGTGTGATTGATTTTGGAAATGGTTGGGCTAACCATTTGCCATTGATCGAGTTCTCTTACAACAATAGTTATCACACCAGCATAAAAGCAGCACCATTCAAGGCACTCTATGGTCGAAAGTGCCGGTCCCCTGTTTGTTGGGCCGAAGTTCGTGATGCACAACTCACTGGTCCAGAAATGGTTCGCAAAACAACAGAAAAGATAATTCAGATCCGAGAGAGACTCAGAACAGCCAGGAGCCGACAGAAAAGATAATTCAAACCACTAGAGTTCTAGGTTAGAGACAAAGTTATGTTGAAGGTATCGCCTTGGAAAGGCGTGAAAATTCGGAAAGCGCGGGAAATTGAACCCGAGGTACATTGGACCATATAAGATTCTGGAAAGAATTGGTCCAGTGGCATACAGACTTGAGCTTCCGTCAGAGCTCAGCAGCGTGCATAACACATTTCATGTTTTGAACCTCAAAAAGTGTCTTTCAGATGAATCCCTCGTAATTCCATTAGACGAAATTCAACTCGACGATAAGCTCAATTTCGTGGAGGAACCAATAGAAATCATGGACCGGGAGGTCAAACAGTTGAAGCAGAGTAGAATTCCTATCGTGAAAGTTTGCTGGAATTCCCGAAGAGGTCCCGAGTTTACTTGGGAGTGGGAAGACCAGATGCGACACAAATATCCTCATCTTTTCACCGAATCCACTCCAGAGACCAACACTAACTGAGTTCAGGGACTAAATTCCTTTTAGGGTGGACGACTGTGACAAATCGTAATTTCAGGTCATTTTCCAAACCTCGACAATTTACTATTCATGAATTACTATTCATTATTTACTATTTATCATTCACTATTCATCAATTTTTAAGTCAGTTTGCGACTTTGAGATGTTTTCAAAAATTTTACTATTCACGAAACACTTTTCATCCCTGTAGGGAGATCACTATTCATGGTCATCATTCATCAGTTCGTAAACTAGGTTTACGGGTATTCAAAATTCGCGTAACCATTATGGTTTAGCTGCGTATTCATGAAACATCATTAGGGACACATCATATAGACTAGAGTAGTCTACATATCATCAGTAACATCATATGCATGTGAGGACATTCATGGGTTTGCATAATTTTAATTAACATATGTTTATTTATTTAATAAACGTTACCACTCAGTCATTTACTACGAACAATATACCCGACACTCCAGACTATGATCCTAACATATTTTCACACTCATTATAATGATATAAAAGTTATATTATTAGTTTACCCGGTGTTTTTAAATAGTTTACTGTATATATCGTCAAAAGCTTATAACTACGACGGTTTGCGAAATTTCAACATGATAAGTATTTGAACACCCAATTCTTGCAAGGAATGTGATTTTACAATTTTTACAACTTCGTCATACTTTATTTTGTTCTGTCAAGATTTATTTCTAGCTAACTCGGTACCCGGTAACACCTAATACACAACTTAAACTGACTAAATCTTATCATCCATGGGACAAGACTATTAATGAGCACACACACTTTTTTTCTCCCTTGTTTGCCGCCCCCTTGCCCCCCCCAACTAGGTCCAATTTTACTTGATTACTTTGACCTTAAAAATCTATAACTAGTTTTAATACTTATCATATTTCATTTACACATTCTCATAACAAAATCAACTAGCAATTTTCTCTCTTCCTCTCTTTTCTTATATGATCGGCCAAGAACACAAGACAAGAAGGAGTTCACCAAAATTTTCAAGATCTAGTATTTCAAGTCCAATTAGTATCCTAGTTAAGGTTTTGAAATAAAAACCTCAAGGATAATTAAGTGTTTTGCTCCAAAACTCATCAAAACTTCAAGTAAGTGTCTAAACAAATTTTCTACTCTTTTATACCTTCATTTAATCTATATTGATGTTCTAGTAGCAAATCATGCAAATGTACATATGTTATATACCACTTAATATTTACTTTCTCACTAAAATGAGTTTAATGAATTTTATTAGTAATCTTATGAGATCCATTATTTTTAGTGAAGATTAGGAATCCATGACACCCTAAGAAGGTGTATGGTAGGCTTAGGGGCTGTTTGATAAAAAAATATGATTTAGTGCTGAATGAATCAAAGCTGCTGAATGATTCCAAAATGCTGAGTGAACTTGATTCTGAGTGAAAATGATTGTTTGATGTTTGTTCTGAATGAGCAATCTGAGTTGTCTGAAATTACCAATTTAACCTTCTGTCTGATTTTGTATTGAACAAAATAACCGTTTGATAAAAAAGTTATTAACGCCAATAAACTTCTGGCATAATGATATATCAAAAACATGCGAGTTCCTAAAAGAGAAATACAACATTTAACAACTATCATTCATTAGTGCTCTGTGTATATGAAATGGCTATATATGGGCAAGTAGTATTTTACTTTTGGGGATATAAAAAAATAGTCAAATTAACTTTCTATCTCTCCTCATCTCTTTCCTCTACACTTTCTCATCTCACCTACTCACTCCATTATCACTATTATCCAATAACATAACAGGGTGCTAAATAATACAGTTTCATCACAGCCACCCTCTTCCAACTCCTCATCTTCTCTACTGACGACGTCACAACCACATCATCTTAAACCCACTTCATATCTCTGGTTAACCTGAAAAAAAAACAACCCGATCCATTTTATTTGCAACGGATCTCTGCACAAAAAAGGAATAAGCAGATCGACAACATACTTTAAAAAATGAAGATTGTATTGCTGTTGTCTGTCTATTTCAGTCTGCTGGTTTTCGTGTCTTGCTATGGTGGCAATGGATATGACCCTCTTGAGAATGCTTTAAAGATCCAACGCTCTAAAAGATTAGCTTCCACTCAAGTGAGTACCAAAGATCTCACAACCGAGGAGTCATACTCACCAGTTTACCTGCACTTATGTGTCCTAGTTTTATAATTTTGATTTATACGGAGTAGAAAAGTATGGTGATGATACAATTCTTTAACTCACAATGATTTATTGAATTTAATAGTTGAAAGAGCAGGTGGAATAATAAGGGTATCTGAGTAAATAGATGGTGCACTGAATCATTTTGCATATCTTATAACGTCAAATCACTCAGTACAAGATTTGTCGCTCAGTGGCTAATTCTTAGATTGTCAAACACGCTGACCGATTCATTTGTACACAATCAGTTCTGAATTAATTCATTCAGCAGCAAACAAACACACCCTTAGAATAGTTTTAGTGTTGATTGGAAGGGATACATACAAGTCTTAAACTAGAAAAATTGGTTTTAACAAAGTATAGATGAGGTGCTGTCCATTTTTGTGAATTCTGGAAAAATCACTAGACCATGGACTATTTTGGCTTAAATATTTAGAAAATACTCTCAAAAACGAAACCGTGGCCGCTGGAATGAGCAAAAACGAGCTTACGACGAGAAAGATACGTTAATTTTAAGTTTGACGATGAAAACTATTTTTCTGAAAATTAGCGTGCTGTTGCACGAATTTCAACGGGTAAAACGAGGAGTTGGATGCGAACTAGACAAGCCGACTTATAAAAAATCTATTAGTTAGCTGTAATACGAAGCCGAGGACATAAAGAACATAGAAAACGAGCTTATAATGACCAAAATACAAGCGTTTGAAGACTGACGTTCACCAAACATTTTTATCAGCTTTTCATTTAAAATATTTCTAAGTCTAAAACTGTTTTTGCGAGACACAATATTGAGAGCCCTTTTTTTTATTGATCGGGACACGTATGGACAAAAGTTCGAAGATACGAATTCAAGATATTGTTACAAGGTTTCTAAAAATGCCGAGCTTATTTTCTAACGACCAATGTACACCATTTTGTGGCTAGTTTTGCGAGGCCATTTAGTCATTTTTATAAGTTGTGAAAAATACTAAATTACGACGGAAAACTCTATTTTTCCAATAATTCACCAAACGACTATCGTAGGATATCGTTACAACATATATACACGTAAAATGTTTTATGACTTAACAAGACGTCAAAAATATATTTTCGACGATAAACGTTATTTTCAAAATTCACGAGTGGTATCGATAACATACGTATTTGCATGTGTAGCGTCAATTCATGACTTACATTTGATCATATCATTCATATTAGGTTGCGGTTAGCGATCGTGCCTCATTTCAGTGTACCCACTTTTTTCATCATTACTGTTGCATCAGGTGAGTTTTCATAGCCCCGTTTTCAATTGATTATTTAATTTCTAAACTCTCGGGGGAGAATACATTGCACCATTTTTACATATGGACCAAAGTATCAAAATTCATTTACATTGCTTAAGTTACATCATTTCCCAGATTAAAGTCCCCTTTTATTATCATGAACCGTTAATTACGGAGTAAGCGAGAGTGAGTGAATAGATCTATTGAGGGTGACGCCTCCGTTCGGGTTGGTAGCGCCAACTAGTCATACGAACGCATTTCATTTGTGTAACACCCCCAAAATTATCGCAGCGGAAGCTAGATCACTAGGGTATTACTTCCTAGCACAAAGTACAAGTCATAGAAAATGACCCTTTAAAAGAGACGTTTTAAAAGTGTTTCACATTTGATACATTAAAACCTCAGAGTTTGCAAAGGTCCCAACAGTTTTCATAAAACACAATGTTTTCAAAAGATTACAAATGTTTTAAACATAACATAAATCTTTAAAATATAGTCTCTTCAAATGTGAAAATATGCCGAGTCTTCAAAAGATATCCGTGTGACTCCATCCAAGACCTTCAAGCCTTAAAACCTGAGATTAAACATGCTAAAAGGTCAACACAAAGGTTGAGTGAATCAATAGAGTTTTAGTAATAAGCAGTTGATCACAATATAGTTTATAAAAGCGACTAAGCAACAAATGCAAAGTCTCGTAAGGTTATTATTGCACTAAGCTCGTGACCCCGTACATTAACTTGGTAACATATTCTAGCGGAATATAAATTTGCCCTTCAACAAGAGGTAATAGCCTAATTACCTAGCAACCTCAAATACAGTGCATATGGTAGCCCATGCAGGGCAGCAGTCCAAAATGGGGAATGTCATTCCCAATAGATCTATTCACGGTATTCGCGTTCACTCGCAAGTGATTAACGGTTCACGATAAGGAAGGGACTTTCATGCTATGGGAAACTTAGGCAATGATAATAACCGGATAGCATACAATTTCAAAGCAATTGTGATCATAAGTAATATTTATAGCATGTATCTCCCCCACGGAGTTTGTAAAACAATTGTAGTAAAAATTGGGGCTATGAACTCACCGAATAAGAAGTAGCAAAAGAAACCGGAGAAGTGTGCACGTCGAGAAAAACCGTAAAGATCACAAGTGACCTATATAAAATATAATACAACTTAGGCTCGGGGATTAAGGTATAACACTTACACTTATGTTTTAATTCAGTACTTGTACTTATATTACCATGAGGTAATTTATTTGAAAGTTTTAAAGTAAGTCATGGGTCGAAAAGACGTTTGCAAAAGCTTAAACGGTTTAAAATGCAAAGCTGATGGAAAGCTGGATAAAAATACTGCACTAAACGGGTCGCCATTTCTAAACCGTGAAGGCTAAAATTATGAACTTTATATGCTTAGAAAGGTATGACTCTGTAATATATGAAAATAAAGTCCTCACTTAACTGAGAACTTCAGAACATGGGTGAAATTACCAATTTACCCCTGTATCTCTATGTAGTTACTTCCAGCATCAAATTAAGTTTAGCAAAATGAGTATATCTTTTAATCTACAGGTCTAATGGACACATTGCCTACGGGAAAAGTTTTCTACAGGTCTTAGCTATAACTTCCATGTTTTCACCAACCTAGTGTTCTTTGCAACATTTTAGAGTAAATAGCCTATCAAGTCTGACATGTAATTCTGGACCAGTTTTAATGTGGATTTTCTATAAAAATATCCAGGATGAATTAAGATGTAAGGTTTTCGGAAAAATGATCCTAAGACCTGGGGCTAACTCCCAATATTTTTATTTTTTCTTAAAATCTTCTGAGGGAAAAATGGTGAACTAATCTTGTTGCATAAAATCTGAGACAGACCATGGACCAATCAAAATGGTTACTTTTAAGCCTAATAAATGGGTTTTTGTGTAAAGTATGCAAGGATGAATCATGAAAATATTTTTATGCATATGTTAACCTCATATTTATTCAAAAATACCAGTGGGCATCTTTTATAAAAAGCTATGTCCATGCATGTTCAAGATCGAACCCGATCTAGCCTAAAATCATGATCTTAAGTGCCATAGTTTACCCGATCTTTCAATCCATCCTAAAACCGACCTAGCCAAGACCCATACTTCATTTAGACCAGAGAATATATATTTGAAAACCACCAAAAATCTCAGTAGGTCACTCAAGAAAATCTATTTTTGTTACAAGATTACTTTTACACATCAAATCGACCATTAAATCATGTTTTTACCTAGTCTAAACTACCCCAAAACTTTCACCAACAACAAATCCTACCTAGCTAACTCCCATACTCCTATTCTTGATATTATTAACATATAAAAGTGATGAAAAACTCAGTTTATATGAAATTAACAAGAGAATATGTAGGTCCACGAATTGTATGTGGATCTCTAAGTATCTTTGAATACTTAGTAGATGATTTGGATAAATCCAAACCAGTCTAAGTGAGAAACCCTTAACGATTGTTAATGTTAATGCGGAAACTTAACAAGAACAATGAAGAACACACACAGAGTTAACACTAACTTCGTATATTACTTTGATTTTGATTGTGTAAAACTCGTACAACTCTCTTGTTAAACTAACAATCTTAGGGATCCTTTTATACACCAAGGAAACCCTAATACTAACCGACTAAGAAGATATTCACGAATCTTCTATAAAGATACTTACACGTTTTGTATCTTTTCCTAACTTATCTTTTCCTAACTTATCTCTAACAAACTTTCCTTACTTCACGACCAGACTTAACATAATAAGTCAACCAGACTTAATACAGACTACCAGATCTAATATGTATTACCAGACCTAATACAAAGACAGACCTAACTCTGACATATTACCAGACCTAAGTTTGTCTTCTCTTGAATCGTGTGATAATTCCCAACAATCCTCCCCTAACTTGATCTTCATGCTCCATGAACTTCAAGTTCTTCTGATTTAGCTTTCTGAGGATTGAATTTTGAACATCTTGAATTATCTTTAGGTCTTGAACCTTTCTAGCAGCTTGAATCTTGATAAGCTCTTCTGATATGGTCTTTGTAGCAACATTGACTATATGTACATCAAATTCATTTAAGTTTCAGACTATTCTCATCACTTCCAGATGTGTAACCATCTGTGAGAGGTGAATCATTGAAAATTTAATGGATTTGAAGTCTCTTTACCAATAGCCATTACCACTGGAGTAGTCAATGTTTTGGTGTGTCAGACCATGGTACATTAATAACCATATGATTTTTAGCAAATCATCAGCTTATCAACGGATTTGTTAAGTCTTTACCAAAAGCCGTTTGCTTCTGGACTAGCCAATTCTTTGATGGAAAAGCACCTCATCATGGTGAATTGATTACCATTTATGGTTTTCCACAGCCTTTACCACAAGCCATAACCTTGTGGGCTAGCCAACTCTTCACTTATCTTAGATATGGTGAGTTGAATACCATACAATTTTTGGCAAATTGTCAGCCATAAACGGATTTGAGCTATCTTTACCTGTAGCCGTTTGCTCAGGATTAGCCAGTCCTTGTGTTGATAAGACAAGGTGGACTGATAACCTTTTGTTGTGTTAGTGCAAGGCACCTCCACCAAGTGAGAAGTTCCAATAATCTCACTTAACAGCTTGAAAACATACTTAATCCAGCATTGTCTATAAAAGAAATAGAAGACATTTTTTTTTTTTTTTTTTAACACTAACAGAATTAAAAACAAAACTACAAGACTTAAAAATAACCTAAATGCTGGTAAGTATTTATACTTTACATACTATACAGTTTGACCTCCCCTGAAGTCAAACCTCCCCTTAAGACCAACTAGGGGTTCATCATACCAATGTTAACTACCAGATAATTGAACCTAGGGCCATCAAATGCTTTAGTTAACAGGTCAGCAACATTAAAATCTGTATGTATTTTCTCCACTCTAATCAACTTCTTTTCAAAGCAATCTCTAATAAAGTGATGCCTAATTTCTATATGCTTAGTTTTAGAGTGATATACTGGGTTCTTAACAATACAAATAGTACTCTCATTATCTATGTGGATAACAGTATTCATAAAATTCAAACCATAGTCCAGCATCTGATTCTGAATCCACAAGACTTGTCCACAGCAGTTTGCAGCTGCAACATACTCGGCTTCAGTGGTTGAATTAGCCACAATTGTCTGCTTCTTGCATTGCCAAGATATTAACCTTCTTCCAAGGAATTGACAACCTCCTGTTGTGGATTTCCTATCAAGGCTTGCACCAGCATAGTCACTGTCTGAATAAGCTGTCAGGTCAAATGATGATTCCTTAGGATACCAAAGGCCCAAATTAGGTTTACCCTTTAGATACCTAAAGATTCTCTTCACAGCTTGAAAGTGTGAAGTCTTTGGTTGTACCTGAAAACGTGAACAAATACAAAACTGCATATATAATGTCAGGTCTAGAAGCAGTAAGATACATGAAGGAACCTATCATGTATCTGTAAAGATGCACATCCACATCAGCAGCATCTTCATCCTTTGTTAAAGGCACCCTGTTTTCCATGGGAGTGACTGCAGTCTTCACATTTGAGAACTCAAACTTCCTCAAAATTTCTGCAACATACTTGTCTTGAGAAATAAAAAGCTCATCATCCTTTTGTTTAACTTGCAGTCCCAAGAAGAATGTTAGTTCTCCCATTGAGCTCATCTCAAACCTGCCTTTCATTAAACCTTCAAATTCTTCACACCAAGACTTTCTTGTTGATCCAAAAATGATATCATCCACATAAATTTGGACAAGAATGATATCCTTCTAGTCTCTCTTAATGAATAAAGTCTTGTCAATTACACCCCTGATGTATCCATGTTCTTCTAGAAACTTTGAAAGAGTTGCATACCAAGCTCTAGGAGCTTGATGAAGACCATACAAAGCTTTAATAACCTTGTACACTTGATTGGGGTTAGCAGGATTGTAACACCCCAACCCGACAAGGGTAAAGATGTCACAACGATGGTTTCATATCAGAACAAACACAAGCATTTGACATTAATAATACAATAGAATTCAAGGGTTACAAAGAAAAATCTGAAACTACAAGGTTACAATTCAATATCTTCTACGTCTAATTTACGGTTCTTCTAGTCAATCTTCAATAGCTAATAAAGTCTTCTAATGCCCAAGTACTCTCCACTCAAACCCAGCTTCCAAACTAAAACCTGCCGCAGGAAAAGAAATGCGGCTGAGCTACAAAAGCTCAGTGAACAGATATAACGGTACAAAGCAGTAATAATGGGATAATGGAGTAAGCGAAACAATGCAAGGTGTAACAAGAGTTATGAAAGAAAATAGAAAAGGTTATCAAGAATGGTTACAATAGGTAGGTGTAAAGGAAACCATAACCCACCACCAGCCCAATATTCAATTTAAGTCAAGTCAAATATCGAATTAAATCCAATATCAAGTCAAGTATCAAGTTAAGTATCAAGGTTATAAGGTAACAGAAACAGAAATCCATTACGAGCCCAGAACAAATCCAATCAAGTCAAGCAAGGTGTACGGAGGGGTGACCTCGGTACCAAGTACAATATGAGGGGATACCTCCAAGGGTTGGAGTCATGAGCTCCCAAGAGTGAATGACGTGTATCGCACACACCCATCATGTCACTAAACAATACAAGTAAGTCAAGTCATGTACAATACAAATCTAGGATGCATCCATGCGCCCCTGTAGGCTGCCACAATGTCTTCATCTACGCGCAAGTCAAGTATCAAGTCATGGCAGGGACGGGATAGGTAATCACTTTCCTACCAAAAAGTCAAGTCATCGGTGCATCAATGACAAGGACATGAAACCCTCATGCCTAGTATGGCTCGTAATCTCAAACTGTGGGTCAAGGGTCGAGTATCAAGTATCAAGTGTTCAAGTTCAAGGTTTAACATGTGGTTCAAGTCAAGTCATATATCAGGGTTTCAAGTCAAGTTTCCAATCGAGTTTATCAAGGTGCAGGTCAAGGGTCAAGACAAGAGATCGTAACAAAGGTATACAGTAAAGGTTCAATTTAAAAGTTCATTTAAAAACAATCCTTTTAAAATAGTTTCCATAAAATAATCTTTTAAAATGGTTTTCATAAAAATAGTCTTTAAAATAGTTTTCAATAAGATAGTTTTAAAAAAAATGGTTTTCTTAAAACATTTCCATAATTAATTAAAAAGGTTTTCTCATCCAGATAAAATATCAAGTATACCAAAGTTCAAGTCAAGGTTTATGGCGAGGTTCATATCAAGGTTCATAGCAAGGTTCAAGGCAAGGTTCAGAACAAAAGGTCAAGGCAAGGTTTCAAAACAAAGGTTCAAGTCAAAGAAATCATATCTAAGGTTCACAATACAAAGAGGAACATAGCAATGGCTTGGGGAATCCTAAACGAATCAAAACAAGAGATCAAGAGAAACGAAGGCACCTTACAAGAAGGGCAGAATATCTGTACCTTATTCGAATCAAAAGAAAACAACGAAAGGAGAGTCACAAGATAAAGGATCACTCCGCTTCACGGAACCTATACGAATTAAATATCAAATATTACTTTAATTTCAATGAATTTTAGTATGTTTTCCATTTTTTTTGTAACTTTCTAACTTTAGAAATTTCCCGTTTTAGTAAATTAGCAAAATTAGTCACTTATTGTTAATGTTGTCCTCTTGTCAAGTTTAATTAGTTACTATACATGAGTTAGGATTTATTATGAACATGTAAGTAGGTATGGGGTTTTAATGTGTCTAACTTGTAAAGTGTAGGGTGGAATATGAAAATAGATGGAAATAGCTACAATGTCTCATGTGTCTACTCTATTCAAACAGTTAAGACTTCTCACACTTTTGCCATGTGATTGATTCGAAAAGATTGGAACACACAAAGGAGAAAAGTCAAGCATACAACACTCATACCTAACATGCTTCTCTTATTAATTTTAAACATTCTTGCTGTACACAAAACAATCCGAGAACTCCTTTATTTTATGTTTCGAAAAATGGGAGACCACAAAGAACTATCATGCATGCAAACTTTCTATTCGTATGAAACATATATGAAACAAACTACACACGACAGCCTCTTTAATTCACTGCATGGGTTCGAAACAAAACATGCATGTGTTACTCTTTTATTTCAGTTCGCTTAGGGTCGGTTTCATATGGTTTTTAGGTTGTGTATGCGTATTCATGGTCGACTTATAAGTATAGTATTATGTATATATCAACTTGAAACACAACAAGCACCACCGATCAATTCATAGACCATTCCTAGTTCATTCCTTTATGTAAGTTGGCTTATTATTTTATTTGAGTGGTTCTTGTGATTTTATGTAACATAGTTCTCTTATACCTATGAGTTTTACAAACGACAAGAATCATCAAAGAACATAACAAGAATCAACAAGAAGAGTAGAATGGAACAAAGATTGTAAAAGTTACCCTAGAAGTGTGACAAAGGAGAATGATGAACAACAAGGATCGAACACCAGGAAAAAAAAACCAGCCGAACGCCTCACTAAACCTAGCTTCGAACAACTTTTATCCAACCTACGATCAAAGCACCTCGAACAAGGAACAAGGCACGTCTAAACCACCAAGTAAAGACCACAAGGAACCTCCTCTTCTGCTGTGTTAAGCTCGAACAGAAAGAGAGAAGAGGCAGCAGAATAGTCAACAATATGGAATGGGTTTTAGGGTTTGATAAAGTTCGGTATATATATAGGGTATAGGAAACCGTGTGTTTGAGATTGGGTTGAACAAGGAAGGTACCAAATTTTAAGGGATTGATATCTTTTGTAATCAATGCATATCTCTTTCTTATTTTCTTTCTTTTGGCCGAATGTTTTGAGTTAGACACAAGCATGTGGAAAATATTTAGTGCTTAGGGAATGAATTTATTTTGTGACTTAATTTATAAGGTAAAGTTTTTTAGTTGCTACATTTTATTAATTAACTTAGGATATTTATTTCTTTAGATTAGGTTCGCATAATATTTATATGTTCTATTTTATAAGTTCTTAAATTTTTAAATTTAGAGGGATATTTTAGTCATTTCGGATTACGCTAATTTTAGGGTTTTACAAGGATCCTCAAAACCAGGAGGCTGATGTACATAACTTCTTCTTCAATAGTGCCATATAGAAAGGCACTTTTGACATCTATCTGATATACCTTGAATCCCATGTATGATGCATAGGCCAAAAATAACCTGATAGCCTCAATTCTTGCTACAGGAGCAAAAACCTCATCATAATCTATGCCCTCCTCCTGTTTGTATCCTTGTGCTACCAGTCTTGCTTTGTTCTTTACAACTACCCCTCTTTCATCCCTTTTATTCCTGAAGACCCACTTTGTACCAATGATTTTAGCTCCATAGGGTAGGTCTACAAGAACCCATACTTTCTGTAGCTTGAACTGCAACAACTCTTCTTGCATAGCTTCTACCCAACGTTCCTCCCCCAAAGCTTCAGAAACAGTAGTGGGTTCACTTTGAGAAAGGAAGCAAGCAAATAAACAATGTTGCTGGTCCTTATGATTGACCCTTTGTTGTTGTTTGATCAGGCTGATGAGTGCAAGTGAGTCAGACTGATGTTGCACTATACTTCTGGTTTGAACAGCAGACTTTGGATCACCAATTATTTGGCTCTTGGGATGAATGGTGTGGATCCGGAGAGTGGGAGTTGGACTTACCTCCACTTCTGTGGGTAAGTTGTTGAAGTCAGTTATGACACCTCCTTCATCATAGGAAGCTCCTTCAAAGATACCTTCGTTTGGATTTGAGAACACTTCAAGTTCTGGCATCTCTGACTCAATACAAACAGCACTTGAAGAAAGGTCTGGTTGAGCATCACTACCAGACTTAAAATTGGAAGTACTGGTAATGTTAGGAATTGCTTCTTTGCCAGTATCTTGAGACTTGCGTTCAGAATCCTTTTCTTGAGAAGAAGAATTCTTGATTTCTACTTCAGCTGCAGCAGACTTGATCTCTGTAGAAGGAATCACAATAAGCTCTGCCATATCATCAGTGTTCCCTGTATTAGAGGGATCTTTGGTACCTGCATTGTTAGTAACTTCTTTGGTACCTGCATTAGGGTTAACTTGATTCTCCTTGGAGACAGGAATATAATTCATAGAATCAGTTAAATAATCAATATCAAACATCCATCTATGACCAATTCCCTTTACATTGGGTTTATCTTCAAGAATGTTTACATGCAGATTTTCTTCTACTTTCTTGGACACTAAGTTGTAAACCCTAAAGGCCTTACTATTTAATGCATACCCAACTAGAAACCCTTCATCAGACTTTCCTTCACACTTTCCAAGAACACTTAAAGTATCAAGAATGGTTACATGACACCCAAAAGGCCTTATATAGCTAACAACTGGTTTATGGCCAAACATAAGCTCATAAGGAGTTTTGTTTTGAGGCTTGGTCACTCTAACCCTATTAAAGATATAACAGGCATTGCTGACTGCTTCAGCCCAGAATGTTGTGGGTAAAAGTGAATCTGCTAGCATAGTCCTAGCTGCCTCAATAAGTGTCCTGTTCATTCTCTCAGCAACTCCATTTTGCTGAGGAGTTCTTGCATTACTAAACTGTTGCTTAATTATTTTATTACCACAGAAGTCTAGCATGCTCTTGTTTTTAAACTCAGTGCCATTGTCACTCCTAATGATTTTAACTCTTTTATCAAGAAGGTTTTCAATCTGCCTAATGAAAGTTTGAATCAAAGGTGTAGTTTCATCCTTCCTAGACATAAAGAACACCCAACAATATCTAGTACAATCATCTGTAATGACAAGGCAATAGCATGCATAATTTATACTATGGACAGATGTAGGGCCAAAAAGATCCATATGTAAGGTATGTAAGGGCTCAGTGATTAATCTTTCTAATTTAGCCTTACAGGATGCCCTATGTTGTTTTCCCTTGTTACAAGCCACACATGTATGATCATTTTTAAACAATTTTGAAGGCAAACCTCTCACAAGGTTATTCTTCACAAGTTTATTCATATTTTTGAAATTCACATGGCCTAACCTTCTGTGCCACAACTTAGATTCATCCAAAGTAGCTTTTGCAATCAAACAGGTAGCACCTTTTGCAGGATTAGATGCTTTCATATCAAAACTGTACATGTTGTGTTGTCTGGGAACTTTAAGAAGAATCTGATGTTCTTCAGGCATCTTAAAGTCCGGAGTCAACACAAGACAATCAGTTTCAGTAAAAAGCACCTTATGCTGAGTATCACAAATTTGTGATATTGAGAAAAGGTTGAACTGCCCAAGTTCTTTCACAAAGGATACATTGTCAAATTCTATGTTGCCCACTATTATTCTTCCTTTACCAGTTATCTGTCCCTTGCTTCCTCCAAAAGTAACAGAACCTCCATTGAATTCTTGAAAATCATTCAGATAGTTCTTGTTACCAGACATGTGCCCAGAGCATCCACTGTCAAAGATTCCTCTATCTCCTATATAGCAAAGTGGATGATCCTGCACAAAAAGAAGAGAAATTAGTTTCTCTTAGGAACCCAGGCCTGAGTAGGCTTGGGTCCGCCTTGTGGATCAACATACTTAAATTTCTTATTTGAACCTGATCCACTGTTGTATTGGGATTTATATTTGTTTGAATCCCAAGACAAACATGCTGAGGTCTTAACAGCAGAACCCCCATTCCCCTTTACAGCATTGGTTTTTAAAGGTTTTGCTGTTTGCTTTACAACTGGTCTTCTCACAGGTGAAGGTGATTAATAAAAAAAATTTCTTTGAAATTTTCCATTCACCTGTGGCTTATAGAATGGTTGCCTGGGACTCATAGAATTAACATAACCAGTGTTCACATTAGATCTCATAGAATTTACATAACCAGTATTCACATTAGAGTTCCTAAAGCCAGACCTAAAATTTTGTCTACCAGTATTAACATAAGAGTTAGGTCGGGTAGAGTAAAACTGTTGGGCTGGTCTGGGATTAAACTGGTTGGCATGATTAATCCTGTTAGCATTATTCCAGACTGGTTTATTTGAAACATGACCAATATTAGCATTCATTCTCTTTTGCTCAGCCTCTCTCTTCATTCTCTTTTCATGAAAATCACAGTCCCTAATCAAGTGACCTAGACTTCCACAAACAAAACATCTTTTAGGAGCATAAGTGTAACTACTCCTAGATTCTCTGTGAACACTATTGCTTCTAGGTGACTCATTCATTTTAACAGATTCCCTAGGAGTTTTTATGTGCTGGGCACAACTAGGTTTGACTGTCTCAGGCTTTGGTTTAGTCACTACAGGTTTAGTTACAACAGGTTCACACTTCTTAACAAACTTAGGTTCAGGACTCCCATTTACTTCACCTTTTGACTCAGAATTAGAGTGATCAGAGGTATCACCAATAGATCCTTCAGAGTCATTAGATTGACAAGAAGAATACTTACTAGTTTTGTCCTCTGAGGTGGTTGACTCAGGCACTTGAGGACCTTTCTTTCTATATACAAAAAGTGAATCATCTAATTCTTCTTTTTCAAGAGGAGTATAGTCATCACTCAGTGGTGGTGGGACTCCCTTAAAGTCACCAGTCTTAACAAACCTATTATACAATGGTTTGCCTGCATAATCATCTTCTCTAGACTTAAGGATTGCCTTTTTCTCATCTTCCTCATATCCTAAGCCACATTTTTTATTGGACTTTATTTGAGAATCCCAACATTTGAACAGGTTATTATTTGAATTGTTCCACTGATCTACCCGTTTTCTCAACTCATCCCTCTCCTTTTGAATTCTAAGGCCCATTTGTCTATACCTTTTAAGCTTTTCAGCTTGTTCATATATTTTATTAGCTTGAAATTATAGTTTTTCATTTAAAGCAGTATGTTGGTTTTGAAGGGTGACCTTTTGTGCCTCTAGTGTTTTTAAAGCATTTTTATGTGCTAAAAGATTTACTTCTAGGTCACCTATTTGTCCTAACTGCTCATCACATAAAGCCTTAATATGATTATATGAATCAGTGCATAATTTAGAGCATAATGATACCTCATTACCAATGGCCATGAGAGCATGATCAGACTCCTCATTCACTCTTGGATGCTCACCCCAGTTGACTCCTCCAGCTTCCAGTGTCAGTAAGCTCATCTGATTCTTTTTCAGCTTCCCTTCTTCATCTCTTTTCCCATCAGCAGGCTTCTTCTCTGGACAATCTCTTGAAAAATGTCCATGCTTGTGACAGTTGTAGCATTCAACTGTCCTCTTTGTGTATCCCACTGGTGATTTGTTGTTGAAGTTGATGGTCCTTCCATATTGCTTCTGAAACCGTTTGACCCTTAAAGCAACCATGGCAATGTGCCATTTTATGTCCATCTCCTCAACTTCAGCATCATTAATCTGTTCTAAATCTTCACTAATAAAGCTTTCATCTTCCGTTTGGTTGGCAAAGAAAGAATGGATCACCTCATCAGTAAAATTTGAAGCAGATCTTTCACTTGAAGGAGTTTCATAGATACCAGACCTAACACTACCAGGTTTAACCTTGTAAGTGCTGCTTTTGTTCTGTGACACAAAAGCAACATTTGATGAACTGGTAGATGCCTGAGTGTTGTTACCGATGTCCCTTTCAAACATCCTAAGATTATTGTATAGGTCATCAGGTGTCATTGAATCTACTTCCTCCTTTATCCTCATCGCCACAGATACATTACCCCATTCTGATGGTAAAGATCTAAGGAACTTGTGGTTTGCATCCTCATTCGAAACTGCTGCACCATGAACTTCCAGCTGTGTTAACAGATGTTGAAATCTGTCATAGCCTTTCTCCAATCCTTCAGTCTTTGAAACACTGAATGTCTCAAATTGCTGTTTAAGAGCAGCCTTTTGCATCTTCTTGGAGTTTGCATTGCCTCCAAATCGTTTCTTGATAGCCTCCCACATCTCTTTAGCATCAACCATGCCATGGAACCTTTGTAGATGTTCCTTAGGAATAGCCATAAGAAGCAAGGTTCTTGCCTTCTTTTCCTTCTCCACAGCCCTAATCTCCTCAGCAGACACTGGTGGCATTATTCTTAGCTGCCCATCAGTCCCTTGTGTGACTCTTTTCCTAGAGTTTCCTCTTTGGATAACCTTCCATACATCACTATCAATATACTCCAGATAATGTTCCATTTCCATGGTCCATATATCATATTCTTCTCTTTTCAGTAATGGAAGTTTTATGTTTGAGATTGTGGTTGTGGAAGGGATGGGTTGTTGTTGTGTTTGGGAGTTACTGGATTCAGGTTTTCCTTCATCTTCATGGTTTGAACTCTCATCCTCACTGTTATGGATTGAAAAAGTTTCAGTGTTGATAGGCTTTTCGGTCTCAGACATTGTGTAGGGTGAATTGAGTGAGAATAGGTTTTTGAGGTTAAGTGTTCTTCGAACTCAGAGTCTCTCGCCTTTCTCTGATACCACTTGTAGGTCCACGAATTGTATGTGGATCTCTAAGTATCTTTGAATACTTAGTAGATGATTTGGATAAATCCAAACCAGTCTAAGTGAGAAACCCTTAACGATTGTTAATGTTAATGCGGAAACTTAACAAGAACAATGAAGAACACACACAGAGTTAACACTAACTTCGTATATTACTTTGATTTTGATTGTGTAAAACTCGTACAACTCTCTTGTTAAACTAACAATCTTAGGGATCCTTTTATACACCAAGGAAACCCTAATACTAACCGACTAAGAAGATATTCACGAATCTTCTATAAAGATACTTACACGTTTTGTATCTTTTCCTAACTTATCTCTAACAAACTTTCCTTACTTCACGACCAGACTTAACATAATAAGTCAACCAGACTTAATATAGACTACCATATCTAATATGTATTACCAGACCTAATATAAAGACAGACCTAACTCTGACATATTACCAGACCTAAGTTTGTCTTCTCTTGAATCGTGTGATAATTCCCAACAGAATACATGTAGGGTTCTTAAAACCCCCTTTTTGAGACTTTTTCGGGTGCAAGATAGATATGAATCGTCTTGTACCCTTACATACCTTCAAGAATCTTCAAAAAGATGGATATGAATGGTGGTGGAGCTGTGTATTTCATCCAAGAGAGGGGAGGAGGAGAGATAAGCCTTTGAGAGAAAAATAAATGTGGAGGTGTGAAGTGAAATGATGATTTTTGGGATAGTGAAAGTGTGTTAAATGAAGTTTTGTAAGTCCCCATGTGGGGTTTGAGGGTATGGCCGCCCTAAGGTCAAAAAGGGGAGGGTTTTCTTTTATTATTTTGTAAATATACATTATATACATGTTTTGTACAAGTATTATAAGTCACGGAGTGAGTTTGAAGGCCAACGGGGCTAAACCGGTAACGTTTTACGCATAGTTTGTAAAAACAAATGTCACAAGGATAATATTTTCATAAAACTATCACATTTAACTTAAAATGACCTAAATTGATGTTTCATAAATTTCCCGAGCCTTTCGGAGTGTTATAACGTCGTTAAAGCTTAAAACGCGAGCCGAAAACGCGTAAAACATAAAATGTGCACACTTCGCGTAGAAATGAAAAATTAAAATTATTCCATATGAAAACAAGTACGTGGGGAAAAATAAATCATATTAATGGGTAGACTGAGCATAGCTTGACTCAAATTATAAATTTCAGTGTACGTGTCACGACGTACGCGGGCAACTTTCCCGGCAAAAGCCAATTTACTTAAAATAGCATAATAAGCAAATAAAATTAGTAAAATAATGACTTGGAAATTTCTCGGTTGTTACAATTTGAATCATATTAGAGTGTCTGGCAAAACACTCAGTTTGGGGCATTCATTTCAGTCTAGCTTCGGGGTCATGAGCTTAAGAGCTAATGTATTATTTTTATGTGGCATTTATGTCATTTCACTTTATACTTGTGGTTACTGTAGAGACTTATCATTTACATAAACCTATGAATCTCACCAAAATTATTGTTGACCATTTTTAGCAATGTATTTTCAGGTAATTAAGGTACTCGCATCATGGCATGCATGTGGACATATTTTGGAGTTGTGGTGACGACGCGTCTCACTTGTATTTTATGCACTTAATTATCGTTTGATTTGTAGCAAACTTATTTCCGCAAACATGATTCATCTTTTGGGACCTAGCTTTTGTAAACTCTGAATGTTTTATATAATCAAACAATGTATTTTTAAAACGGCACTTTAGGTCGTTCAATATAACTGTAACTGTGATGCTATGACAGTCATGCCCCCAAGTGTTCCATTCCGCTGTAAATCAGATATTTGGGGGTGTGACAAGCAGCAACAATGACTTAGGGCAATTTCCATTAGCAGTTTTAATCAAACAAGCAGCAGCTCCTCTAAAACCCAACAAAAGAGGAAAAACATACCCCTTAGGGTTGTTTGTTTCGTCGACCGACCCAAGAGACAAAGGGGAAGTTTGACTCCTTGTCAAACTCCAATAATTGTTGGACAAGTATTCTAGAACCTCCCTAAGCACCCAATAAATACAAAGGGGTCTTAAGGAGTTCTCATAACACAAATACAAACCCTAACTTTCTCTCCTCTTTCCCTCTTACTCTCGTACGATCGGCTGAACATCAAACCAAAGGAACGAGTCCCTTTGTTCGGCAACCATAGTCGACAATAATCGACTTTAGTCGACTCGCTAGTCGATCAAAACCCCAAAGGGTTTAACCCTTTGGGTCGATCACACCACAAGGACGATTTTTCCCAAAACCCTAATCAAGCCCTAGATTGATCTCGAAGATCAATTAGGGTTTTGCCCAAGTTCTTACTCGCCTAACCTGTGATAGGTTCGTAGCCCTAGTCCTACCTGTGTAGTACCAGTGGATACCTAACGCAACCCTCGTGGTGATATTCCTGAGAAACCCGAATCATGGATATCTAGGATCAAGAGAAGTAAAGAAGTTGTTCCGTGAAGCTGAATATATTAAAGAAGCTTACTTCTAGCAGGATAAACAAGTAAGTATCTAACACCCTTTTTGTGTCTTAAAACGTAGGTTATATCACTATTTAGAAGATTTGTGTACACAAGTTTTGGTCTGCACAGTTTCTGTGTTTATTTTTCTGATGTGCATGTTTCAGCTGTGCAGATGACCACATGAACCCTACAAATAAGTAGGTTATGGAATTACTCTTCATGTTAACAATTGTATTTTTAAAAAAAATTTAAATCACAAGTAGAAACAGCTAAACAAGATTTACACAATGGGTTTTTCAACGTTTAAAATTCTTATTAGAAATGTATCAAAGAATTTGACTAAGATTGTTTGCGGAATAAAAATCTTAGTTAAATGAAAATTGAGTTGATATTCTCTCTAACTTAAACACAAAACCTAAGTTGCGGTTTAAGTATGAACTTATACTTATTCACTGAAAAGTTCAGCGGCCTAAGTTCAATTCAAGGACTAACTGCTCTTGAATGAGTTTCACATTAATTGCAAGAGATAACATTTACTCACTACAAACATTCTCGTTTATAGCAAATAATTTAGGTTTCTAAAGGTTTCTACTTTACGTGTTGAGCATTCAATGGTTAGGTAAGGTTTCTATTAAATGCTTTTAGTTTAGGTAAGGAATATACTATTCTTTAGGGAACATTGTTGACAATTGTTGCACCCTTTTACCAAATATGGAAAGGTGTTGATTCCAATGAAGACTTGCTTTTGTCCTTTTATGTTTTTGTACATTTTCATGCCTTTAACCTTCTAGATACTTGAGATTCTTTTTTCAGTATCTTAGGTTATGAGGAGATCAAACATCGTTTAGTGAGGCATTTTCAACCTCACTGAACTGAACACCTTCTTTGGAACTTGGCACTAAAGTGAAGACTCTTTGTCTTCAAGAACTCAGAAAGAGTTATGCTAAGTATTTTTCAGTGACTATGTTATACTTAGACTATTTTATGTTCAAATAATCCATTCATAGAATGCTGCAAAATGAAATGACCCAACATATTGTCTTCAATATGAGTCCACATATTGGAACCAAGACTTCTCCTGGGTATACGATACAATATTGAAGTTGCTAGATATGGAAGCTAAGCATGCTAGATTGCTAGATATGCTCATGGATTGTGGCGTTCACTTTTCAGAGTAAACTAAATGGTCCAATTGTACAATTTAAATTTTGGTTCTTACAATAAGAAACGGATATTTAGAAAACACCCGGTACCAATTTACTTTGATTTATTTCATATATAGATGCATATATATCCTTAAACCTTTGTTAAGTAAAAAGGAATCTGAAACTAATACAGATATTAAACAAACGTCAATGATGACATGTATTAGTTTCAGATTAATTGATAGTCAAACGTCAATTTACTAATTAAACAATTAGTAAAACATTAAACTAATACATGTATTAAACAAATGTAAATTGATGGCGATCCCCCATACCTTAAAACTGAGTCACATATTTGCTAATGTAACTACATCATCAATATCATTAAAGAATATGCCATGTTTTTTGAAACAAACACAAAAGAATCGACCATCATCTTGTTCTATCGAATGCAACCGGTATTAATTTCTATAAATAACAAAACAATGTGGAAATTTATATAGATACAATCTAATTTACATTGATCAAATAAACAAAAATAAACAAAAGTATTAGTTACAAACCCCACACTCAGATGGAAATTTACCATTGTGAAAACTACAGTAACCTTATCTAATGAAGGTAGTGTAGAGGATTGTTACTGGAGTAGTGAGGTTTTTTATGCTTATCAAAAATTGTAGATCCATAAGTGCGAAAACCCATTTCGATTAGGAGAGGAAACTGAAGTCCACAGAAAAAAAGGACTGGGATAGTAGAGAGAATAATAAGAGGTATGGAGACCCATGGTAAACTCTTATGGAGCATTAGATACATAGCAGCAGCGAAAGAGATCATCATGGTAACCATCGAGAAGAAAAGACAAGCAATTCCAAAGACCAATTTAGTGGGCAAGGAAATCAGAAAATCATCCTCTGCGTACCGTGCGGTGAGAATTCCTAAGAACATCAACACTGAAGTGGATGACGAGAAGAGAGAAAATCCATTTGATACCATAAAGATCAAGAATGTACTGCTATCACTCTCCAACATTAGGGGTAGGCCAGTTTTTTCATCGTTTCCACCAGGTATGGTGAAGGCAGTTGTAAACATGACTGCAGCAATAAGAGTTCCTACAATCATACTTGATCCTGCAGTGTTCTTCATCCATCTCTCACCTTCTTTTGCTAGAGCTTTATGTTCTTCTGTAAATAAGACACCTGGCTTTCTATTGGTCTCATTCACCTGATCTTTGTATTTTGGTTGTACCAAGCTTTCCACCTCCTAATATAATTTTGTCAAAGAATTATTACATATAAGATAGTATTAATAGTTTCACCAAAAACGTCTCCAACGAAAATTTTGCTCTACCTTATACCACTGCAATTCTCTTTGCATTTGTAAGGCAGCTCCTGAAACACGCTCAAGTTGAGCCGGAGGAGAGAGTTTGGCAGCAAGATGTAGAAAGTTATTGTGGAATATATCATGTCGACTTGCTACTATGCTTTTCTTTGTTCCTAGTCTATAAAATAGGCTGAATATTTTTTCTTGACGAAGAATGATTGCATGTGAAAAGATTGATCTTCCCTTTTTGTCTTTCCTCCATATGAACTCAGGGTTGTATTTTAGTAGTTCATCAACGAACTCAACTATTCCATGTTTAATTGCAACGTGCACAACTTTGTCTATTTCCATATTTTCAAGCTGTGAATCATTCAGGCCCCTAATTTCTTTAAAAATGCAACTTAGGAGTTTACTTGCTTCATCGTTTACCAACTTTCTATCATGCAAATCCTTGATATCAGGTACTGAAACAAAATATTAGACAAAAAATAAATGTTACTTTCATGAAATTGTGCTGAAGATAAGTGTGTGCCCAAATAACATACATACCAACACATCGTAGTATGATCCAACCTATCCGGTGTAGTAGATTAGGTTGGGTTTTGAATTCATCTTCGATAGGGATTGGTCGGCTGCTGGATGCTTCTTCATTGGGGATATCAATTTCGTGGTGAGAGTCATTTGACCTGTTAGTTGATTTGGGGTCATCATCCCATGGAGAGTGTACACGCACACCTATTTAGGTATCAAGTTATGAGTGAACCTTCAGTTTCCAAATAACACAATCATCATTGTAGTTAATGATTACAACCATGTATAGACCCTGAGTATTCTACTCTTCACCAAAAGCTAGTAGCGTGAGATAGCTTGTTGTAGTTCACTAGAAACCATTATCTATGGACTATGACATATATGAATCATAAAGATTGAGCACTAGCTTCTGTTAGAAATTATGAGTAGGTGACCAAACTTCCATATATTACATAAATACCTTACTAGCTAAGAACAAAGATTTATGTGATTACAAACATTCAGTGATGCATCTATATATGAGTTATATCTCAATGTACTTTTATGAGACAAACTCTGTTTTTTCTTTAATTTTCATGTGCATTTTAAAAACCTTAATGCCAAAAAGGATCAAAACTCGAAGATCTGGATGCAAATAGTTGGTTAGATAAGCAACCAAGTTCTTCTATTGCTGTCATGTACTAAAAGAGGTATTTGTAGCATATATAGTAATCACCAAAACCATACCATTCCACCCTCTATGATTCTTTATAGCCCGTTAGGCCATCAATGAGATTAACTGTTCTTAATGTAACAAAAAAACATTGCATCAACCATTTCATGGCATTGAAGATTGTGTTTCTTATCAACATGTATCAAACAATGATTTTAATTGGCTAAATATCTTGTGATCACTCTGGCATTAGTGTTTGTTCGGTTTTGTGTACTCGTCAGCTCTATGCAATCATTCTGATCATATATGTGATGATACTAAAAGAAATTCTTGTTACAATTTTAACATGAGGCCATATCATCATCTTAGATTAATTAAATCATGGTTTAAAGCCACAATCTAATTTGGCACCGAAACGTGCAAGGGCTTGTAGGCATAAATTTAGAAGAATCTATTTAGGATGTCTTGGCTATAATTTTCATTGTCTATGATCGTTACTTTTTCCTTAGCTTTTTGTGATTCTTTGACCTTTTGTTATTCAATTGATTACTAGTACTTTAAATTTTGCAACGCTAGTCACTTGCTTTCTTGTAGTTATATGTCGTAGTTAGAGGTGGCTTTTTGAGGGTGCAAAGGCCGGGCTGATCTCTTATATGGGATTACTAGATTATGACATTTGTGGGGCATAACATCATCACATTAGTTAGTGGTAGGGTTGTTAATGTGATCATGTCAAAATTTAATATAAAAATTTCACTGCTTTGATCATGTTATTTAGTACTATTTTCCTTGGCATCTAAGATTTCCACTAGAATTCTAAATGATGTGATTTCATGTTTCTTTCATGATGCAATGTTAGTGGAAAATGTATAAAGCATTGCAAGTACTCACATGAATAGATCCAGTGTTTCCAAAATGGAAATTCACTTCCACTTTCAAATGCAGAAGACTTGTGTGCCAATTTATAAAGAGCGTAATCGCCATGGTGATCAGCAATTACTCCAAGCTTTGGGAATGTTTTTAGCAGCCTTGAAGCAACATCTACATCATTTAGAATAGAAACAATTAGTGAATGTGGGATACTTATATATATATATATATATATATATATATATATATAATCCCTAAAATTGTTGAATTATTTGTGTACGGAAATTTAAAAGAACACACCAAACAAGTCTGCAGTGATCAAATTATTCAGAAGAAATACACCATCAGAGCCATTTGCTGGATCCAAGATTTCCATTGGAGTCTTAGAGTATAGATATTTAACCATTCGCTTTTTACCGTACATTGAAGCCACAATAACAGGAAGTGAACTTTCATCCTTATGTCCTTTTTTTATTGTAACCAAATTTTCATTCTTCTGCACCATGGCTTTAGCCAATTCTATATCTTCGGTTATAGCAGCAAGACTGAGAGGAGAGGCACCAAACTCATTACAAATTTCTAAATCATCTTTATGCATCTTCTCTACCAACTTTAGTGCAATCTTTAGGTTTCCGGAGAGAATTGCAACATGGAGAGCTGTGTCTCCATGCGAAGAAATTTTTGCTTTCATAGCATTTGGTTTATCCCTAAGGATCTCATTCACTTGTTCCATGTCATCGTGTTCTATAGCATTGTATAGGTCTTCATACTCAAGGTGCTCTTTCCCCCCTATTAAAGTTTCATCAGTACTTGATTTTTAAAAAAAAACAAAGTAAAATCTAACTGCAAAAAGGGTTAATAGTGATAAGTTTAGCCACTGGCTTTGATGGTGTAACCCTTAAACTCTTTTTGGTGATATTCCGTTCCCTTAACGGTTTTTATGTTAACTTTAATAAACCAACTTACATCCTATAACCCCTTAACTTTTTTGTGTTATTTTTTTGTACTCACAGTAACATTGCGGAAAAAGTGACCAAAAAGGTTAAGGGACTCAACTTTTGTGGAAAAAGGACCAATTAAGGGTTGAACCAATTAATAGGAGAAAGGAGAAAGTTTCGCACTTGTACCACTAATATTTTATAACCCGACAAAAACCAAACCACTATTCTAAGTACATTACCAGAGACATCTTGTTTATGTGACACTTCAGCATGAATTATTGGGCTGTGATGCATCTCAACCAAGTGATCCCAAGCAAATTTAGCTGAGATATGTGTGTTCTTCTTGTACTTGGAGTAAGCACGCGATCCACAGGCCAGTTGAATAGCATGTAAAGCCTGAGCATTCTTTGTAGACGTATGGTCAGTCCAGACCCACGACAAGTGGGCCAGGCCCGCGCAGACAGCGGCCCATCCTACACTTAAACCCTAATCCATGCCTATAAATACATGGCATGGGGTCCTCTTCTACGATATCTTCAACAGGTTATCATAACCCTAACCCTAATAAGTTATATCACGCCGATACTAACTTGACCGTCGGAGGTGGATCCCGGGGCTACGGCCTCGGGTCCACTCCTAACGGGTTTTCTTTGTTGAACAGGTCTAATAGGGCTCGAGAAGACGACTAACGGCCCAGGAGAGTCGTTGAATCAGTCCGCGCCAGATTATGTATCAACAAGTTGGCGCCATCCGTGGGACCCGACAAGTTTCGTGGTTCTCACATCACCGGAAAACAACCGCTGAGTTCAAATCCTGTATTTTGATTCTTTACTGTGCGCATTAATTGGCACACAAGTCAACAGACTGTGCGCATTAATTGGTACAATCTTATCATTTATCAATTCGTACATCATTGGTAAAAGTATATTATTATTTACATATGATTTGATTGATCAACATGCGATTCGTACATGCGACATCTACGGTAACAATCTTATTATTTATCAATATTATTGTGCATATCTTCTAAATTCGTACTGCGAATCATTATTTATTACCGTACTGACTTTACAACAAGTATGTTTATTATTGATATCGTACTGTATCGATTTGCTGTCACGTACACCTTATCGCAATATCTTTTAAAATATTAAAAAGATTTTACATAAATCTTTTGTGTATACCATATTTATGGGATATATTTTAAATAAATAAAAGATTTTACATAAATCTTTTAAACTTGGTAAACACGATTTTACCTATAGTCACGCGCTATGTCCGCACGATCGGACCTACTTTATTTTTTAGCCGCGAACAGCGCAGTCGCGATAAATCTACCCGCGTTAGGCCGTGCGTATAGAGATTTCGCAGACTGGCGCCATGAGCGCACTGTCACGATACAGGCACCACGAGGCTAGTCAATCGCTATGAGCGCACTGGACGAAAGCCGTGGTCAGCTGCGATCATCAACAAACGTTAGAGTCTATGCGGTCACGATAAATCCATCTGCGTCTGAGCGTGCAATTGAAACTATTAGTCGCGGTCATGGTACATCCATCCGCGCCATTGTTTTTATATATAATATAAAAAAGAAAACGATCATGAGCGTATTGCGTTCGTAGATTAGCTACGTGCCACTTCTTTTATGTAGTTTGAAAAACCTCACGATAGGTGTAATTCGCATTACTACTTCTCTTATATGCTACGTGCTATATATATGCTACGCGCTAATTTTTTTTATTTCATTATCTTTTATATGTTGCGATGCGCAGCATATACTTCTAATATTTGCATCAAGTTTTTTTTTCAGAATTTGAATAAAGTTTAATGCTCCTACACGAGTAGCACCATCAAACTTGGGGGGCTACCAGGATACGCACTGTGTGAGTACGCATCACGCAGGTATTTTTGGAAGCAGATCGTACGTAAGAGGTATCGCGAGCCCAGTACAAAGACGAATTTGAAAATTCGCACCATCTCGCCGCAGGGGAGACGTTCTCTGTTGGTTGTAAAGACGAATGTAAAGTTCGCACACAGCGCGCACGGCGCACATCTTTAGTCGCGGACAACGCGCATCTTTTGTCGCGGACAACGCGCACTTCTGCCACAGAAGTACATCTTCTGTCGCACCATGTTGCATCGCTACTGGTACAAAAGGCACGCCCTTACCCAGGATGCAGCATACGGAATCCACCTTCACTACGGACACCTTCACCATTGTGAGACAATCACAATCGAAATGTCAATGTTACTCAGGTCGCGCCTACAAGGACGCGCCTACAAATTCGCGCCAACAAGGACGCGCCAACATGGTCATCACGCACTGCACCACAGACCCAGTGCGCACTGTCGCATCTGGGCTGCGCAGTATGGTCCGACCCATGTGCCTACAAGGATGCGCACACATGGGCCGTGCCGTCATTGTTGATTAGCCTACGCGGCCATGAACAGAGCTTAAGTTTAGCATCCGCACTCAGGTCATGCGCATACTAAACTTGGGGGACTTGTAGACGTATGGTCAGTCCAGACCCACGACAAGTGGGCCAGGCCCGCGCAGACAGCGGCCCATCCTACACTTAAACCCTAATCCATGCCTATAAATACATGGCATGGGGTCCTCTTCTACGATATCTTCAACAGGTTATCATAACCCTAACCCTAATAAGTTATATCACGCCGATACTAACTTGACCGTCGGAGGTGGATCCCGGGGCTACGGCCTCGGGTCCACTCCTAACGGGTTTTCTTTGTTGAACAGGTCTAATAGGGCTCGAGAAGACGACTAACGGCCCAGGAGAGTCGTTGAATCAGTCCGCGCCAGATTATGTATCAACATTCTTCGTTTTCCAATCAAGCGTCTCCTCTTCCTGCTTTGATGTAGCTTCTCTTGAGACAACATCCCATAGGCCTTTACCAACTAGATAACTTTTTAAGCATACTTTCCAAAACTCATAGTTTTCTTCTTGGAGTTCCTCAGGTACAATCCCGGTCATAGCCATTGCTTGCTTGCCTGCTTTAAAAGTTGCACAACAAGTGCAATATAAGCGTATGTGTGAAAAATATGCATAACCTTGTATTCTATGGCATATTAAAGCATATATATTAGCTATATATGATCAACCATTATCGTTATACTTACACAATGAAAAGAGAAACCAAGAGAAACAGTAATCAGGTTAGAATGTAAATATCACTATCATTTAATGCAAGAAAAATAATATAACTCAAGAGTTAAATGGTTCTAGTAGTAAAAAACATTCACTTACTAGGTTTTTGTTTTTCTGAAAGTTCAGTTTGTTAATAATCCGAGGATGCAGCTATTTATAAACAGGAATAAAAAAAACATTCATGGATACAAAAGGAGGTAACCTTAACCTCGTTACAAGTGATTCTTATGGTACAATTGGTGCTTAAATTACCTTATCAGTAAGGTTAAAGATTCGTTTAAAAAAAAAAAAAAAAGCAAGGGTGTGGGGATGCGGGTTGTGGAATGTAAGGAGTTGTTGGTTGAGAGAATTGTTGGGGAGACGGTGTAGAAAATTGTTGCGGGGATGGTTGAGTATAGTTTTGGTTTGGATAGGGAATTTGTTGCGGTGGTGGATGAATGAGTTGAGATCGAGTTTGTTTTTGGGAGGATTTTTTGCTAGTTTTCCTTGGATCCATGACTTTGTGTAGTGTTGTTTTTGTTAAAAAAGTGAAGGTTTGGGTTAAGTTTTAGTTGAAAAAAGTGTAGGTTTTATAGTTAAAAAGGGGGGATTTTTTTTTTTTTTTTTTTTTTTTTCAAGCATGGCTGCAACGGTCCAAATTTTCAAAAAATAAACCCACGCTCCAAATTAGACCGTTCAACGGTCAAAAGCCCCAACTTCACAATCGGTAAACTTCACCGAATACTCCCACCCCAAATCCGGCGCCGGTAGGCGGCGGCGGTGTTGCCGATCGGCACCGGTTCGGCGCCACTTCCACTCCCTCCCCCCTAAGTTGGCACTTTTTACTTTGTTGTGTAACATTATTTCGTTTTTCTTATTAAATGTATCGACATTGCTAATTCTCCTATCTAGCTTAAGAGTTAAATGGTTCCAGTAGGTCCGAGGATGCAGCTATTTATAAAGAGGAATAAAAAAACATTCATGAATATAAAAGGAGGTAACCTTAACCTCATTACAAGTGATTCTTATGGTACAACACTATTAATTGGTGCTTAAATTGCCTTATCAGTAAGGTTAAACATTCGTTCAAAAATAAAAAAGCAAGGTTAAATATTCTTTTTGTCTCATTTCTCTTTATGTCACTACAACAAATTGACCTTATATACACACTAGTTAAGGTAGTTTTTCACATCTAGAAGTGTATAAATTTAAAAGGGATAATTGATTGAGAATGTATACATGTTAGACACTTTTTATTTTGTTGTGCAACATTATTTCTTTTTTCCTACTAAGGCTATGTTTGGCGCACGAGCTTATTAGAGCTTATCGTAGCATGAACTTATTTTTTTTAGAAAAATAAGCTACCATTGAAAATAAGTCTCGTTTGGCTGACACGGCTTGAAGGAGCTTGTTAAAAAAATAAGCTACTAAATGAAATGCTAGTTGTACTAGCATGTAAAAAAAAGCTTCAGCCACATGCTCCAGCAACCAGCTCCAGCAACCCGCTCCAGCTCCTACTTGTGCCAAACATACCTTTTTTCCTACTAAATGTATCGACATTGTTAATTCTCTCATCTTATGTACTTAATGAGAAGATATTAAGGTGGCGTTTAGTTGGAAAACATTTTCTTTCATTTCCTATTTCTTGTTTTGTAGGAAAAGGGAGGGGAGTTTTATTTTCACAAAACAATTGAAAATTTAGAAAACGCGTTTAGTTTGAGAAACATTTGTTTGTGTTTTTCATTTTTCAAAACTAGAAAACATGTTTAAGTGTTGTTGTTTTCTATCTCAATTCTCTATTCACTTTTGTAATATTATAAAAACATCTTCAAAACACAAAAACAAATATTATAAACTAACAAACTAAATTATAAAATAACTAAAAAAATCTAATACGAGAAAATAAAGAATTAAAAAAGTAAAATATAAAATCAAATAACATGAAAAAATCTTCAAGCGACAATAATACGTTTTCGTCCATTTTTTTATGTTTTCGTCTGTTTTATTACGTTTTCGTCTGTTTTTTTACGTTTTCGTCCGATTTTTTACGTTTTCGTTCGATTCTTTACCTTTTCGTCTGTTTTTATACGTTTTTGTCCGATTTATTACGTTTTCGTCTGTTTTTTTACGTTTTCGTCCGTTTTATTACGTTTTCGTCTGTTTTTTTTTAAGTTTTCGTCCAATTTTTTACGTTTTCGTCCGATTCTTTACTTTTTTGTCTGATTTTTTACGTTATCGTCCGATTCTTTACGTTTTCGTCCTATTCTTTACGTTTTCTTCTGAATTTTTATGTTTTCGTCCGATTCTTTACGTTTTCGTCCGATTCTTTACATTTTCGTCGGTTTTTTTACGTTTTCGTCTTATTTTTAACGTTTTTCGTCCGATTCTTTACTTTTTCGTCTGATTTTTTACGTTTTTCGTCCGATTCTTTACGTTTTCGTCCGATTCTTTATGTTTTCGTCCGAATTTTTACGTTTTTGTCCGATTCTTTACGTTTTCGTCCGATTTTTTACGTTTTCATCCGATTCTTTATGTTTTCGTCCGATACTTTACGTTTCGTCTATTTTTTTAAGTTTTGTCTGAATTCTTACGTTTTCACACGTCATTTATGATTTCGTTCGTTTTTATACTTTTCGCCTTTTTTTAAGGTTTTCATCAATATTTTTACGTTTTCGTCTGTTTTTTACATTATCATTTGTTTTTTTTACATTTTCGTCCATTTTTTTACGTTTTCACCCGTTTTATTATGTTTTCGTCCTCTCTTTTATGTTTTTTTTACATTTTTGTCTATTTTTTTTTTTACTTTTTCTTACATTCTTTTACGTTTTCTAAATTATAGTGTTTTCATCCATTTTTTTACGTTTTCATCCGTTTTTTTACGTTTTCGTTCACTTTTTTACGTTTTCTTCTGTTTTTTACGTTTTTGTCCGTTTTTTACGTTTTCGTCAGACGAAACATAAAGAAATGTAAAAAAAGACGAAAACGTAAAAAAACATAAAAGAATGATGAAAACATAGTAAAATGGCGGAAAACGTATAACAAGAGACGAAAAGGTAAAAAATGGTTGAAAACGTAAAAATAGACAGAAAACGGACGACAACGTAAGGAAATAGACTAAAATGTAAAAAATGGATGAAAACATAAAGAAAATACGAAAACGTAAAAAAACAGACGGAAACGTAAAGAATCGGACGAAAACGTAAAGAAGCGGACGAAAACGTAAAAATTCAGACGAAAACTTAAAAAAAACAGACAAAAATGTAAAGAATCGGACGAAAACATAAAAAATCAAACGAAAACGTAAAGAATCTGACGAAAACGTAAAAAGTCGGACGAAAACGTAAAGAATCGGACGAAAACGTAAAGAATCGGACAAAAATGTAAAGAATCGGACTAAAACGTAAAAATTCAGACGAAAACGTAAAGAATCGGACGAAAACGTAAAAATTCAGACGAAAACGTAAAGAATCGGACGAAAACGTAAAAAAAACAGACGAAAACGTTAAGAATCTGACGAAAACGTAAAAAGTCGGACGAAAACGTAAAGAATCGGAGAAAAACGTAAAGAATCGGACGAAAACGTAAAGAATCGGACGGACGTAAAAAATCGGACGAAAACGTAAAAAATCGGACGAAAACGTAAAGAATCGGACGAAAACGTAAAAAAACAGACGAAAACGTAAAGAATCTGACGAAAACGTAAAAAGTCGGAAGAAAACGTAAAGAATTGGACGAAAACGTAAAGAATCGGACGAAAACGTAAAGAATCGGACAAAAACGTAAAGAATAGGACGAAAACGTAAAAAATCAGACGAAAACGTAAAGAATCGGACGAAAACGTAAAAATTCAGACGAAAACGTAAAAAGTCGGACGAAAACGTAAAGAATCGGACAAAAACGTAAAGAATTGGACGAAAACGTACAGAATCGGACGAAAACGTAGAGAATCGGACAAAAACGTAAAGAATTGGACGAAAACGTACAGAATCGGACGAAAACGTAAAGAATCGGACGAAAACGTAAAAGATCGGACGAAAACGTACATAATCGGACGAAAACGTAAAGAATCGGACGAAAACGTAAAGAATCAGACGAAAACGTAAAGAATCGGACGAAAACGTATAAAACGGCTGGAGCGACGCCAGCAAGGGTGGTGATGCTGATGTGGGCTGTGGGAGGGTGGTGTTTGGCGTTAGGGTATGACTGGAGTGTCTGATTATATTGTTTTATGGAAAATATAGTAGAAATAGGAAATAGAAAAATGGCGAAAAAAAAAAAAAAAAATATCCCTCTCACACCTGCATTCCATCGATCCAACCCCACCATCTTCAACCCCATTACCAATAATAGATTCTCCACATTAGTGTTCAACAAAATTCAACCCCATACTGAATATATTATCAACCTCATCGGCATCTAGAGAGACAAACACATAAAAACATCCAATGAAACTGCCATTTACAATCTTGCGATCTAACCCATGTTGTCAACCTATCAATTCGCACCAACACTATTTTTAAATGGGTTATTTAGGGTTTGAATTAAATTTTGTAAGTTTTCTTCATTGGGGTAATGTGTGTTTATGTAAAAAAAAAAAAAAAAAAAAAAGATACTCTAGAAAAATGTTAAGGAAGATTAAAAATGATGAAATGACCAAATTATCCACACATGCTATGCATGGGACTCTTAAAGACTTTAACGTACGCAAAGTGAATAAGGAGTGTTATCCATTTAATATGAAAAACAAAAATGTTACAGAACAAAGGGTTTTGGCACCCAATGAAAAGAAAAATCCATCCATTTATAATTAGGCCAACCAAGTATACCGCGCTGATCGATGGCCAGAAAATATAAAAAAATTAACATTTAATACAACTAAGAAACCCGAAGTAATAACCATCTTACTGCTATAATGTTGCAAAGTAATTCATGATGAAGAAAGGAAGATTCAGAGTTAGCAAAAACAAAAATTTATTTGATAATATAGTACAAGATTCACGTCACTTGCATTTCTTGTTTTAAGCACTAAAGCCCCCAATCTTCACTCAACCACAATTACATTATGTCAAACATTTGGGCCTTCAAACATGACAGGTTGTGGTAGAGGAGCTGCGCCACAATAGCCTTTGAGAATATCACCTTCTTCTGAAGTGAAACCAAGAGACGTAAGCATTGAAGGCCAGCATCCGTAAGTTATTATACGGATGGCTCTACAACAATCTATTGTCAAGTAGCTGTCTCCATTAAGTAAGAAAAGTATGATTTCGTTTGTGCACGCCTTCAACTCAAGTAATGCGTTCCAACAGTCCATTAGCCCGCCTTTATCCTTTTCTCCGTTAATCCTTGAAACGAGGTCTTTGTCAGGCTTGATCTCGTCCATTTTCCGAGCCATTGAACCACTTTCAGAAGTGACAAGGAAAAATAGTAGGAGTAATGTGATGGGAAGAACCTTTATTTCAGCCATAGGAATGTGGGAATTATCTCTAAATTAAAATGTTTGTTTTGTTAAGGGTATATATTATGACCTGCATGTCACGCTTTCAATTCTACGGTGCATATGTAGAGACGCTATGTAGAAAATAAAACTAATGGGTGGTTTAATGAAAGAAAACCAAGGGATTATATGGCTCTTGAAAAAGTGTCTAATTAAATTGATAAAATTCATTAGTTATTGAAACATAATGGAGGATTCAATGAAAGAAACCCAAAAGTTTACAAAAATCACTAAAGGAAATCAGGTGATGGCGAGTTGCTATCTGAAGTGGTCGTCACTAACAAGGAGCGAAATGTTGCAACTTTGTTATAGCACTATATTTTTTCTTTCTTTCTATAAATGTTGTTTATTGTTATTTTTAGATCAAAGATATGATTTTACAATAAAATAATACACTGAAGTTCATTATACGTATTATAATCGGAGTTTAGGGTTTGGAATTATACTTACATTTTTTTATTTTTTTTCATCTAACAAAGTTTATCTTCATCGTTCTTAATAATCAATCACTCCTAAATCACTTAAGACCAACCATATGTGCATCATAATTTATAAAATAGTAAGATAATAAGATAGAAATAAAATAGCTCTCAAAAGTCTCATAAAATCGTTTTTAGAGCCCCGTAAGAGTGAGAACTAGAGATGCACAGAACATATTAACTAAACTTCTCTTTCAAGTGATTATATCAAGCTTAACATGTGTATTTGACCAAGTAAAAGCAACATGTGCCTTGGTTTATTAAATGTTGGGCGGCAAGGCGATAATATGAAAGGGAGGTATAATTTTTGAGTTTATTTCGTGTACCCCGTGTCCCGTTTGAGCTTAAGTGTAATCGCGGTACCTTGGTTTGGTAAATGCGAAAAAATATATTTCAGGAAACGTTTTTTATAAAAATAGTATAAAAACAAAATTATCGACTCCGAAGATTAATTATAAAATTTAAACCATTACTACTGCGGTGTCGGTACGCGTGCGGTGTCGTTTTTCAGTAAATGCGAGATAGTTTCTCGATTTAATATGTAAATAGTCAGTATGTGTCAGAAAGTGAAAATTTCACATTTTCTGATAAAATTTAGCAATGTAATGGTTTACTGTAAGCTACAGTGTGCGGGTTAGCTTCCCGAAATAGTTATGTAAGCTCATGTATGCTTAGTTAAATAATTAAAAATAATCAATTAACATTTATTATTAAAATATTGGTTGGAAAATTACCGTGTGTCACAACCTTCCCGCCATAGAAGGAAAACCGTCCTCGGTTTTCAGTTAGTGTTACTCGATGAAGTTGAGAAAAGATTAGGGTATTTACGCTTGATTTTGTCTTCACGCTCCCACGTGAATTCAGGGCCTCTTCGAGAGTTCCAACGGACCTTGACGATAGGAATGCGGCTTTGCTTAAGCCGTTTGACTTCTCGGTCCATGATTTCGATAGGTTAAGGTACGCGGACAATCTTCTCGCCGCAGATGGTAATGACACGGTACTTGGATATCCAATCCATACCATTGATGACATCGGGGCTTCCAAGTGAAACTAGCATGAGGTCGATGTTGAATGAGTAGTTTAGAAAGTTTTAGAGTACAATCTTGAAGAATGGTGTTGGTTGCTACTAGCAATTAGTTGGTTGATTTAGTAGTGTACTCAGTATCCAATGCAGAGTGTTGGGAATAAAATGATCAAAGTCAAAGAGCCTGCCAAGTCGATGAAGAGCCTGCTAGTTGATTTTGTTATGTACGAAGATGTTCTACCAGTACCTTCTGGGTAGAAGGTACTGCTAGCTAATGAAGAGCCTGCCAAGCTTATGTCAAGTCGATTAGATATTTTGTAATAGATATTTAGTTGAATTATTAGTCTTTGTACATTGTTATACGTTATGTAGAAGTAGAATAGTCTTCTGTGGTGACAGAAGAATATATCAGAGTGTACATGGGTAGTTGTATTTAATTGTAGGCGCCAATATAGTCAAAGTATAGTATTATATTCATCTACTTGACAACATGTAATAAGATATCCTTATCTTATAAAAGGATATCTTAGTCACTTCTTCATGCATGCATCTTTCACAACTAATAACCAAAAACAAACTATCTCTCAAGTAACTTAGTTACTTCAAATCACAAATCCTTTACAATCAAAGATTCAAGATTACTTTGTAATCCTGGTGATATTTAGATCATCCGTATTATTTCATCAATAATATTGAATCGTTTTGTGTTAACCAAAGTTGTGTTATTTGTTCATTGCATTCTCACGTTTACTTAAACTCACCACCTTGTGTTCTTTTAAAGTGTGTTGTAGTAGATTCCGCATGCTAAACACATTCAATACATAAATATCTCTCAAACACATTACTAAGATTCATATCCCAAGTGTTTGAACTTCGAACAACAACGTTCCACAAGTGGTATCAGAGCTAGGCTTGATATTTACTAATTTAAAAGAAAAATGGATGTTGAACATATTCAGACAAATGTTGCAGCTAAACTTCCATTATTGAAACAAAATGAGTTTGAAATGTGGCGACTCAGGGTTGAACAATACTTTCAAGTGCAGGATTATGCACTTTGGGAGATTATTGAACAAGGCAATTCATTTAAACCCAAACCACCACAACAACAGTAAATGATGCTCTTGTAACAACAATACAAACCCAACCATCAAATGCAGATGAAAGAATTCAGAAGAAAAATGATCTCAAGGCAAGGAGTATGTTACTGATGACTATTCCAAATGATCAACTTCTGATTTTTAACAAATACAAAGATGCCAAAACCCTCTTTGAAGCTATTGTGGCTAGGTTTGGTGGTAATGATGCTACCAAGAAAACACAGAAAACACTTCTCAAACAACAATTTGAGAACTTCACAGCCACAACCAATGAGTCTTTGGACAGTATGTTCAATAGACTTCAGAAGCTTGCAAGTCAGTTAGCCATCCATGAAGTGATGATAACTCAAGAAGACCTAAACTCTAAATTTCTTAGGAGTTTACCTTCAGAATGGTCTATGCATGTCATTGTATGGAAGAACAAGTCAGATATTGACCAGATGAGTCTCAATGATCTTTACAACAATTTCAAAATTGTAGAACATGAAGTAAAGAAGACTACTGGGTCAAGCTCAGGAAATATGGCATTTGTTTCATCCCCAAACATCTCAAAGGTTGATAATGAAGACAAAGGTGGCAGAGTAGAAGGTACTGCCAACACAACCTTTGGTACTGCTAGTACTTCTAGTAGTACCAAATCCATTTTAGATGAAACAATTGGGTGTGCTTTTCTTACATCTCAACACAATGGGTCTGTATTAACATTTGAAGACCTTCAAGAGATTCATCCTGATGATCTTGAAGTGATGGACCTAAAGTGGCAACTTTCACTTTTAAGCATTAGAGCTAAGCAGTTGATGATGAGGACTGGCAAGAAGATACTGATAGATGGAAGTGAGCCTGCTGGCTATGATAAGTCAAAGGTGGAGTGTTACAACTGCCACATGAAAGGTCACTACTCTAGAGAGTGTAGAAGACCTAAGAGGCAGGATGACAGAGGTAGAGGGTTTGACAACAGAAATAAAGGAAGCTTTGAGAAGAGAGGAAGCTTTGAAAGCAAGAGTAAGGTTGTTGAAGTTGCTGAGCCAAAAGCAATGGTTGCTATAGATGGCATGGGTTTTGATTGGAGTTTTATGGGTGATGATGAGTCAACTTCTGATGAATTGGCTTTGATGGCATTCTCCAACCCTGAGGTAAAAATTTTTAAATGTTCAAATACATGTGAAGCTTTTGAAGAATTGCAAACTTTAAGAAAATGTTTTGATGAACTCACAATAGTAGAAAGAAAAACCAATCAAGCCTTATTTGACCATAAGTGTGGTATGTCCAAGCTAGAAAAACAAATCACTCACTATAGAGAAAATGAACTTACCTTTACTGATGCAAAAAATGCTCTTAATAGACAAATATTTTTGAAAGATTCAGAAATAGAAATGGTAAGGACTGAGTGCACTAAAGTGACATTAGCTAGAGACAATATTCAACTGACTGTTACTAAATTGGAAAATGCTTCTGAATGTACTAGGAGCATAGTAGAGAATCAGATGAATAAGAGGATAAAATCAGGGATAGGATACAACAAATGTCCACCTCCTTATAGAGGAATTCCTTGTCCACAAGGTAGTGATCTTGCTGCATCAGGTTTACATGAATTTATTGCCAAACCATTAGCTAAACCTGTAGTGATAAGTGAACCTTCTGAGAGTGCTAAGAATGTCTCACTCTCTAAGGTGCTCACTGAGAAGAGACCAGATGTCCTAATTATTGAGGATTGGGTATCTGATGACGATGAAGATGAGACTATTCCTAAGAAAGGAATCAAAGTAGGACCAACCAGTCCTAAGAAAGTAGAAGTTAAAGCTAAGGCCAAAACTGTTTTGAAGACAGTTGAAAGTTGTAAAAATTGTAATAACAAACCTAGGGGAAGCCAAAGAAATTGGAACAACTTAAAGTCACAACAATTAGGTGATGACTTTGTTATGTTTAATAAAGCTTGTTATTATTGTGGTAGCTTTAATCATCTTCATGCTTATTGTAATAAATGGGTCTCTGGGAGTAAATCAAAGTCTAAAACAAATGTTACTCACACCAGAAAAAGTTTTGTTAAGTCTAACACCACAAATGTTAAACATACTGTTAGACAAGATAAGCCTGTTATTGCAAAACCAACTGATAAGGGTACAGGAAACACTTTTAAATATGTACCAAAAGTTGAGAAGAGTCCTATTCAAAAGATAAATGTGGTCAAAACAAAAGTTTGGAGTCCAAAAACCAAAGGTCCTGCTAGACCAAAAGGTCCTGCTAGACCACATGGTACTGCCAAAATTGGTATTGCCAAAATTGGTACTGATAGACCAAAGACCACACAATGGATTAGAAGGGAAAGTGCTGTTAAGTCCTCAGCATGTTGGATTTGGAAACCAATCCAATCAAAAGGTGCATCAACAATCCTGAAAAGGTTTGACTTCATTGATGCAAGAGGCAAACCCAAGTCTGTCATGGCTTGGGTACCCCAAGGAAACTAATGTGTTTATTCATGTGCAGGAACATTCAACTGATATTGAAGATCAAGGATATGTTGATAGTGGGTGTTCAAGGCACATGACAGGCAACATGTCATTCCTCTCAGATTTCAAAACATTTGATGGAGGATATGTTACCTTTGGGGGAGGAATAAAAGGAAAGATCACTGGTAAAGGTACTATCAAAACCAGTAAAATAGATTTTGAAAATGTGTATTTTGTGAAAGAACTTCAGTTTAATCTTCTTAGTGTCTCACAAATGTGTGACAAAAAGAACAATGTTCTATTTACTGACAATGAATGTATGGTTCTTTCTTCTGATTTTAAGATGCCTGATGAGAGTCAGATCCTTCTTAAAATTCTAAAAAGGAACAATATGTATAGTGTCAATTTAAAGAACATTGATCCAAAGGAAGGTTTAACTTGTTTGGTAGCAAAAGCCTCATTGGATGAATCTATGCTTTGGCATAGAAGGCTTGGTCATGTAAACTTTAAAACAATCAACACTATTGCAAAATATGATTTAGTAAGAGGTTTACCCAAAAAGTCTTTTCAAAACGACCAAACTTGTGTTGACTGTCTAAAAGGCAAACAACATAGAGCTTCTTGTAAGCCCAAGACCCAAAACTCTATTTCTCAGGCTTTACATATGCTTCATATGGATCTCTTTGGTCCTACTAATGTGTGCAGCTTGAATGGAAAGAAATATTGTCTGGTTGTTACTGATGACTATAGCAGATTTTCATGGGTTTTCTTCTTAAGATCTAAACATGAAACTAGTGAGATACTTAAAACCTATATCACTGAGGTAGAAAACCAATCTGATAAGAAAGTCAAAATCATCAGGTGTGACAATGGGACAGAGTTCAAGAATAGAGTTATGGATGACTTTTGCAAGGAAAAAGGCATAAAAAGAGAGTTTAGTGTAGCTAGAACACCTCAGCAAAATGGAGTAGCAGAAAGAAAGAATAGAACACTTATAGAGGCTGCTAGAACTATGTTAGTAGACTCTAAGTTGCCTATTTCATTTTGGGCTGAAGCAGTTGGTACTGCTTGTTATGTACAAAACAGGGTTCTTGTGACAAAACCACATAGAAAAACACCTTATGAACTTTTCTTTGGTAGAAAACCATCTTTAAGTTTTATGAGACCTTTTGGTTGTCATGTCACTATTCTCAATACCAAAGATCATTTAGGCAAATTTGATGGAAAAGCGGATGTTGGCTTTTTGATAGGGTATTCCTTGCAGAGTAAGGCCTATAGAGTGTTTAACACTTGCACTAGGCTAGTAGAAGAAAATCTTCACATAGAGTTTCAAGAGAAACTAGCAAATGTGAAAGGAGTTGGACCAGATTGGATGTTTGATGTTGATAGGCTTTCAGAATCTATGAATTATGTGCCTGTTTCAGGTACAAATACTAATGATAATACAGGTTCTGAAGACAATGTTGAAGCTCCTAAAGATCAAGATTACATCTGGATGCCAATTTGGAAAAGTATGGATCTATCTTCAAGTCAAGAAGGACCTTCAAACACAAGAAATGAAGGCAATGAAGAAGATCAAGGAACTCAGAATCAAGAGAATCAAGAAAGTGGTGCTAATGACAATGGTACTGCCAGTTCTTCAGATGGTCCTGCTAGTACAAGTATTGGTACTGCTGAGCCATTGAATGTTCAAATAGATGATTCTTTTCAAGAAGAGGTGGGGATTAGCAATCTTCCAACTACATATGAAGTTCCTAAAACACCAAACACTAGAATTCTCAAAGATCACTCAACTGATGATGTGATTGGAAGCATAACTTCTGGTGTTAGAACAAGATCTCAAGTTGGTTTATCTCAAGTCTTATCTTCAGATGAAGAAGGGTTTATCTCCTCTATTTATGAAGAAAAGAATAATGATAATTCCAATATATGCCTGTTTTCATGTTTTCTATCTCAGGCTGAACCCAAGAACATAAACAAAGCTTTAGATGATGCAAGTTGGGTGGAAGCTATGCAAGAAGAGCTTCTCCAATTCAAGATTCAGAAGGTTTGGATATTGGTTGATTTGCCAAGAGGTCATAGGGCAATTGGAACCAAATGGGTGTTCAGAAACAAGAAGGATGAAAGGGGTATAGTGATCAGGAACAAGGCTAGATTGGTAGCACAAGGATATACTCAAGAGGAAGGGGTAGATTATGAAGAAGTGTTTGCTCCAGTTGCAAGACTTGAAGCAATTAGGCTTTTCTTAGCCTATGCTTCATTCATAGGCTTCACTGTCTATCAAATGGATGTTAAGAGTGCATTTTTGTATGGTGAAATTGAAGAACCAGTATATGTATCTCAACCTCCAGGCTTCATTGATGCTGAGTATCCAGATAAAGTTTACAAGGTTACCAAGGCTTTGTATGGCCTACACCAAGCTCCAAGGGCATGGTATGAAACATTGGCTTGTTTCCTACTAAAAAGTGGATTCCAAAGAGGCAGGATTGATCCAACTTTGTTCATCAAAAGGACAAAGAAAGACATCTTGTTAGTGCAGATTTATGTTGATGACATAATCTTTGGATCAACAAACCAAGACTTGTGTGTAGAATTTGAAAAACTTATGCATAGTAAGTTTGAAATGAGTTCCATGGGGGAACTTACTTTCTTTTTAGGTCTCCAAGTGAAACAATCAAAAGAAGGCATATTTATCAGCCAAGATAAGTATGTAGCAGAGATCCTAAGGAAATTCAATTTTGCTGATTCTAAGGTTGCAAGTACACCAATGGATCCAGACAAAGGGCTACTCAAGGATGCTGAAGGAGAAGATATGGATTTGCACAATTATAGGTCAATGATTGGGTCCTTGATGTATCTTACATCATCAAGACCAGATATCATGTTCTCAGTATGTGTGTGTGCAAGGTTTCAAATACATCCCAAAATCTCTCATCTCACAGCAGTCAAAAGAATCTTTAGATATCTTAAGGGTCAACCTAGGTTGGGTCTTTGGTATCCAAGGGAATCATCTTTTGAATTGGTGGCTTATTCGGATAGTGACTATGCTGGTGCAACTCTAGACAGAAAATCCACATCTGGTGGATGCCAATTTCTTGGTTGCAGACTAATCTCTTGGCAATGCAAGAAACAAACAATGGTGGCCAATTCTACAACTGAAGCATAATATGTTGCTGGTGCAAGTTGTTGTGGGCAAGTTCTTTGGATCCAAAATCAAATGCTTGACTATGGGTACAATTTTCTTAACACCATTATTTATATTGACAATAGCAGTACTATTTGTATCATTAAAAACCCAGTTCAACACTCAAAAACAAAACATATTGAAATCAGACACCATTTCATAAGGGATTGCAATGAGAAAAGGTTAATTCAAGTTGTTAAAATTGATTCTGAAAAGAATTATGCAGACCTTCTCACCAAAGCTTTTGATTTAGGTAGATTCAAATATCTTGTAGGAGGTATTGGAATGATAAATCTTTGAAAATCATATGTTTTTGTTCATAAAATTAACTGGTATTGGATTTTAAACATGGTACTGCTAGTTAGTCAAAAGGTCCTGTTAGTTCATAATTGGTCCTGCTGATACAAAATTGCTATGTTTTGTTCATATAAAGGCTTGAATGTTTAAAATACTATAGATCAAGTGCTTTGCATCTTGTTCTTTTGGTTTGCAACTAACACATTTCAGGTTGATAACAAAACAAGAGTTCTTCCAGGTGCAACAAAAATTAAATTCATTTCAGGAGAGATAACAATCTCAGGGGAGGAATTAATAGCCCAGAATGGAAGAAAAACCAATTAATGAAAGACAAGAGCATACAAGATGATGCAGAGTTGAAAAAGATAGAGTTAGATCACATATCTAGAAGGGATGAAGCATTTCTCAAAGGAGAAAGTTCTATCTAGATCAAACTAAGAAAGGTTTCAACTCAAAGGCATGACATTAGATGATTTCACTTGTTGAACCAATCATCCAAGATACACAGCATCATTGCCTTTCTAAATTTCCTCCATCCAAGGAAATTGCACCATCTTTGGGCCATCCTGGCTTTTGGTATTCAGCTCACCAAGTTTTCACAAACTTAAGAGTTGGCTAGTCCATAAGCAAACGGCTTTTGGTAAAGACAAATCAAATCCGTTGATGGTTGATAGTTTACCAAAAACTATATGGCTGTTAACTAACCATACTTAATTGTAAATAGTTAGCTAGTCCTTAAGCAAACGGCTTTTGGTAAAGACAACTCAAATCCGTTGATAGCTGGTAGTTTGCTAAAAACTATAAGGGATTTTTATAAAACTTTCAAAGGTACTGGTAGTACAAAAATGGTACTGCTAGAGTACAAAGGTACTGCTAGATAGCCGTTGAGCCTGTCAGAAAAAGTTTTAACCGTTGGGCCTGGTAGTTAAAATTAGCCGTTGGGGTAGTTATGTAACTTACTGATGATTATATTATATTATATTTCACATATAAAAGATCTTTTTAACCGCCTATACATTTACTTATTATAATCTTTCTTATTGTCGGTTAAAAGTAATTCTCTCATATCTTCTCTCATCAGTCATTATCATAATTCACATACACCTTTTATCTTCTACCAGTACTACCAACAAATCCCACCATCATATTCAAAATTTTCATTATGGCTTCCACAGTTGTTCTAGATTTTGTCCAACGTCACAATCAGTTAGCATTTTTGGAGAAGTCAGAGGATAATGCCTCATTTCATCAAGTAGTGGACTTTTTAAACAACTCCTACATCAGGTTTGCTTTGCTAGTCAATCCCACTATTTATGAAAATCAAATTTTGCAATTTTGGCAATCTGCTAAAATTAAAACTTCTGAAAATGGGGAACAAAGAATTAAGGCCAAAGTGGATGGTAAGCATTTGACTCTTACTGAGTCATCCATAAGAAGACATCTTCATTTGGATGATTCTGATGGTATTAGTCAATTACCAGATACTGAAATTTTTGAAAATTTACAAAGAATGGGGTATCATGCTGAGTCTAACAAACTTACTTTTCTGAAAAAGCATCTTACTCCATAATGGAGATTTTTGATTCACACAATCCTTCACTGTTTGAGCCAGAAGAAAACCTCTTGGGAGCAATTTAGTGGAAACATGGCTTCTGCTCTCATTTGCTTAGCCACAAACAGAAAATACAATTTTTCTAAATATATTTTTTGAAGGATTGATAAACAATGTGAAAAGTAAAACAAAGTTTTTGATGTATCCAAGATTTATTGGTTGCATCATTGGAAAACTACAACATGTGTTGCTTCCCACAGACTCAATTTATGACACACCAAAACTTTCTCACAAAGTATTTTCAAATATGAGAATTGGTTTTAGAGGGGAGGAAGTTCCACTTTTTGATAAAATGGTACCACAACACCCAGAAGAACCAACACCATCAGCTGAAACACAATCATCTAGTTCTTCACATGATCACATTTCACCAACACATCAAACAACACCAATACCATCTCCAGTACAATCAGCAACACCACCATCATCACCACATCATGTATCACAAACTCAATCACCTCAGACATTGCAAGAATTGAAAGACAAGGTGAAATTCTTAGAGAATGCTCTTAAAAGTCAAAGTGAGAGATTTTCTGAGATCAACATCAAATTGGTCAAGAGGGTTAAGAAATTGGAGGGTGAAGTGAAGAAGTTACAGGGTAAAAAGTCTGCAAAGGTTGTTTTATCTAGTTCTTCACAGTCAGATGCTGATAGGATAGATCACTCTTCCAAAAAGGGGAGGAAGGATAGGTCTGAAGATGAGGATGAAGAGGAGGAACAGGCTCAATTTGAATTCCATGATGGAACTCAAGTTTATGATGAAGAGCCTGTTAGAGCAGGGCAAGAGCCTGTTGGAGCAGGGCAAGAGCCTGCTAGGGCAGAAGAAGAGTCTGCTAGGAGAGAAAGGCTATTGGCTATGGGGTATAAAGGGTCTGCTGAGAGAGTGTACAAGAGAAAGAGGGTTTTAATTGCTGATGAGCAATCTTCTGCTCCATCACAAGATTCAACTCCAAAGGATAAGGGCAAAGGTATTATGATTGAAGATGAGCCAAAGTCCAAGAAGTTGAAAAGAACTCAGCAAATTCAGATGGTTTTAGGAGAAGAAGAGGCCAAAAGAGTTCAAGAAGAAGAGCTAAAAGCTAATGAAGCTTCAAGAATGCTTGAAGCAATGAAAGAGCAGAAAGATGTTGAAGAAGCTGCTCAAGCTCTTATTGATTCTCAAGCTGCACAAATATTTGATGCACAACTACAATGGATTATCTCTATTGATCCAATTGTAAGAGGTCAAGCTTCTGTGTATGTGGATGATGAGTCTCTCAGTGTAGAAGAGAAGACAGCCAAGCTAGAAGAATTCATCACCAAAAAGTATAGAGAAGAAGCCTTAAATGATGTATTTCAGCAGATCATGCAGTATAAGGAGAAAGGGTTTAAATTGCCACATGATCAGAAAGAGCAGATGAAGTTCTTCAAGTTATATCTGAAAAGGTCAGCAAATTGGAAGGATCATCAACTCAAAAGAAAATCATTTGAAGAGTTGCAGCATCTATACATTGAAGCATACAAGAAGAACCACTGCACTCCTCCTGAACACACACAAGAAAGGTCTTCAAAGAAGAAGGAAGATGCTCAGAAGAAAGAAGTAGCAAAATTGGACACAGAGCAAGTAAGTAAAATGTTGATAACTTTACCTACTATCATACATGCTGATCCAATTAGGTCTAGACACCCTATAATTGATTGGGAAATACACCATGATAGATTTGGTAAGTCATGGAAAATATCAAGGGTTGGGGGACAGTCTGCTATCTTCAAGAATTTTGAAAATCTAGTTAGAGCATCTGACAGAGCAGATTTGGAAGAATTGTGGAATCTAGTGCAGATTAGGCTAGCCACAAATTCTAGCAATGATGTTAAGGAACAGGAATTATGGGTTGAATTCAATAGGATGTTTGATCCTGATCCCAAAGATGATTATTGGAAGTTTCCATATTATGATCCATCTACAACCTGGGAATTCCTAAGTCATTGCAGTGTTCATCATTTGTACACATCAAGTGGGATTGAACTCTTTATGTTGGCTGAGAAAGAGTATCCACTTAGTTATGAAGTGCTCTCAACTATGATCTCCAAGAGATTAAGGTGTGACAAAGATGATGAAAACTCAGAAATTGTTCAAAGTTTGCTAAGGAGCATATTTGAACAATCTGAAAGAAAAAGGAAGGATAGGAAGTAAAGGTTTTTGGAAGAGTTCTCAAATCCTCAAGGTATGTATTTTATTCATCAGAAACTTGTGTATTTTAATGGAAATAACAAGTTTAGGGGAGGATTGTTGGGAATAAAATGATCAAAGTCAAAGAGCCTGCCAAGTCGATGAAGAGCCTGCTAGTTGATTTTGTTATGTACGTAGATGTTCTACCAGTACCTTCTGGGTAGAAGCTTCTGCTAGCTAATGAAGAGCCTGCCAAGCTTATGTCAAGTCGATTAGATATTTTGTAATAGATATTTAGTTGAATTATTAGTCTTTGTACATTGTTATACGTTATGTAGAAGTAGAATAGTCTTCTGTGGTGACAGAAGAATATATCAGAGTGTACATGGGTAGTTGTATTTAATTGTAGGCGCCAATATAGTCAAAGTATAGTATTATATTCATCTACTTGACAACATGTAATAAGATATCCTTATCTTATAAAAGGATATCTTAGTCACTTCTTCATGCATGCATCTTTCACAACTAATAACCAAAAACAAACTATCTCTCAAGTAACTTAGTTACTTCAAATCACAAATCCTTTACAATCAAAGATTCAAGATTACTTTGTAATCCTGGTGATATTTAGATCATCCGTATTATTTCATCAATAATATTGAATCGTTTTGTGTTAACCAAAGTTGTGTTATTTGTTCATTGCATTCTCACGTTTACTTAAACTCACCACCTTGTGTTCTTTTAAAGTGTGTTGTAGTAGATTCCGCATGCTAAACACATTCAATACATAAATATCTCTCAAACACATTACTAAGATTCATATCCCAAGTGTTTGAACTTCGAACAACAACGTTCATTTAGTAGTGTACACAGTATCCAATGCAGAGTGTATGATCAAGGAACTAGATGTAGTCGTCATAACGATTGACATAGATGCTTTCAAGTGAAAGCATGTTTCAGTCACACGCGGGGTTATGAGTTATCCGGTAGCTATCGAATCCGGAGGTTATTCATTTGACGGTAAGATTCTTCGAAATTGGAAGTGGCAAAATGAAGTGAGGCGTTATAAGATTGGGTTTCGTACGGAATCCAAAAGTCGTAATCGTAGGTAATCCCATTGATTGTGGCTATGCTCTTCGGTATGTTGCCTCATGATGGCTAGTGGTGTAACTTATCCATTCGGTTTAGAACAGGATGTGAGATAAGGTTGATTCTAAGTGGTAAGATTGTATTGGTGCCCAACTGGTTGTTGTGGTTGCTAGTACGGATGCCATGACTTTGCGTGAGTTTTGATTTCTTGAAAATAAAGATTTTGACCTTTGATAAAAATTTAAGGCAACCAATCATAGCACAGTATGGTTCTACCTGAATTATACACAGGTGATCAGGATTTGTATAATTAAGGTCCTACGATGCAATGTTGGGTTTAGTTAAAAGGAAAAATATTGATTATTCTATTTACGAGGTAGTAGCATATAATATTTTCCATGGGAGTAAATAGTTCATAGAGTGATAGTGTTTTTGCGAAAACAGTCTTTAGGGTAATAGAAAATTAATTTATCAAGGTAATAGAAAAGTTGTAGTTTATAATGGCAAAATAGTTCATAGTGTGGGAGCAAAATGGGCTAATTGCAAAGAGTTTGTATGTTAATAACGATACCGTTTATCATTGCAAACAGAGGGTAGCAAGGTAACAACCCGGCTTATAATACGTTAACAAAATAGTCGCAAAATGATAATAGAGTGGTTTATTAGATGGTAGTAAAACAAGTAGTGCAATGGCGACGATTGATACATCTAGTTGATATGTGATTGCAGATAGTTGTGAGTCAAATAAGCTTACAACTCAAGATAAACGTGCACCAAATCCATACAATACGACGAGGATTACAAAATGGTACTAATAAAGTCTTATAGCAATACAACTTAGAGAGTCTAAACTTAGGTCTCGTTCTACAGGGCAGTCAACCTTTTGACATCACGTTCAAGTCCTATTTTCCTCCTGCTCTGTGGTTTTCTGGTACTTCAGTTCTTAGCACTCGTTCCTGTAGTGCCCCTTCTTCCCACACCCATAACAGGTCACTTCAGCCTTCCGATTATTCTCTGGTGCTGTATGTGCGCTTGCAAGGGTTTTAGCCCTACAGTCTTTGGCCATGTGTCCAATCTTCTGATAGTTGTAACACTTTCCAGCACACTGCCCGTTATGGTGGTAGTTACAACGGTTACACATTGGTAACTTCCCTGCATAAACCTTCTTCTTTCCTGACCCAGCAGTATAGACCTTGGCGGCCTCTTGTCGCTTGTTATCTACCACCTTCTCAGCGATATCCTCGATTACTTGGTCCATTATCTTGTTGGCCACTTTCATAGTCTCATGGAGATTAGCAACCTTGGAGGTAGTGACATTACCATTGATGGATGGGGGTAATCCTCCAATGCATCTCTCCAGTAAGCGAGCTTCAGTTTGGACCATCTCAGGGCACAATAAAGCTAACTCTTGAAAGCGTTGGTTGTACACAGCCATGTTGGTACCCTGCACCTTGAGGTTCCAAAACTCGACCTCCAACTTTTTAACTTCGTTTCGAGGGAAATACTTTTTTAGCACCATTTCCTTGAATTTTTCCCATGGCATTGCGTAAGCGGCATCAATGCCTACAGACTTCAGATAGTTGTTCCACCAGGTTAGAGCAGCATCCATAAAGGTGAACGATGCATACTTAACTCTGGCTTCATCCTCACAATTACAGATTCGAAACACAGTCTCCAGCCTTTCAATCTATCTGACCAAAACAACAGCTCCATCGGTTCCTCCAAAACCTCCAGTCATGGTCTTTCGGAACTCCTTATAGGTGCAGCCGCAGTTGTTGTTGTTTGTAGGTGTTGAGGTTCCGACATCAGTAGTCAAGTTGTTTGCATTCGCTATAGCCAATGCTGCCACACGGTTATTAACCAAGTGATCAAGCATGGCTTGATTCACAATAGGTGGGTTTGCTGCATTCCCAGTTGGAGGAGTGGTAGTAGCAGGTCGACCACGTGTGGCCCTGGTTGTCCTTCTTATAGGAGCCATTTATCTACATCACAAAAGATGATGACAAATGAGGTTCCAAATAGAAAGAACAGTATCACACGAGGGTACAATCATCACAGATAGAATACGCGAGCAAAATCAACCATGAAAGAAGAAACACAATCGAATAGATAATCAAACTTGTCATAGATTAATAGTCGTTACATGGCTGTGGAGACTAGGTCTTGCCTCCCAAACGACATGTCACTTCAAGATAATGAAGGAAAAGTGAGACCTAGTAGTGATGTGTCCCAAGAGTATATGTTTCGAGGAAACATGTCTTAAGGCGATAGGTTGAGGTCGTGACCAAATGATTTGGTGGGTTTCTAGATGATGGTAAAATAGGTGTTTCAAAAGAACTGGGCGAGCGTTCAAACACGGAGTTGGGTAGTGAAATTACGTAGGGAAAGGTAAGATGTGACAAGTATAGTATGTATGTATAAGTATGTAGAAAATACTTATGGTATATAGTGTAAGTCAATTATGATATAAATCATCAAACGATAAAGTATAACATATAGTTATGTCAAATAAAACAGTAATTAAGGCAACAGGCTTGGCAGGCAGGCATGTGGTGATCATAGGGTTTTGTTTTTGTAAAATTAGTTATAGTCTAGGTTTTAAAAAAATACCAGTTCTCTATAACCAAGGCTCTGATACCAATCTGTAACACCCCCAAAATTGGTACAACGGAAGCATTCGGGCCATGGGGTGCTACGTATTGGATCACAACACAAGTAATAAAGAACGGATCACATTATCCATTTTAGAAAATACATTAATCTTAAATAAACGAGTTTCATCATTGTTTGAATTGCGGAATACAAGGCCTAAAATAGTGTTGTCCTATAATACAAAATTCGAGAGTCTATGACCAATGCCTTGCCCTGCCTTGAATCATCATAAATCATAAAGTTATGCACCTGAGAAAAACATGCTTAAAAGTCAGCAAAAAAGTTGGTTAGTTCATAGGTTTAAAGCAAAGCAGTAAAGTTGGACCATAAGCAAAGCATGTGAAAATTTCAATGAATATATTGTCACTCAAAAGTGAAGTCTATTACGTCAGCACTAATTCATGCAACCAAATATTGACAATGTGCATGCTCTAGAAGCACGTTAAATAAAGGCCCTTGTAAGTGTCTATCCCGTGATACTCGTGTTTCGACATGTTATACGCTCACATTTGGTCAACCTGGCCAAACCGAACGGGGGTGTCATCCTCAATAGATCTATTTATAGCATTCGCGCTTCCCAACTATAATTGACAGTTTATGAGTTTGGGCTTGATGGGGCCACTGAGGCTTAGGCTAATTCTACGTAATAGTTTGATAAAAGCATGAGTTCAGTTCAGGTCCAAATAAAAGTTTGATAAATGCATGTTTCTCACCCCAAAGTTTTACAAAGCAAGTAATAAGAGTAAAAGTGGGGCTATAAACTCACCTTAGCAAAACAGTCGTCTGAAATGAAATAAATCAAGTAGTAATTATAGTTAACGGCATCGACACGCGACCTAGATTAGTATGGCAAGTTTAGTTCACAGTTCAAGTTTAAGACTCAACGAAGTTTAAATAAGTTTAAAAGCTTTAAAATGTTAGTGTTATTGTTGCTTGTATGGCAGCATTTGAGTTTAAAACAATTTCTTAAGTTTTTGTAAGTATTGGCTCTTGGAAGTGCATAAGTATATATATAAGTATAAAGTATGCATGACGAATAAAAGTATCCGATAGACATGGTTCGGGAAATAATCACAAGTAAAGTGTCGTGAATAGTAGGCGTGGTCGGAAGATATAAAAATGTAGTTAGTTCGTAGTTTATGTATATATGTAAGTTTATATATATATATATATATATATATATATATATATATATATATATATATATATAATATATATATATATATATTAGTTGTCGAAGCCCGCCCGATGGGCGGGCATGCTTTGTAATTTTCCTTTTTTAATTTACACGCTCTTTACTGTAATTGTTAATTACTGAGACACATAAAAAACGAATGTTAGATTATTTTTGGAGTTAAACGATCGTTATTTTAACAGTAATATTGATTAACAACGACTACTAAACTTGTGAACAACAACTACTAATAAGATGATGAAATTTCAATCTTCATCAGTGAAGAAATTTAAATCCACAAAGTAGTCACCAGTTACCTCATGACCCATCTCGCGTATTTCGTTAATCATAGCTTCTGCTTTTAGGACCTTCGACTTAACGCCGTTGAGAACTTGTTGAGACTCTTGAGGATCTCCAACATTTAGTTTAAGCCAGTCGAGGAGAATAGATTCGTCTAACTCATCTATTAAATCAAAAGTACATGGACTAATAAACTTAATATGAAAACATAAATTTATTTAAAAAATATTAGAAAACTTTTATGAGATACCTTTATTACCTTGAGAAGGTCCACCTTCTTCAAAGACTGATGAATAAAGTGATGATGTCATACACATTCTAAACTTATCTTATGCTTAGTTGGATAACATATATATAACTGTAAACTATTTTTGGAGATAAAAGACGTCGTACATTCTAAACTATTTTTGTAGATAAAAGATATCATAAAGGGCGTGTAAATTACAAAGATATAATATCAATTGGCAATTTATCATAGCACCTCATTATATAAGCATTACCTATATTCTATGATATCTTTTATCTTTTACATGCGATACCTTTACAAAAAATGTGGATGTTGTCGGAGTATCATAAAATTACAAACATAGTTGTCGAAGCCCGCCTGGTTTTTCATTTTAGGTAGAGTTTATTTTCCAAGGAAAACACAACGGATGTATTTTCCCCGGGTCGTGGTCCCAACGAATGTTGAATTCGAGTTGTCGTTACGTTGTCGAATGTGTGTGGTGAATGTGTGTAAAAAGAGTGATGATTGGTGATTTTTATACTACGAATAAAGAAATAACAAACGGGAACAACTAATTATGCTAAGGGTACAATTATGCTAAGCATACTATCCTAAAAACGAAAATTGAATTAAAAAAAAACGTACGCGACGAAAATTTAAAAACGTAATTAAAAGTGAATTTTTAAATTCTAAATCCTAAATTTGCGAAAATAATTTTCCTAAACTCTAAATATTAAAAGAAAATTTTTGGAAAAAGAAAAATATTTTTTTGACTTTTTATGAATTTTTTATGAATTAAAAACTAATTTAAACTATTTAAATGATTTAAAAATATTAAAACAACTTGGAAAAATCTGAAAATTTTTGAGTAATTCTAAAATTAAATTTCTAATCTATGAAAAATAAATTCAGAAAGCAATTCAGCTTAAATAAGCTGAACAGCCAGATAAGCTCTTTGCAAATAAGCTAAAAATAAGCTAAAGTTGACCAAAAATTATCAAAAGCTCAAAAACTGATCTCCTAACTATAATAAGCTCAAAACAATTGAAAATGATCAAATAAGCACAAGCTATAAGCAGATAAGTAGCTGAACAGTTGCAATTTAAGGCAGAAACAAGTGATCAGGTACCCTACTTTAAGCTAGTCTATAAGCTAGGGAAAAGCTAATTGGAGAAATCCAGAAGTTACAACTTGAAGCTTATGTGAAACACTATACTCAGGCCAAAAATGCCCAAATTCTAAACTCAATTGCTACCCTAATTAAGGCCTAGAACAAGTGGGGTATAACAACTGAAACTGAAACAAGTTTGGTGCAGTTTTGGTGGCTTTTTGCAAGCTGATTTTAAGCTAACTGATAAGCTAAAAAGTGAGATCCCAGATGTTGTATGTTAAGCTTAATATACCAACTAACTAAAAACCAAAAATCAGGGCAAGAGCTTAATTCAATAAGCCACAGAGAAGCTCAGATCAGCAGCTTAAAAACTAGTTTTTGCATAAAAACAATTCTGTGACAGCAGGATAGGATTTTGGCGCAAAACTTGGACAATACTACTCCAAAACCTTCCTAGCTTTTGGATTCTTACTTAAATACTCCTACTGCACCTAGAAATGCCAAAGGGGGGGGGGGTTCAAAATAAGCTCAGCTTATGCTGAGCTTGTAGAGGCAGTTTATGTTCCCACAATTCAACTAAAATGCCAAATGCTTAAAGTAAGCTTAAAAACCCTTAAACTCCTACTGATTTAGGCTTCTAACACCTAAACTTAGCTATATCAAGATTGATCCAATAGCACATCAACAGTAATAAACCAACTATCCTATAATCCAAACACCCTTTCAAAACAACTTATGCAATTTAACACTATACCTAACCAATTTTAAGCTAAGTTCTATACTATTTTATGATTATCTAGACTAATAATGATCTAAAAACCAAATGTAAGTGACAATTAAGCAGAAACAGAAACTGATTAATATTAAGCACAAAATAAGCTAAAAAGTAATTTGGAACTTACAAGACACCCCTCAGCATGAACAGAGGAGTTTTCCAATGTAGCCTATCTTTAGATAGGCCAAATACTTCCCTTTCTCTATTTGATCTATCAGTATAACCCCAGATTCATGTTCTTCATACAACAGTTGACTTTTTGACTTTTTGTGAAAATTGAGATTAAAACTAAACTGACCTAATTAATCTTTTTCAAAAGCTTTAACAAGCTCAAATGAGCTTGTGAGAACAGAAATGAAAGTTTGAAACAGCTATGTAACAAAATAAATGATTAAAATGTAAATGAGACAAGGAATAGAAAACTTAAATTGCATTAATGAAGGTAAAATTACAATTCTGAAATGTAAATACAACTGAAATGGAAAAGTTTACACTACGAAAGCTTTTAAAATGACAAGAATAAAAATGGTAACAATTCTCTAAAACATGAAAATTGGACAATCCTAACTAATGAGGAGAACTCTCTATTTATAGCCGATCATGGACCCTTCTAGGCTGTCCACCCTGGCAATCCGTGTGCTTCCTGAGCTCCTTTTCACCCTTAGATCATTTCCCACTCATCAATAGCCGTTAGATCAATTCTTCTGAGGTGTCACGACCAATAGCAGCTTGCCACGTAGCCCATGCGTGCGTCTCTGCTCTCATCTGACACTCTGACGCTTCTAGAACCCCAATGATTGGACAATAGTACCCTTAATTTCAGTAATTTTGTACGGGGTAAGAATTAGGGTTCATGCACAGTAGTTTTTCTGGGTAAAAGGGGAATTGAGGCGCGGTTATGTTTTTTATATTATTTTGACTGTTTTTATTAATAGTTTGACCGGGTTTTAGTGATGGGTCGGGTATGGGGTTAAGAGGTGTGGGCTGGGCTGGATTAAAAGTTGGGTTGGGATATATGTTTGAGGTGGGTTGGGTTGAGCTATGGAATGGGTTGTTCATAAATCTGGGTTTTTTTTAAGGATTTAAGGTTTTTGGGATTATAGGGATCATTTTTGTATTTTCTGAATTCTCAAGGGACTGAAATTGTCAATTTTCCAAAGTTGATCTAAGGGTTGTTTTTGACATTTGATGAGACTCTGAGGGCTAATTTTGACTTTTGACCAAAATATTTCTCCCGGCTTCGGCTTTGAGTCCTTTCCACATCTCGTGCTCATTTTCTTGGTTTTTACTTGATTTTGTCCTTTTTTTTCTCGATATCCGTACCTGCATATAAACAAACACAAAAACACAAATATCTATGGCATTTTGGTTAGTTTTTGGACGTTTTGGTCCGGTTTTGGTCGAGAAAAAGTATGTGAATAAGCACATACCAAAATCCCCCAGACTAAGCTATTGCAATGTCCTCATGCAATGTTATAAAAACACGTTTTTGAAACCGAAAATTTCCAATCTATTTTTACTAACTTTGAGAAGTAGCTAAATTTTCAAAAGAGATTAAGAAATCTTAAGTTCTAAAAACTCCCCGATTTTTCTTTTATTCTATTTTTGTATTTTTCTCATTATTCATGTGACGGCCTTGTTGACAATCATTATCTATCAATAACTTTTAGGGTCTTCGAGTAGGAAACACGACTCATAAAGAAGTGTCCATACGGATAAAATTCGTCGTTCCTGATTTTTCACGAGCCCCTAAACTAAGCTTAAAAATGAAATCATTGTTATTTACAAGTTAGATTGCTATCACTACCCATGAAAGTTAGTTGTGTATTACTTCTCGTTCCCAAATTCCTATTTTTCTCTATTTATTTTATTTTTGGTGAGAAATGAATTTCTTCATATTTTCTCGCTTCGATAAGTTTTAGTTCGATAAAGATACCTAGTTTAGACGCTAAGTAGTTTCCAAACCTTCCCTTGAAAATCGTTGCATACAAAAATGAGGTCCACATCAAGGTCTCTGATTTAACACGATTTTGAGGATATCCCTTTTATATACGACCGAAACAACTCATCTACGAGTCCAGAGACAGAAGCTTTTATTAGGATACCCCCGGAGTCGAAATTTGGCATTTTTAACATTATTTAAGCACATTTATTGATCCTTGGCCTTTTAAACAACCTAGACAACGGCAGCGAACCGTCAAGAATCGGGAGTCTTATTTTGACCTTGGATATTTTTCCTCTGCCTTTTTGAAGTCTGAGACAACGGGAGCGAACCGTCAGGAAATAGAAAAATTTTATCGGCTTTGGATTATTATTATTATTATTCATTATTCATTATATATTTTGCCAAATCCCGAGTCCTACGGCTTTTATAGCAATAGAGACAATAGCACGTACTATCAGGAATTAGTTGCCTATTACACCGTAACACTGACAGTACCTTGATGTGTACCCAACTTTCATAAGCAAGGATTTTCTAAGGAAGGAGTAAAAACTAATTATCGCCAAAACCAAAATACCTTTAATTATTCCTAGATTACTATTATTGGGTGAAACAAGCTTATGGGAACAAAAAGCCACAAATAACTTTGATGAGCTCTAAAGAGATCCAACTACTCCACGTTTAGCAATCTAACTTATAAACAACTCTATCATTTCTCGTTCTTCGCAAATTTAAAATCATAAATAATAAGATCCGCGAATGCTTAGCCAAATAATCAAGCCATGCATATATAAAGTCGATACGGGAACTTGCAAACTCTTAAAAAGAATTCACATTTTATAGCTCCTTGTGTGAAAGACTAGCACGAGCTTATAGATTATAAAAGGTTAAGGGAACAAGCTAGGGCTCAACACGCCCGATCAAGTCAGAATTTTATTCCTACTCTCACCGGCGGAAAGTCAACAAAATGTCAAAATTTATTATATTTTTGCACAAAAATTTTCAATTTCTTAATTTTTTTTTTTTTTTTTTTGGATTTTTTTCAATTTTTGGAGGAAAAACGGGGTTGCATGAGTAAACGGCAAAAATGCAAGACAAAAATCAAATCGAAAGATCACCCCCCCAGACTAAAACGAGACTTTGTCCTCAATGTTTTAAAGGTAAGGGTTCTCCTACATAAATCTAAGGCCGTTTATTAATTATGCCAAAAGATAGATGTAAACGATAAGATTGTAGGATATCGGATAAGCAACGAATGATGAAACTCGAGTGGAGAGAAGCAAACTACGAGCACGAGAGTCTTCATCAATCGGGCAAACCTGGACACATCACAGAAAACCACGAAACACAAGATATGGAAAAGGAAGCCCTCCTCATGTTTTATTAGAAATAAGATAAGAAGTTAGAATGATAAGCATGGGGTGCCTCCCACGAAGCGCTTGTTTTTGTTCGAGTCGGAAAGCTTAGACTCGCCCCGAATTTATTTGTCCTTGGGGGAGCAAGTGGAAAAGATACTCTCAATCGGACTTTCGTTCAAGATGTTTGAATAAACATTGAAGCATATGAAAGTTCCACTCCGATGAGATACCCACGGCCTAAAAGAATGAGAAATGCCGGGGTCAAAGATTGTGTCTTCACTCCCGAAGGAGTGAATTAGAGGAGAAGTCACCGGGTAGGTGAAGAAAGGGAAAAAGATCATAGTTAGAATGGGAATCCATTCTTCATCATTAAAGCTCTTAAAAACCTCGGGAGGGAGGGTCGGGGTGATATCATCATCAAGCAAACTCGTAGGATAGAGTACATCTCCCCCCGGGTCGGGATCTTCTTCAATAACAAAATAATCATACTCCGGAGGAGGTATGATATGAGTGAGTTCATCGGAGAACTCCTCATGAGGAGATTCAAGAATTCGAGGAGAGTCTGTGAGTTCCGGTTCTGACTCATCAAGATTAGAAAGAATATCCTCCTCGCCCTCAATGTCCTCTAACCCCTCATCAAAAAGACGATTAACAACACTGAAAGTGTTCTCTTCATTATATTCAAAGAGTGGGTTAGAGAAAATTCCGGAGGTAACCTTGGAAACGTCAAGGGAATCTCCATAAGATTGAAAATCACATTCATCGTCAGATATTTCCTCGGACTCACTTGGGATTGGGACGAGGTTCTCAACACTGGACTTTATGATTTCGTTTGATTCCTTTTCAGGAAGAGTGCTAAGATGCTCGTCCCCCATTTTTAGAGAGTCCTCGGGTTCTTTGGTAGGAAAGACGGGAGTGATTTCTGTTGAGTTTTTACAAACTCCCCACATAGAATCCTCATCATCGTCATCTCGTTGTAAACGAAAGTTTGACGATAATTAGAACTTATTTTAGCTATTTGTTTTTCAGCTAAAAATTCTCCATAAGTTATCTGATGAGGTTCTTCTTGTGGGAGTTGTTTATTAACCAAAGCCTTAAGATCTTTTAATGTATCAAGCATAGCAATGAGAAGTTGTTCTTCATTGAGTATTTCTTGAGGAGGTGGCTGAGGTTGTGGTTGAATCATATGGTGTTGTGGCGGTTGGAAATTGTCAAAATCGGGAGTACTATAGCAAGGATTAGGTTCATAGTAATTTTGATTCCACGGTTGACATTGATAATCATTATGAGGACCCCCACAATTTGCACAAGAAAAAGTCGGTGAATTTTGAAACGATGTATCATTAGAACTTTGATAGTACGCCTCGTGCTCATATGAATCTTGTGGAGGGTGGTTGAAATCATTTTGAGGATAATTGGAAAAGTTCGAGTTATAATCATAAGCAAATGAATTTTCAGCTCCCGAAGCACAAAACGAACAAAATCCATTGGTAATGTTTCTTCCACACCTCTCACAAGTACACCAATGACAATTAGTCGATGTTGGATCTAATTGATTTCCACACCCATCGCAATAACGTTGATCGAACGAAGATAAATCGGGCTGTGGAGGATAGTCAGAAAAATTTGGCGGTTCATTGCAAGAATTTGGATTAGAATCATAAGCGAATGAATTTTCAGCTTTCGAAGAGTAACATATACAAAGTCCACGACTCAATCCACATTCGTTGCAAAAACATCGGTCACAAAGTGAATTATTTCCCAACGGTTCTCCACAATTGAAGCAATTTTGCTGATTGAATGAAGATAGTTGGGGTTGTGGAGGGTGTTCGGAAAAACTTTGAGAATTATCAATGGAATTAAGCTCTTTTTCGAGGGCTACTTCACACCAATAACAAGATCCTCTTGGGTTGTGATTTCCACACCGCTCACACTTACACTTTGAACAACGAAGACTGTCGATCAACGGGCTTTTACAATCAAAACAATGATAGCCAAGTGACGACATAAGAATTAAACATAAGAGGGATAAAGAGATAGAATTAAATGGATGAGAGACTTAAGAAGAATATTTTTGGATTTTAAAATTTAGAAACATGGAAAATCACAAAAGAAAAATGGAAAATAAATTTGAACAGAAAATCTTTTTGGATTTTTATATTAAAGGAAAGATTATTATCTTTTTGGTGATCGTTCGATCAACCGTACTCGTTTCTTTCAAAACTACGCGCAGCGTGGCGGGAGAGAAGAATGGATCTCTTTTCAGTCTGCAATTTAATGTCAAGACTTCCTTAAACCCCGTGTATAGGTTGTAGTAAAGAGATAATCCGAGAAACGTTTAACTTCACGATCTCTTTTGTTGTTTATTCGGAATGGTTTACAACACTTTCAAGAAAAGTGAGGTTATATTATTATTGTATTTTTGAAAACACTTTAGGAAAAGTGTTTTATTTATTTTCTTTTTTGTATTTTTCTTTTTAATAAAAATAAATAACTTCCGAGGAAGGGTCTTCAAAACACGATTCAACGAACGAAATTCAAACTCTTCTCAAGCCTTCCCCGGCAGCGGCGCCATTTTTTTTGGTTTGTCATTTTAGGTAGAGTTTATTTTCCAAGGAAAACGCAACGGATGTATTTTCCCCGGGTCGTGGTCCCAACGAAGGTTGAATTCGAGTTGTCGTTACGTTGTCGAATGTGTGTAAAAAGAGTGATGATTGGTGATTTTTATACTACAAATAAAGAAATAACCAACGGGAACAACTAATTATGCTAAGCATACTATCCTAAAAACGAAAATTGAATTAAAAAAAAAACGTACGCAACGAAAATTAAAAAACGTAATTAAAAGTGAATTTTTAAATTCTAAATCCTAAATTTGCGAAAATAATTTTCCTAAACTCTAAATATTAAAAGAAAATTTTTTGAAAAAGAAAAATATTTTTTTGACTTTTTATGAATTTTTTATGAATTAAAAACTAATTTAAACTATTTAAATGATTTAAAAATATTAAAACAACTTGGAAAAATCTGAAATTTTTTGAGTAATTCTAAAATTAAATTTCTAATCTATGAAAAATAAATTCAGAAAGCAATTCAGCTGAAATAAGCTGAACAGCCAGATAAGCTCTTTGCAAATAAGCTAAAAATAAGCTAAAGTTGACCAAAAATTATCAAAAGCTCAAAAACTGATCTCCTAACTATAATAAGCTCAAAACAATTGAAAATGATCAAATAAGCACAAGCTATAAGCAAATAAGTAGCTGAACAGTTGCAATTTAAGGCAGAAACAAGTGATCAGGTACCCTACTTTAAGCTAGTCTATAAGCTAGAGAAAAGCTAATTGGAGAAATCCAGAAGTTAAAACTTGAAGCTTATGTGAAACACTATACTCAGGCCAAAAATGCCCAAATTTTAAACTCAATTGCTACCCTAATTAAGGCCTAGAACAAGTGGGGTATAACAACTGAAACTGAAACAAGTTTGGTGCAGTTTTGGTGGCTTTTTGCAAGCTGATTTTAAGCTAACTGATAAGCTAAAAAGTGAGATCCCAGATGTTGTATGTTAAGCTTAATATACCAACTAACTAAAAACCAAAAATCAGGGCAAGAGCTTAATTCAATAAGCCACAGAGAAGCTCAGATCAGCAGCTTAAAAACTAGTTTTTGCATAAAAACAATTCTGTGACAGCAGGATAGGATTTTGGCGCAAAACTTGGACAATACTACTCCAAAACCTTCCTAGCTTTTGGATTCTTACTTAAATACTCCTACTGCACCTAGAAATGCCAAAGGGGGGGGGGTTCAAAATAAGCTCAGCTTATGCTGAGCTTGTAGAGGCAGTTTATGTTCCCACAATTCAACCAAAATGCCAAATGCTTAAAGTAAGCTTAAAAACCCTTAAACTCCTACTGATTTAGGCTTCTAACACCTAAACTTAGCTATATCAAGATTGATCCAATAGCACATCAACAGTAATAAACCAACTATCCTATAATCCAAACACCCTTTCAAAACAACTTATGCAATTTAACACTATACCTAACCAATTTTAAGCTAAGTTCTATACTATTTTATGATTATCTAGACTAATAATTGATGAACTCAAATAAGTACATTTTATTACTATCATTTATCCTATTAATTTGACTTGTTTTACTATATTATGTATGAGGATTGATACTTAATCGTTTACTTTTGTAATTCTCAGGTAAAAACAAGCATTTGGTGAAACTTGGCGATTTTGGACTAATAATGGAGCAAAACGTGCATAAAGTGAAGAGTCTACTGAAATGAAGAAGATCAAGACTGATCTGCTCCAGATGCGCCGCATCTCACTATCAACATGCGCCGCATCTCTATCAAGATATCACCAGATACGATCCAAGATACAAGAGGACATGCGCCGCATCTAATAAAGAGTTACGCCGCATCTTCTGGCGGTGTACGAATATTCCTGAATATTATAATCTTGGACCCCACGCGAAGTTAAGTACATGCGCCGCATCTACTTAAGTAGATGCGCCGCATCTTCCCTCAGACACAAACTATAAATACCCCGTAGACCAGACGCATTAAAGAGATTCGGAAGTTCGAAAACCTAAAGACCGAACAGAAGAGAAGGACGAATTCAGTCAAGAGGCAGCACAAGACACACCCAAATCGAAGATACAAGAGCTGTAAGAAGGTGCTGCATGTATTTAATTCATTAAGTAGTTTTGTTTTATTGTTTTAGCAAACTTTAATTCATCAGGATTGGTGGCTTGTGTAATGTGACAACGGAAAGATTGCACTCCCTTTAATACTTGCTTTCCCATCAATTAAAGTTTATGTGTTGATGTCTTTGGTTACTACTTATTAGTGCATTGACCACCTCTGTGTTTATTAGTGGCTTGCGGGCACCCGACTGCGGGACAAGGTGTGGCTCCCACGGTTGTTTCTAAATTGATCACTTAGGAATAACTTTTAGACATAAGTCGTCATTAAGGGTTTACTCGCCGATAAGAATAGGACCAACGAGAAAGGGTTAATTACATACACTTCATATAAAGCTATCAATAAAACAAGTGACAATCTACTTAATCATAAGGACAGCCCTCTTATTGTCTCTAGTATCTATCTGTGTACGTGTGTGCTACTTGCTGATTCGTGCCTATTTGTTTATTTTATTATTTAATTGCAAACAAAACTGTGCCAGTCTCTCAGGCTGAAACCCCCTTGCGTTAGGATATTAAAATACTGATTAGATTAACGAGATTATACGTTCCACTCTTAGTGATCGACACTCTACTTACCATTATCTTCATACTGACCGGGTACACTGCTCGTTAAGTGTGTGTGTTATTGATAAGTCGGCTAAATATAAATTTAAAACTTGAGTAGGCATTAAAACTGCTAAACCGCAACGACACATCACGCGCATCAAGTTTTTTGGCGCCGCTGCCGGGGAGTGAATTGTTATTTTCTGTTAATTTGATTAGTATTTTAATTAGGTTTTTCTTTTTATTAGATTAATTGCATCATTGTACTATTTTGCATATTTGTTGTATTGTGTGTTATTTGTTTGCTTTTGTTTTTATTTTTGTGTGTTTTATTTTTGTTTCGTGTGTTTTATTTTTTGTTTTTATTTTTCGTATTTTTCTGTTCTGCTATCGTTGTACTGTGCTAAATCAAACGATACGGCGCATCTGATCTCTCAGATACGGCGTATTGCGTTTAATTTTTTTTTATATACAACGCGTTTAATTAATTCGATACGACGCATCTTTTCCCCAAGATACGGCGTATCTGTTTTTAACAAGAAAATTTTTCTAAGCGATAAAGTAATACGACGCATCTGCTTTTGTAGATACGGCGTATCTGTTTTGATAAAATTTTTTTCTAAACGTTAACGCCATACGACGCATTTGCTTTCGCAGATACGGCGTATCTATTATTTTAATTAAAAACAGTTTGCGAATTATTAAACAAATACGGCGTATCGATTTCCGTCGATACGGCGCATCTTACTGAATCAAAAATCTTTTATTTTTAAACGTAACGAAAATACGGCGCATTAACTTTCGTTAATACGACGCATTTAATTTTAATTAGATAAATTGATTTTTGATTGATTAATTCGATACGGCGCATTCATAAATTTAAAGCGGCGTATCTATTTTCTGAATAAAAGTCTGATTAAATTTTAACGTATTAAGATACGGCGTATCCAACTCTTTGGATACGGCGCATCATCTGCAGATATCAGCAACTTTTATTTTTCTAATTTCCGAACGGAAAATACTCCGACTTACCCTTATACCTGGAAACTTTTACTTTGAAATCTTCTTGTCCTTAATTTTCAGGAACGATGTTCGATATTTTCCCAAACTGGTTCGGAAAGGCCCAAAGAAACCTCACTATGGAAGAGTTTGCACTACTAATCGCTGAAGCCAATGAAAAAGAACATCATGAAGCAAGAAACTTTATCACTGAATTCAAAGGCAGTCATGAGCTGTTACTAAAGGAACAAAACAATATGATCAATGGGTTGGCAATTGAAGTGCACCAATTGTCAACGGTGCTTAACAAGGTTCTTTTGGTAAGGCACGATCTGAAAGGAATTACAACTAGAGGCGGAAAGTCAACCTTTCAAATCGGAGAGACGCCCGAGGATGACAGTACAAACAAAACTTCCCCTGAATCTTTATCACCTGAGCAAGAGCAACCTAAAGAGACTGATCCAGAACCTGTGACTAGAAAAGAACCTTCTGTTGAACCTAAACGATCAACACCACCTTTCCCACACAGGGCAAGGATAGAGAAAGAAGATGCCTATCAAAAGAAATTCCTGGAGAATCTCAAGCAGCTGCAGCTTAGTATACCATTTATGGAAGCCCTAGTGCAAATGCCAAAATATGCTAAATATCTGAAGAGCTTGCTTACAAACAAGTCTAAACTCGAAGAGGCTTGCACCATAACAATGGGGAAAAGAAGCTCAGCGGCGTTGCTCAACAACCTTCCATCAAAAGAAAAAGATCCAGGGAGTTTCACTATTCCTTGTCAGATTAAAAATTTGCATATTGAAAATGCTTTAGCCGACCTAGGAGCTAGTATAAGTCTTATGCCCTCTTCTATGTATGATAAATTAGGTCTTGGTGAACCAAAACCTACTAGGATGTGCTTAGAACTAGCTGATAGGTCCATACAATACCCATTAGGAATAGCGGAAAATATATTAATAAAAGTTGATAAATTTGAATTACCTATCGACTTCGTTATCCTTGATATGCCTGAAAATTCTAGAACTCCTATAATATTAGGAAGACCATTTTTGGCCACTGCTAGGGCCATGATTGATGTTTTTAATAAAAAAATAACTCTTACCATAGGAAAAGATGAGGTTGAGTTTAACATGGAACAATCTATGAGTAAAGATAATTCCGATGATGATGAATGCTATAACATCGATGTTTCTGATGACACGATTAATCAATTTACTCAGAGATTGTTAAAAAATAATTTGCTTGATTCTTTTCTGCTTAAAAATTTAGAAAACACTATTGCTATAGAAGATCAAGTTGATGAGAATACTATTGATTATAATTTTGCTGCTGATTCTGCTGTATATAACGCGATGCGGCGCATCGAAAACCTCGATACGGCGCATCTATCCGATGACAGCAGCGATATAATTAAAGAACAGGTTTATTCCGCTAGTGCTACTGAGATTGATAATGTTAAGCCTGTGCTTAAGGATCTTCCTTCTACTTTAGAATATGCTTATTTAAACGGAAATACTAATTCACCCGTTATTATTGCATCTGACTTAACGCCAAAAGAAAAAGAGTCTCTTTTGCAGGTATTATATAAACGAAGAGGAGCATTAGCGTGGAGTATGTCTGATATTAAGGGAATTAGCCCGTCATTTTGTACACATAAAATCCTTATGGAGGATGAATTCAAACCAACTATCCAACCTCAAAGGCGTTTGAATCCAAAAGTCCAAGATGTGGTGAAAAATGAAATCGTAAAGTTACTTGACTCCGGACTTATCTACCCAATTTTCGACAGCTCGTGGGTCAGTCCTATCCACGTTGTACCGAAAAAAGGAGGAATGACAGTAGTACTCAATGACGACAATGAGCTAATCCCTTCAAGAACCGTTACCGGATGGAGAGTTTGCATTGACTACCGCAAACTCAATGATGCTACGCGAAAAGATCACTTCCCTCTTCCATTTATTGATCAAATGTTAGAAAGACTATCAGGATATGATTATTATTGTTTTTTGGATGGTTTTTCAGGTTTCTTCCAAATACCCATTGCCCCCGAGGATCAAGAGAAGACGACTTTCACCTGCCCTTATGGAACCTTCGCCTATAGGAGAATGCCGTTCGGACTATGCAACGCCCCTGCTACTTTCCAACGTTGTATGACGGCTATCTTCCATGATATGGTAGAAGACTTTATGGAAGTCTTCATGGACGACTTCTCGGTGTTCGGTAACTCATTTAGTGATTGTCTCTTTAAACTTGATAAAATGCTTGCTAGGTGTGAAGAAACTAACCTTGTTCTTAATTGGGAAAAATGTCATTTTATGGTTAGAGAGGGAATTGTATTAGGACATAAGATTTCTGGGAAAGGTATAGAAGTCGATAAAGCTAAAATTGATGTAATTGCCAAACTACCTTACCCCACTAATGTAAAAGGTGTTAGAAGTTTTTTAGGGCATGCTGGATTTTATCGTAGGTTCATAAAAGATTTTTCAAAAATATCTAGGCCTATGACCCAATTATTGCTAAAAGATGCGAAGTTTGATTTTTCTGACGATTGCAAAAAGGCATTTAATATACTTAAAGAAAAACTAACTTCCGCACCTATTATAATTTCGCCGGATTGGAATTTGCCTTTTGAATTAATGTGTGATGCTAGTGATTATGCTGTTGGAGCTGTACTTGGCCAAAAGATAGATAAGAAATTTAAGCCAATTTACTATGCTAGCAAAACTTTAAATAATGCCCAAGAACATTACACCACCACGGAAAAAGAACTTTTAGCAGTAGTTTTTGCATTCGATAAATTTAGATCATATCTTATATTGTCAAAAACTATGGTTTACACTTACCATTCTGCTTTGAAGTATTTGTTCAATAAACAGGATGCCAAGCCTAGGCTTATTAGGTGGGTTTTATTGCTCCAAGGATTCGATATTGAAATTAAAGATAAAAAGGGTGCCGAGAATCTAGCTGCTGACCACTTATCTAGACTTGAAAATCCTGATATGGAGGTGCTTGACGAAAGGGAAATAGCTGATGACTTTCCTGATGAACACCTTATGATGGTAGGAATTAAGAGTAATAATAATGGACCATGGTATGCCGACTTTATAAACTTTATTGTTGCAAATGAAATTCCAAAAGGGCTAACATCCGACGAGAAAAGGAGGTTTATAACTCGCTCTAGCGAGTATATTTGGGATGAACCTTATGCCTTTAAATTATGTCCTGACAATATTATACGAAGATGCGTAGATGGTGATGACATTCCAGCAATATTGGCACATTGCCATTCAGGGCCAACAGGGGGACATCACGGTGCAGTAGTCACAAAAAGAAAAATCCTTGACGCGGGATTTTATTGGCCCACTATGTTGGAGGATGCGAAAGATTATATAAAAGGATGTGATGCGTGTCAACGATCCGGAAATATTACATCAAGAAACGAAATGCCGCAAAACTATATCCAAGTATGTGAAGTTTTCGACATATGGGGATTAGACTTCATGGGACCGTTTCCTGAATCTAAAGGTAATAAATATATTTTGGTTGCTGTTGATTACGTATCAAAATGGGTCGAAGCACAAGCATCTCCAACAAACGACAGCAAGGTAGTTCTTAAATTTTTACAAGGTTTGTTCTCTAGGTTTGGAATTCCTAAGGCATTGATTAGTGATAGGGGAACACACTTTTGTAATCACCATCTTGGAAGAGCCTTGCAAAAATATGGAGTGTATCATAGGGTTTCCACCGCATACCATCCTCAATCAAATGGTCAAACTGAAGTAACCAATAGAGCTATAAAACGAATTCTTGAAAAAACGACTGGTTATAATCCTAAAGGATGGTCTGACAAGTTGAATGATGCTTTATGGGCATTCCGTACAGCCTATAAGACACCAACGGGATGCACTCCATTCCGTCTTGTATACGGAAAAGCATGCCACCTGCCGGTCGAAATTGAACAAAGTGCATATTGGGCTTTAACGAATTGTAATATGGATATGGAAGCTGCAACGAAGAACCGTTTCATGGAGCTTAATGAACTCTATGAACTAAGAGATGAGGCCTACAAAAATACTAAAATCTACAAAGAAAGAACTAAAAGATGGCATGACTCGAGGTTACGTGGAGATAAAACGTTTGCTATCGGAGAAAAAGTGCTACTATTTAATTCTAGATTAAAGATGTATCCTGGTAAACTTAAATCAAGATGGACGGGTCCGTTCGTTGTCAAGAAAGTATATCCATACGGAACCATTGAAATATGCGATAAAAATGGTTATATATTCAAAGTAAACGGGCAACGTGTAAAGAAATACTTTGATAATAAAATTGAGGATAATGAGAGCGAGGTGGTGGAGTTTGAGCCCGACGTAATAGAGTAAAGAGCTGAACGTGAGTCTAACTTGAAGACTCTGGAATAAAGACAAGTGCTGACCGGGAGACAACCCGGATTTATCTTTTATTATTCTGTTTTCTGAGTCGAGTCAGTCCAGGCCGCACGAAGATACGGCGCATCTCAGTCCTGAGATGCGACGCATCCTCTGCAATGGTCATATCTTATTTTATTTTTCTGCATTTTTAATTTTTCGACTTTAAAACTATTTATCAGTTTATTTTAATGCGGCGCATCCCTGGTTAAGGATGCGGCGCATCTTTATTCTGATCCGTATTTATTCCAGGCTCGATACGGCGTATCTTCTTCAATAAGATACGGCGCATCGACTGACCTGATGATTTTCAGTTTTAATTATTTTTTTAGTTTTATTTTTCCTAACTACTAATGTATTATGCAAGTTGAACCTTTCTTATCTTAGGTGTGTTTTAAAGTGTTGGTGGTATTATAGTTTTCTGGATTTCCTGTGGATAAATCAAGTATGAAGCTTTAACGTTCTAATCCACAAGAAAGATGATTTTTGCTCATATACTAATGGAGGATCATACCGAGCAAATCTCAGGGGAGTTTTTCCGTTCTAATTCTTTTATTTCCAGTTTTTTAACCTTTTATACAAACAACGAGGACGTTGTTTAACTTAAGTGGGGGGATAGGAGAATTAGAACACTTAACAATTACTTGTCCTAAACTTTTTCAAAAATTATGCTTAAAATGTGCTTAATATATCAAACTTAAAAATTTTTTAGCATGTTTTTGTTTAAGATCTAAGTTGCATAACTGCACACATGACGTTATTTTCAAAAATTGTGATTTTTACAAAATTCACAAATCTATGAGTGTGCCGGTGACTTGTAAACTTTAGAACTTGGCTTGTATACTATTCGAGACCACCATAATGAGTATTATTTATATAATTGGAATGACTTGTCTAAATTGGTAAAATTCTAGGATTACACCCAAATAGCCTTTATATGTTATGTGTTATTAACTAACTACACTGGTTAGTTAACCCCCGTATAAACCCTTTTGTTACTCTCATTTTAAGAGTAAGATACCCCTAGAAAAACCCTCAGAGCCATTCCTTTCGTTTCTTACACCTATGTTTAAAATGTTTCGTTACACCTTAAACCTTAGCCTACCCTGTAGATTAGAATCCGTGGTTGGTTAATTGCTATAGGCAGAGTGTGTTTCCTTACATTACCTGTGTTCGCGTGCGTAATTCATTATATATGGTTAGGTCGGGAAATTGCACAATGCAAATTGGAGTGAAAGTAAATATTGTATATTTTTGAGTTTATTTTTCGTGTGTTTACTACTTTCACTATTAGCGTTATTTCTGAAAGTATGAAAAGTATGAATAAAAATTATCCGGAAAGAAAGTTGTAGTGATGTGGTGAAATTTTACACATCTATGTTTATGTTTCAAAAAAAAAAAAAAAAAAAAAAAAAAAAAAAAAAAAAAAAAAAAAAAAAAAATGAGAAAAGAAAAAGAAAGAAAAAAGAGTTGGATGTTTATTTTAAGCCAACGATGTAAAGTTATGTAAGTGGTCGATATCACCACTATTTGTTGTATTATATCTATGGATTGAATGGGAATTGGCAGTTATGGGAATGCCAATTAAGGATTATTCTTTGATTAAGATTTTGTTGAGTATAATTCGTGTCTACCTAAAGCGTGTGTTTCAAGTGTTAAAGCGTGAGTTATTCAATGATATGAGTCTTATTCATGGGATGGTTGGGATAGTGATTAACCACACTTAGGATTTTAATTTATTTGTTTTGTTTATTTTTATTTTTATTTTTACACCAATTTATATCCCAAATGTTATCCATACCCTGTATTGTTCTTTATCCAACCGAACCTTTGATTTATTGAGATTAGGGATTTGAGCAATCTTAAGTATCGTAGTCGTGGATTCGGCTATGTATTTATGATTTTGTCGCCCTTTTTGATATATTATTATTGGTGAAGTTTGGACCTATCTTTAGCCTATTCGAGTTAAGGATTTGAGCAATTGCAAGTATCGTGTTCGTGGATTCGATCATGTATTTGTGATTTTGTCGCCTTTTCTGGAATTTGAGATCGATAGTGAAAAGAGAATAATTAACCCTTAAGCCTAAAAACCTTTTTTACCGCTTTAGACTTGTTATTCCTTAGCTTTAGTGGTGGAGATGTGTATACTTGCCAAGCTTATGATAGAATATTCGTCGCGACTGGACAGTTAAACGATTAGATTTGCTTTTATCGACTTATTTTATTTTACTTCTAATTCGTTAAGTGTTTAGTTGTGTGATTACGAAATAAACGAATACATGCTTAAATATAAAAATAAATCCTAACATCTTTTAGGATACATTCTCATGAGATTTAATCTAAGGTTTACTTGGGGACAAGTAAAGTTCAAGTGGGGGGATATTTGATGAACTCAAATAAGTACATTTTATTACTATCATTTATCCTATTAATTTGACTTGTTTTACTATATTATGTATGAGGATTGATACTTAATCGTTTACTTTTGTAATTCTCAGGTAAAAACAAGCATTTGGTGAAACTTGGCGATTTTGGACTAATAATGGAGCAAAACGTGCATAAAGTGAAGAGTCTACTGAAATGAAGAAGATCAAGACTGATCTGCTCCAGATGCGCCGCATCTCACTATCAACATGCGCCGCATCTCTATCAAGATATCACCAGATACGATCCAAGATACAAGAGGACATGCGCCGCATCTAATAAAGAGTTACGCCGCATCTTCTGGCGGTGTACGAATATTCCTGAATATTATAATCTTGGACCCCACGCGAAGTTAAGTACATGCGCCGCATCTACTTAAGTAGATGCGCCGCATCTTCCCTCAGACACAAACTATAAATACCCCGTAGACCAGACGCATTAAAGAGATTCGGAAGTTCGAAAACCTAAAGACCGAACAGAAGAGAAGGACGAATTCAGTCAAGAGGCAGCACAAGACACACCCAAATCGAAGATACAAGAGCTGTAAGAAGGTGCTGCATGTATTTAATTCATTAAGTAGTTTTGTTTTATTGTTTTAGCAAACTTTAATTCATCAGGATTGGTGGCTTGTGTAATGTGACAACGGAAAGATTGCACTCCCTTTAATACTTGCTTTCCCATCAATTAAAGTTTATATGTTGATGTCTTTGGTTACTACTTATTAGTGCATTGACCACCTCTGTGTTTATTAGTGGCTTGCGGGCACCCGACTGCGGGACAAGGTGTGGCTCCCACGGTTGTTTCTAAATTGATCACTTAGGAATAACTTTTAGACATAAGTCGTCATTAAGGGTTTACTCGCCGATAAGAATAGGACCAACGAGAAAGGGTTAATTACATACACTTCATATAAAGCTATCAATAAAACAAGTGACAATCTACTTAATCATAAGGACAGCCCTCTTATTGTCTCTAGTATCTATCTGTGTACGTGTGTGCTACTTGCTGATTCGTGCCTATTTGTTTATTTTATTATTTAATTGCAAACAAAACTGTGCCAGTCTCTCAGGCTGAAACCCCCTTGCGTTAGGATATTAAAATACTGATTAGATTAACGAGATTATACGTTCCACTCTTAGTGATCGACACTCTACTTACCATTATCTTCATACTGACCGGGTACACTGCTCGTTAAGTGTGTGTGTTATTGATAAGTCGGCTAAATATAAATTTAAAACTTGAGTAGGCATTAAAACTGCTAAACCGCAACGACACATCACGCGCATCAATAATGATATAAAAACCAAATGTAAGTGACAATTAAGCAGAAACAGAAACTGATTAATATTAAGCACAAAATAAGCTAAAAAGTAATTTGGAACTTACAAGACACCCCTCAGCATGAACAGAGGAGTTTTCCAATGTAGCCTATCTTTAGATAGGCCAAATACTTCCCTTTCTCTATTTGATCTATCAGTATAACCCCAGATTCATGTTCTTCATACAACAGTTGACTTTTTGACTTTTTGTGAAAATTGAGATTAAAACTAAACTGACCTAATTAATCTTTTTCAAAAGCTTTAACAAGCTCAAATGAGCTTGTGAGAACAGAAATGAAAGTTTGAAACAGCTATGTAACAAAGTAAATGATTAAAATGTAAATGAGACAAGGAATAGAAAACTTAAATTGCATTAATGAAGGTAAAATTACAATTCTGAAATGTAAATACAATTGAAATGGAAAAGTTTACACTACGAAAGCTTTTAAAATGACAAGAATAAAAATGGTAACAATTCTCTTAAACATGAAAATTGGACAATCCTAACTAATGAGGAGAACTCTCTATTTATAGCCGATCATGGACACTTCTAGGCTATCCACCCTGGCAATCCGTGTGCTTCCTGAGCTCCTTTTCACCCTTAGATCATTTCCCACTCATCAATAGCCGTTAGATCAATTCTTCTGAGGTGTCTCGACCAATAGCAGCTTGCCACGTAGCCCATGCGTGCGTCTCTGCTCTCATCTGACACTCTGACGCTTCTAGAACCCCAATGATTGGACAATAGTACCCTTAATTTCAGTAATTTTGTACGGGGTAAGAATTAGGGTTCATGCACAGTAGTTTTTCAGGGTAAAAGGGGAATTGAGGCGCGGTTATGTTTTTTATATTATTTTGACTGTTTTTATTAATAGTTTGACCGGGTTTTAGTGATGGGTCGGGTATGGGGTTAAGAGGTGTGGGCTGGGCTGGATTAAAAGTTGGGTTGGGATATATATTTGAGGTGGGTTGGGTTGAGCTATGGAATGGGTTGTTCATAAATCCGGGTTTTTTAAGGATTTAAGGTTTTTGGGATTATAGGGATCATTTTTGTATTTTCTGAATTCTCAAGGGACTGAAATTTTCAATTTTCCAAAGTTGATCTAAGGGTTGTTTTTGACATTTGATGAGACTCTGAGGGCTAATTTTGACTTTTGACCAAAATATTTCTCCCGGCTTCGGCTTTGAGTCCTTTCCACATCTCGTGCTCGCTTTCCCGGTTTTTACTTGATTTTGTCCTTTTTTCTCGATATCCGTACCTGCATATAAACAAACACAAAAACACAAATATCTATGGCATTTTTGTTAGTTTTTGGTCGAGAAAAAGTATGTGAATAAGCACATACCACCGCCCGATGGGCGGCCATGCTTTGTAATTGTTTTTTTTTTTTTTTTTTTTTTTTTTTTTTTTTTTTTTTTTTTTTTTTAATTTACACACTCTTTATTATAATTGTTAATTACTAAGACACATAAAAAACGAATGTTGGATTATTTAGCGATTAGCAATTGTCCACGTTCTTTATATTCATGCTTTGTAATTTTTTCTTTTGAAATTTTCACGCTCTTTATTTTAACTGTTAATTATTGAGAGACATAAAAAACGAATCTTGGATCATTTAGCGATTAGCAATTGTCCATGTTCTTTATATTTGATTTTCTTTTGTTTTACATTGTCATTATTAGTGTATTTGTAGTTCTTGGACAAACTATTATTTTGAATGCCAAGATGATATGGTTGTTCACGAAATGTTTAACGAATGAATTAGAAAGATGGAATAGACATGTACAACTTCCTTAACTTGGTTAGAGGAGTATCTAAAGAGGAAGGTGATAATGAGTGTTTATGAGGTGTTCTCGACTATTGTGAACATTATTAATATTCAGATTAAAGTAAAAACTAAATCTTACCACCCTCAAACCTGATGGGCCGGCATGACTTGTAATTTACGTAAATATGGTTATGCTATTGTTAGTTATATACAATTTAGTATGAGTTAATGTAAATTTTAACTTAGTCATGTAAGTTTATAAGTTGTCTTGTATAGTTATAAATTTATTTTATAATTTACGGATATCAGCTATATTGTATAGTTATAATTAACACTGATGGGCGGCCATGCTTTGTAATTTTTTTCTTTTGTAATTTTAACGTTCTTTATAATAATTCTTAACTACCGAGACACCTAAAATACGAATCTTGGATTATGGGCATGACTTATAATTATCGTTGGCATATTTTACTATAGCGAAAGAATGGTGGTAAAAAATGGTTGCAAATTGTACATGTTGAAAGAAAGGGTTGTATAATTCAGATTTACGAATTGGCATCTTTGGTTCCCTTGAGAAATCCTCAAAACTGAACGGTAATGCAAAAGAGATTCCAAAAAAAGCCTTCTCAAAACATATTAGGAGTATAGATAGAGATATATAGGATCAGCAGGTAACCAAGTAATATTAGCACAGTAAACAGCAACAACCATTTGATGTATTATGTTTGGAATGGAACTGATAACTTAATAGTGACGCACCTCATGCCATTGAAGCTTTCGTTATATTTTGAATGACTTGAGTCCCCTTTCGTTTTAGCGGTGTTTTTATAGTTGGCATGGGCAAAAGGATTAGAGTGTTTTAGGCTTTTATTATCTGTGAAGTTCACCTTTTAGTAGTTGTTTAGAATGTAATGACACAAGTTTAGTATACTAACTCTTATTATGACACCTACTTCATGTTATCAACTACACCATTTTTCGCATCCTTAATCTTTCAGTAAAAATACACACATCTTTCACCATTCAGAAACATCTCATACCACAATAACCGCCTAAAACAACAATCATTCACCTTTTGTACTTGATCAAAGCTTTCCAATGGCAACCTCTACCTTCAATTGTTATTCACTAATCTCCCTTCCCATTCTAGTCACCACTTTCTCTTTGTCTACCGTGGCTCGAACCCTCACTGAACGGGTGGGCCCAGTGGTTGAACTTGTAACAGGTGGCAACGGGTCACCTTTAGGTGTGCTCACCCAACAACACATTTTCACAAAATCACAAAAACCAAATCCAAAATCCAATATTAAACAATACCATCATCTGAAGAAGTATCCCAGCTGCTTTCAAAATACGGCATCTGAAAGAGTGATTTATCTCCAGAAGCAGAAAGCCGTGTTTACCGACTCTGGTTTCAGTTTCTTTGTAGGATTTGCATTCTCCATGAAGCTGACATCATCAACCTCTGAGAAAACATATGTGATCTTTAGGGTCGTTGCGCAATGATCTCCCCAACCGAAGTCAGAACAGCCAAAGGAGTTGCTACCCTGATCAGAATTGAAGTGAAAAACAGCAGAACTGTCTTGCAGCAGGGTTAACTTGAGGCTTCTGTTCAAAGTATCCAAGTGAAACATCCGTGTTTTGGTTCTGGGTCGGGTTAACTTTGGGAAGTTCTTTTTGAGGGGTTGACTTTCCTTCATCAGGGAAGTTAACTTTTGCCTTACTCCCTCGGATCCTCCTTGCCGCTTCATCATAAGCCCTAGCAACTTCTTCAGCAGTATTAAAAGTTCCGAGCCAAACACGAACCCCTTTACGTGGGTCATGAATCATAGCAGCCCATTTGCCCCATGGGCACTGACGGATCCCTCAATACTGGTTCTTCCTTTTCCTTGTAGTAGATTTCTCAACTGGCGTATCAGCCTTCACAGCAGAAGATTTCAAAGATTTTGAGCCGCGAGGTTTGACAGGGCCTTTAACAGCAGGAGCAGGAACAGCAGGAGCAAATTCACCATCTATTTGCTTATGTTTTTTGATAATCAGATAATAAGTTGTTTGAGTGTCCAGCATGTTTCGATTACTTTTGTCGCAGCTACCTGGTTATTCAAAATTAGTAAATTCAGGTTTGCATAACCAAATAACAAAAATGAATATCAAGTAGTGTTTGGGGTTGCTTAGAGTTGGTTTACATTTTAAGCAGTTACCAAACTTATTTGATTTTAGTTTGTAGAATGAATACAATGCTTTGTATTTGTTCTCAGTGTTGTAAATATCGGATATAGCGGCCAATTTATCGGCGAGAAATCGCTTATCGGCCTTCCACCGCTACGATATTTGTGTTATCGTCTGTATTTCTCGTCCAGGTCAAATTTCGGTCAAACTCGGTACTTATCAAAACTTATCGGCGATAAATTGACTTTTCGGTCAACTAAAATGTTTGACTTTTTTTTTTAAACGATCGGGTCGGGTATTAGGGCTGTTGATGGTGGTTTAATGGTGGTGGCGGCGATGAGAGAGGTGGTTTAATGGTTGTGGCGGCGATGAGAGAGGTGGTTTAATGGTGGTGGCGGCGATCGGGTCGGGTATTAGGGCTGACAATAAGAGAGGTGGTTTAATGGTGGTGGCGGCGCGGCACGGTGGTGGCCGATTGATGGTGGTCGGCGGCTGAGCAAGAGAGAGGTGGGAGATGAAGTGAGGCTAGGGTTGTGTTAAAATGAGAAACCCTAGTCTTTTCAAAATTGTATATATTGATTTATGGAAAGCTGACTTTACAAATTGGGCTTATACTTTACAAATTAGGCTTATTGATTTATGGACAGTTGGGCTTTACAAATTGGGCTTATTGATTTATGAAAAAATTGTATATATTGTTAGTATATATATATTTTTTATTAATAAATTCTTTACAATTTAGGGTCTCCGATATATCCCTGATATATCCCCGATATATCCGATATATCGCTTATCGGGGGTCGACCGAGACGATACCGAAAGCCGATATTTACAACCTTGTTTGTTTTACAAACTAAAATCTATAAACTAAACATTGTGTTATCGCAGCTACCTGGTTATCAGTTAGTCATCTCAACTGATATCAGTAGTTTATTTGGGCCACACACTATCTGTTGAGATGGCGAATTTTTTTGAAAACACACAATGAACAATGCTCGCGAAGGAGTATGTACTATTTTTCATGCATGATTAATCTTTTATATATACATATTCAGTATGTAACGTTGATCGTTTTTCTGCTAGAAAATTTAAAAAGTGAGCTTGCAATGACTACCTGTTCCCTAAGCAATGTCAACCTAACTTTGGGTAGTGATGAATACATCGACAGAGAATATTTGTGATCATACACACAATTTGGTAAGGTGAAAGCACAATCACTGAATCTCATTAAAAAGGTGGAAAAAATGCAAATCAGCTAAAGGTTCACCTGGTACTCTGCAAATTCATAGTCTTGTCTACTGGTTAAAGTAATTTATGTGGTTCCTGCGGTATAAGCAAAAAAAAATCAGATTGACCTCGCACCTTTCAGCTTGAATCATAGTGAAATCTCCCCATTACAACATAATTATAAAAAAATCAGCTTCAAGCCACAACTGTGTCGACTTGCATTAGAAATATAGATGTAATAATTATATAAAAAAATCATCTTAGAGCACCAACAATCTAAACCATTACAACATAATTAGATTAGCTACATGATCAGTTGGGTCACCATCTCCAGATATACATAATTAAAAATCAACCATATTCAATTTTAAAGTACTTATGAACTGGTTTACAAACGCTGAAATTCCATTTTAATTTAGAACACTAATGCAAATATGCAACCGTGTGGGTTTATGATAATACAATCATGTGAAAGGGTGACGAAAAACGTCGAACCTAGGTGACTCCATTGGCTCGAACCTCTACTGATCTCCCACCTTGTCCAACTTCTAAGGCATTCGATAATCATCCATAAATCTAGTAAGGTTGTCCGCTTTGTTATTCATTATATACATGTTATTTACTGTTAGATTATATCCTTTTCTTGTTCATGATATACATGTTATTTACTGTTAGATTATATACATTTGACAGTAAGAAGATAAGTAAGAATTAGTAAGATGATATATATATTTGTGTCACATGATATACATGTTATTTACTGTTAGATTATACACATTTGACAATTAGAAGATAAGTAAGAATTAGTAAGATGATATATATATATTCGTGTAACTCATATTTATTAGTTTGTAACAAATGATTTTATTTATGCAAATCAAATTGTATACTTGCTTAATAGATCGATAGTAACTTATCGTGCAATGATGCAAGTAAGGTGAGTAATTTTGTAGTCATAAACAGGTATGTATGATACATAGATATATAATAGTCGCTCAAACCTGTTTCGACTCATTTTCAGGAATATCATATCCAAATACTGCAACGTGTCCCTGCTTGAAGCCTTCCAAACTCGACATCTTTCATAAAAGATAAACAAAAATGTCCAAAACATAATTACTTGAAGTTCTTCTAAAACACACATTAAAACTGAAGGTTATAAAAAGGAAAGAAGTTCATTTTCTTTTATGCCTATGCATCAACTGTGTTTGTTCTGGCTGTAAACCAATTTAAGCCAAGTAATTGATGTGAACTATCAGAGATAATGAGACCCTTCCATCAAAATTTAAGCTAGTGTTGTCTAACAAAACATGTATTAAATTAATGAGACCCTCCATCAAATTTTAACCTACAGAAAATAAAATGTTACTTAAACTACTCTTAGCTTTTCAAAGATTCCATGAACTGACTCTCTTAAACTGTAATCTCTTCCAAGCATATAGAATAAACTGAAGACGGAATATAAAAGACCAACATATGTTTATCAGACGAACATGGCTCAAAATTTACCTCCAAACGAAACCATAAGTGATCAAAACTTGAAATCAAACACTAAGATCCAATAAAATCTAGTCGAACTCAAACCCAAGCACAACCCCTAAACTTTAGTAGACGAAACCAAAACTCTTACCCAACTAAACTAACAAATGATTTTAACTTCAAAACTTGGTGCTTGTCTGATGTGAACCAAAAAAAACTCAGAGTCTGCTAAGGCACCAACCTAATTAAACATAAATCATTTGGATCTTGAATTTCTATTTTCTTTTCCTTTGAATTTTCTATGTTTTCCCCTCTACTATTATCATAATAATTTCCTCGCCGTATTCTGCTTCTACATTACAGTTGGAGCACATATATCTAAATGGTCCATGCTTTGATCCTGTGTTGTTCGCTTTAAACAGATCCACACAAATATCATTGAAAACTATAGGTATTGAAAACTATAGCGAAAGATGCAAGGAATTCCCAAAGTGTTCTACACTCTCTTATAATTGTAACTAAATTGCAACTATTTAACTGAAATACTCAATATTTAGCATCATTTAATCAACTTTAAAAGGCAAATCCAAACACCCCCAATACTACGAATCTAAAGGCTGAAACAGAATACTCACTGATCTTTAAATGGCACCAACTGGAACCACATAGGATAGTTTCTTCTCTCTCAGCATCCAGCATAGCTTTGGCGGCAGTAACACTCAAATTCCCTAAACCATTCGACTTATCCTTTTGGCCAAATCTTTTCTCTCTCTCATATTGCATCACATATTCAATATTTCAATTTGCATAAACATGGTCAAAATGATACCTGAATCCATAAATCAGAATTAAGACAAATCAAAACCCGACAATAGTTCCTTTGACCGAAAATGAATGCAATGCTTTTCTTTAGAAAACTTACCAAGAGAGTATGTTTGGAACAACCTATTGTCAAGTTCCATACGGGCCTTTTCCAGCTGCTCATTTGCAGCAGTCAAAGACATCCAAGCTTGATAACATTCATTTGTCTTATGTTGACACTTTGTTGTCGACACTCTCTTCTGCAATATTCAATATTTAGATTACGTCATTCATTGACAATAAAGCAATAATGCATTACTAATAATCATACCTGAACTGAAGGAACCACTATATCAGCAGCACAGTTTTAACATTTGTGAAAATCATGTTTTGCATCATTTTCTGTGAGTACATCAATGAAGTCAAAGTCAAAGTCAAATCATTTTTTACTTATAACTACAGACGTACTACCTGCAATCGTTTATCAATCTAATAAGGTGTAGTCGTCAATTAACAAAAGCACTAACATTTTGTAGATTAGTGGTGTAAGTACCTCATCATAGTTACCCTTCCAATACCCTTCAAGGCCTTCATGTCTCCCTGCCAAAAGCACCTGAACAAAAGCACTAACATCTTGTAGTACTGATTAGTGGTGTCAGTATATAGTATTGATTTCCTACCAATACTTTCTATGGTGATCCATTTATTTGTGATCACAATACTAATAAGTAACAAAAATCATAAAAGCATGATTCTTTTAAACAGGTCATGAAACTATATACATATCTAGTAAAGATAGACCCATTGCTAATAAAGTTATTAATGGATTTATAAAGGTTGTGTTTTACTTTATAGAGATCAGTTTGATTAACTAATGGGAATGGGTCAAAATTGTTATAAAGGCACCCATAGTTTAGATTTTAATGCATACAACCTCCCAACTCATTTTATTCATGGATTTTGATTATCTGTAGAAAAACAAATTTCTAATCAATTTTTAGTAAAATCTTATATTTCACAATGAAAGTGTTTATGGGTAAATCCATCCCATACCCGAACCCACTATGACCTGCTACCTGACTTGCACCCTATTGCCACCATTGGTATATAATCAGTGCAATTCAATAGAGTTCCATTTGCACATATCTAGGTGAATACCTGCATGGCATTCATAACACCGGGAATAAAGCCCAAATTTAATAGAAAATGCCTTATAAGCATCACTTGAAACTAAAAATGAAGAAAAACGCAATAACAGACAGCTTGACAGGATTGACAAGCCTATGGCACTGTTATTCAAGAAGTGGGAGAACCTGCAATACTCTGGTGAGCTGTTAGAAATATAAATATTCAGATGAAGGTTCGGTCACCCCGAGCATCTATTTAGCATTCACATAGCTCGTAGGCTTATTTATATTAGTTTAGTACTATTAGTATTATTAGTATTATTAGTATAGTTAAATATATTTGTGGAGTGGGTCGGGGCTTTCCCCACTGTCAGCTCACTCCACAGCCCACTAGGGGCACAATATTAGGTACTATATATATAACCCTTCCCACACAAGGGAAGGGTGGAACTCTTCATTCTATAAATCTAATCTTTTCTGTTTTTGAGTTTCCCCTCTCTCTCACTAACATCTCTTTACTAACTCACCATGGATCTATACTTTCATAACACTAGACCACCCGAATCATACACACAATCAAGATGTTTATATTCTACAATTGGTATCAAGAGCCATGGTTAGGTTCGATTGATTGTGTGTACAATTGGATTTGTGGCTATTTTTTTCTCTTTTGGTTCGAACCAATATTCCAATCTGTTTTTGTTCTCATGATCTGTTTTTTGTTTACTATATTAATGGTGGGCCTCAAGTGAAAGTTGGGTAATACTTGATGTTGGCAAATGTTGGGCTGCTACTGGTTTGAGTTTTTTTTTTCTTCTTTCATTTTTGGTTCGAATCGTGGTTTGCTTGTTTCTCGTACTCATTTCTTTTGGTTCAAGATATCTTGTGTGAGATATATATTTGTCTCTCATTTGAAGTGGGTACAGTTTTGTTCAAACTGTATTGCTGTGCACCTTCTTTTGTTTATTGGGCCTTAGATATTTAATGTGTTGGATCGCATAAGCTTGGATTTGGGTGTTGGGCGTTAACAGCTTTGAGATTTGGGTGTTAATACTTTGGTGGTTCTCTTTTCTCTTTGTTTTCTTCTTTGGCTCTAACTCTTGAGTATCTCAAGTTTTTTTTGGCTTATCTGTGGTAAAATCTGAGCTCTAAAGTGTTGTTCTAGCTGGCGGTTTGTACTCAAGAAGGAGAAAACATTGGTTTTGGTTTGTAGGACTTCTATGTAGCGGTTTGATTGGTCTAAGAATTGCAGTTTGGAGCTTAACCAAAACCGGAAAGAAGACAAAAGTACTGAAAGTGACTAGTTTGGCTTGATGCTCCAGCGGTTTGACTGTTTGACCAGTCAACAGCAGTTTGACTTGTCCTAGCGGTTTATTGACTCTGGCGGTTTATTGACTGGCGGTTTATTGACTGCGCGGTTTATGACTGCAGCGGTTTAGTATGTATGACTGGCGGTTTATTGACTCTGGCGGTTTAGTGACTGCCGCGGTGTGCCACTGGTGTTGACTAGTCAAGAGATGAAGCAGATTAAAAACCACGACCACAAACTACCCAAATACCAAACACAGTGTCTCTGCGTGAACCTCAGTTATGTAACCATCATCGGTCCAAGATTATAAATCTAAATGAACAGAAATGAATGTACAAGAACAGGTCTATATTATCAGTCCACAATCTCTCCTAGACCTCAGTTACCGTCATCTCTCCACAACCTCAGTTTTCTTTTCTTAAAAATTGAAAACTGTAACCAGCAACATCCTAAAGCTAGACACAACCTCTTAATACCCTCACAAGTCACTCCCCAACACTCATCTTATTTAACCAAGACTCGATATTATAAACATCATTATCATCACAGCTCATGAACACAAAATGAAAATCAACAAGATCTCAGTTTATCTTTCGTGTAGAACACAAGTTTATTCGACTTCAAAGATCAAAAACACGAGAAGAAAATCATCATCGATCTGTGACTTTGGTGTTATCCGAATAGAAATAAAGAATTATAGCAAGTATGTTACATTCTTTCTTTGGTTCGTTAACTGAAAAACGATAACAAATTAATACATCTTACCCGAGACCTCCTTATGGAGATCTTGACGTGATTATTGAGCCACGGTTCTTGCTTGGTGTGGTGTCTTAAGATGAATCGAGTTGCGTTTGTGTTTTGTGATTAGTGGGATTGTTTAATGGAGTAATAAGGCTGGTGCTAGCGTTAATTTTGAGGTGATGCGCGGCTGAGTGAAATGAAGAGGAGGGTGGATAATTGGATGCTGCGTTTTTCTTTTGGACAGAGATGAGAGAGGCGGATAATTGTTTGGTAAGATTAATAAGGGATTAGGGTTAAAGTTGTGTGTAAAAGTGAGTATTAAATACCCGAATGATTAGGGTTAGGAATGCATTGGATCCAGACTTTTAGCTTTGGTTGGGCTGATATGATATAACAGATGGTATGGGCTTGTGGCTGGTGGGTGTATCACTTGATGAGCTAATTTTCGTTAATGGACTGTGGTGAAACGCAAATCCATTTGTTAATGTATTGGTCTTCGTACAGCAGTATGGGTACCAACATCATATCCGTGATAATATTAACGATGGGTTGGCTTATCAAAATTGGCTATCCAAATTTAATTTAGGATACACAAATTTTTGATAATAGTTGGTAAAGGGTGTGATATATTTTGATGTTACAATGTTTTTACAAGGATTCACACGTCACAGCTAATTATTTGGGTATTTGAATGTCAACGTGATTTCAGAATTGTGGATTTGATTGCATTGTCTTATTGGGGCCTACGACTAGAGTGAGTCTGAAATTTGATCATTGCGATTTAAGTTATAGTTGACAAAGTAAGATTTGATTAATTGCAAATTGACAAGTTACTATTTGATTTATTGCGATTTGACTGACTGCAATTTGACCAGTTGCGATTTTTCGTTGCGAGTTTATACTAGCGATTTGACTTATTGCAATTTGGTTAATTGCGACTAGACTTGTTGCAATTTAACAAACTGTGGCTTGACTTGCTGCGATTTGATCAAGTTAAGATTTGACTTCTTTGACTTGAATTTCGAAGATATAGATTGCAATTCACTCTTGGTTGTTCCTGTTGATTTCACGGTTTCTCTTGTAGATTTTAGAAAATCCCGCGAAAGATTTGATTTCTCGGTTTAAATCTCAAGAGCTGTAAAATCCCGTGAAATTAATTTTGGACAAGTAGGCTGGACTTGGATTTAGACATAATAAAACTTACGGGGTTTGACCAATCTTTCGGGATAAGTTTGGGCTTCGAGATCGGCAGGAATTGGGAGATTATGGTGACTTGGTTAGTTTGTTAATGCACGGGTTGGTGTACTTAGTGTCACAAACATCTCGGGGTGGATGGATGCACGATGTTTGATGACCCTTGCTCGAGCGTATTTAAGGTGATTAGACTTGGATGTTCAAGAAGTGGATATATACAATAAAGGATGGAAGGTTGGGTATATATCATTACCTATATTTAAAGGAGTTACATTGTTGTGCTCAATATAGGTTCTAAATCACAATTTGCAATTTAAGGTGATTAAGGTGATTAGACTTGACGTTCAAGAAGTGGATATATACAATAAAGGATGGAAGGTTGGGTATATATCTCTACCTATATTTAAAGGAGTTACGTTGTTGTGCTCAATATAGGTCCTAAATCACAAATTTAGTGCAAGTATAAGTCGCGAACTTGTCCTTTATCAAGCTTCATCAAGTGATTGTTCTCTCTCAAGCGTCTAATGGGATTGTAGTTCAAGATCTTCTCAAGAGATGGTCAGACTTAAAGACGAGGTGGATTGTTTAGAGACGTGTCTTAACCTTTTATTCACTTTTAAGATAAACACATTTCATCAAGCGGCTTTGGCATATTACGAGCTTCAGTGACTTTGTTAATCTACTAAGCCGTTGATGAGGAGACAAGCAGGGGTTTACTACAAGAGTGTCTTAATCTCCATCGTCATTGCAGCAATTTTATTTGTTTCTTTCCATGTATTGTGCCTGACAAATTCACAACCATCACGAACTTTCAATTTTTGGCAAAAAGGTCATTTCATGCCCTTTTTGAGGGGGAGAATTAGCGCGAGTTTCCTAGCGGTTCCGTCTCCAGCGATGTGAATTTTAGCGGTTCCGGTTACAGCGGGTCAGATCGTATTGGTTCAGTCTCCAGCGGTTTGTATACTAGCAGTTCCGGTTTCAGCAGGTCAGATCGTAGCGATTCAGGATTCAGGGGTTCAGTCTCCAGAGGTTTGAGTATTAGCGGTTCCAGCTTCAGTGGTTTAGCTTTCAGCGGTTTGGGGCTTAGCGACTTGCTTAAGATTTCAGCAGTCTGATACTTACTGTTGTGCAGTTCGTTCTTGAATTTATTTCTTGGTTAAATCTCAAAGAACTGTAAAATCCTGTACACAGTACGACATCTATTCCATGCACTGCATCTGATATCATCCAAGCAGCTGGGTCAGACAACTATGTTTGATAGGACTGACTATGAGTCTTGGGCACTGCTAATAATTAGCGCTTGTTTCTTCTCTCTTTGACTATTCAACCGCACAAATTGATTACGAAGTTAATTTGATATTCCTTGCTTGAGGGTGAAGTTGGATTTCACGAAAGAGTCTACCTATTTTATCTTGAAATCGGGGATGGTTGGATGCATGATTTCAATGATAACTTGCTCGTGCTTATGATGTAAGTTGAAGACTTGGGTTATCTAGTTTCCAGAAGTCGGGGTGGATGGTTGAAGACCTGGTAAACTATCACTTAAAGGAGATACATTGTAGTACTCAGTGTCACACGTAGAAGACGTTGTGGATAATCGCAAGAGGTGATGAAAGTCTCATACTTTGTCAGGATAACATTAAGCACTTAAAGACTTAACACCGTTCTTCCAACAACAATGCAAGCTTAGGTAACAAATTTGAGTAATTCTACTTCATTTGCAAGATTGGTATATCGGGTTTCCTTCATCAAGTGGTCACAAAAAGTGGTTTGTGTTCGAGGTTGGTTAGTTGGACAAAGATTTTAAAAGGTGTGATGTGATTTGTAATTCTTGAGATATTCTTAACCCAAGCTGAAGTTCACCAAAATCAAATCAGTCATGCCACATTCAATCTGTTACTGTCTCACGGTTTCTTCTTGGTTTTGTAAAATCCCGCGAAAGAACTTATTTCTCGGTTTAAATCATAGATTTGTAAAATCCCGTGATGATGGACTATGCGCTCTTGACCATGATCGGGTTAAAAACCATTATCAAAGTTCAGCTATTACATCACAAATGGCTGGATCAGGGAGTTTAATCGACAAGATGCGACTACGGCGTTAGTTCAGTATTATTTATTTGAGGCTGAAGTGAAATTTCATGAGTGCGTGCACTTAGTATCTGAAGATATCGGGGAGGTTGGATGAAGATTCTTCGAGATCCTTGTTCGAGCTTTCAATACAATGACGAGGACTTGGATATCTAGTTATTTTTTCTTTCTCCCTATTACAAAATAACTATCACTTTAAGGAGTCACATTGTAGTGCTCAGTGTCACACGAAGTTGTGGATATCCAGGAGGTGATGTACGTCTTATACTTGATGGTTGGTTGGTTGAAGAGTATAGAGTACTTAGGGATTCAATGTTGTACAAAGTCTCTACACCGCTCTTTGTCACACATTAGTGCAAGTTTAAGTCACAAGTTCGGGTTATGTTACTTCAGTCTCAAGTTCATCATATTGGGTTTTTCTCCATCAGTGGTCATGACATCAAGCCGACATAATGATAATGGGGTTGGTAACGAGTTAGATGAGAGATGAAGTAAAGAGAGAGAGAGATTATGACGTCTGCATACATCAGTGCAGGCCTCGTTCTTCAACATTATGACGTCTGTACAGTCAGTGCAGGCCTCGTCTTAACATTATGAGTCTGAAATTCAGTCAGCTGTTCGTTAAAGAAAAAAAAGTGTACGCCTCAGTGCGCTTTATCTTTGGAAGAAAGAAATCTTCTTATTTATGGCCATTCTCATCAACAAGTTTCATGCTCTTTCCGTGCTCATTCAGTCTTCAAGTGGATCGGCTCTCATCTTGGAGTATACTCTTATTCACTTATTCAACCAAAAATTGCAGTTGACATGCATATGCAATTTTTGAGGGGGGGAAAGGGTGAATAAACAACATGTCAGTCTTCAAGAACCGTCAAGTGGAGCTTCTTACCGTTGATGGTATTCATATTCACTAGTTCAATCATCAAAAATTGCAGTTGGCAGGCATATGCAATTTTTGAGGGGGGGGGAAAGGGTGAATATTAATCTACATGTTGGTTGATGATTGAAGAATGGTCATACGACTCCTGAATACGTCAGTTCAGGAGTCGTACAAACCATGGTTCTCCAACACTATTCTTTCTCCGTCTATCAAGGTGTTGTAGAACATGGTTATGGAATGCTAATCGACATCGTCTCACGGGCTGGTACAATCAGCAGCAAAGGGTTTTTGGTCAATGCTTCATGTACACGTCATCAGGCTACATGTACACATTATGATGATGATTCCGATTAATAGTAACCATCATGGGGGAGAGAAATGTGTACACCAAGGACGCACAACAGGTTCACGTGATCGGGCTTTACACTGCTTCGAGTTGAAGATTATTCGGTGTTGATAACCGCAGAGAAGATCAGTGGTTCAACGTGTTTCCTTGGTATTATCGTTTCGATTTTACGTCATGGGCTGATTAATCGTAACCATCAGGGGAGAGAGAATGTGTACATCAAGGACGCACAACAGGTTCACGTGATCAGGGCTTAATATCCAGGATGGATAAATACTATAGATGATCAGTGGTTCAACTTGTTACTTTGGTGTGATACTAAAGACTGAAGAAGGTCGAGTCGTCAGTCTATTCTTCATTCTCTGCTGTGTGTTATCGTCTCATGTGTATGCTGCGGGCTGATGGGTTATATGTAAGGTTACTAGAAGGCATTTGGTGAGATAAAGATGATTGGTATTTTGTTCCTCCATATTGGGTAATCTTGAAGAAGGTCGAGTCTACAGTCTTCTCTACATTCAAAAATGTTGGGTTCTTTTCTTACAACTTGATATTTAACTTAATCCCATGACAGTTCTTGTTTGATGAGTTGTGGAGTTAAGTTAGGTTCAAGTTGTTCTGTAGTTTAAGGTTAGGTCCAACTTGATTTTAACCTAATCTCATGACAGTTCTTGTTTGATGAGTTGTGAGGTTAAGCTGAAATCAAGTTGTTACTGGGCTTAAATTTGTGGTTTAGCTTAACCTCATGACAGTTCTTGTTTGATGAGTTGTGGGGTTAAGCTAGATTTCGGTTGAGGCTCAACTTAAACTATCGAAAAGATGCCTAAGGTTTTTGACGGCATTTCTCAAGGTCGGGAGTGTTAGAAGACTAAAGACGGCATGCATTTGGTTATCAAAAGACTTCTTCATATTATGGGCGTTCATCCAAAGTCTTCTTCCTATTATGGGTGTTCATCAGAAAGGTTGTCAGATTGGGGGAGAGCACTAATTAGGGGAGAGTGAAAAGCCTGAATCAATCCCTGATTAAATGTGCTCTCATTACTCTTCAGCAAGTAAAGCGATGGCAGCAGAGATATTCTGGAAGCTGAGGAGTAATGGTTATCGGTTCGTATCCTTGTACATATTTTCTTCATACATTCTTTTTCCATATCTTATACCATTTTGTAAATAGATATATAGAAATCCTGCTAATTGTATATAGTCAAACGTAAAATCAGAATAACCAAAAAAATCAAAAAATAGAAAATACCAAAAATAGTTTCACCTAGGCATGTCTTCTATTTATCGATAACATTTACGGACTTAGAAATGTCATTCAATAATGGCACGGGTCTTTAAATGAAGCTCGAGCAGAAGTTAAAATGGATTGTTAAAACATGTCTAAATGGCTTGCTATTACTTTAGATAGCAACCCGCGCTTCAAATTGGGGAAAGCACGTCGCCAAAAAGACGGTTGTTCCTCCAACTGGGTGATGTTCACCTGGGCATGGATTACTTTATATCCATGTTTCTTCGATCTGATGTACGTTTCGGTGCATCATTTCTTGAAAAAGAAGAGAAATCTTCTTTGTATGCAAATAGTTTTCATTCTATGATTCTTCTGAAAATTATTTGTGGAGACTTGGATTGTGCATAAAATTTGTCACTCAATCAACGACTAGAAATGGTTAGAAATGGTCATTGATTGAGGGGGAGAGTGAATTCAAATTTTATATCATCAAACGGACTTATTGGTTAAATCATACTTGTTAGAAATGGTTTTGTAGTTAATGGGGTATTAGGTGAAGAGGATCTTGCTAAAACTTTATATCAATTGGCCTAATGTGTTGGTTGCTAGAAAGTTTAGGACATTATGTGCAACTTGCTTATAGTTTCCTAGCTTTACATATCTAGTAGGTTCATTTGTGTCACTTTGGAATCCTCGTTTAATCCCCTAAACACTTTAAGACTCAAAACCTAAAAGAAGTAAGAAAACCAGATGTGTTTGATGTTATTGAATACCCCTATGACATTTGTATGATCTAAGTGAATGAGTTTCAAATGTTGCTTGTCTCTGCTGCTTAATTGTTGTTGATATTGTGCATATGTTCTCAGGATTCGCTTAGGTATATTGCTATTATGTTAGAATCTTGTTCCTAAGATCCTGAATTGAATGATGAAATATGAGTGAATTGCCATGTTCATGATTGTCGTTTGCTCTTCATGATAGATAGTAGTTTGACGTATTTCCTGACTATGGTTTGACTAAATGAATTTGGTATTATTATGTGGCAAGCTGCTGAAGGGTAGCTATTAAGGAATAGTGTATCTGTATGTATGTATATCTATGTTGATATTCTTATGCAGATTCCATAGCCAAAATGAATGTGCCAGTTCCCATTCTAACCATTTGATCAGACGATCAAACTCTATTGATTGGCTCGAAATTCACCTCAACAACAACGTCGGCAACAACAACAAAACAACACTTTCACCACCGCCACCACCATTCATCTATTTTGGTCTCGCCAAGTGGGGATCAACGACATTTGCGAAAGATTTGTTGGTGGATGGATAATTGATGTTGACTACTAACTCAGTAAAGCGGGTGATTACATCATCTGCGCAAAAAGGTCAATATCATTTGTGTCATAATTGTCAAATTGTGCATAATAAGCAGTGAATCTCCCTCTTAGATTAAGGGGGAGCAAAGTATGTCTCATCATCAGAACATGTTAAACCTGACCACATTTTCTCCCATGTTTTCTAAATTATTTAAATCAATTGGGATCACAAATCTCAAAAGGTTTGAAATTTTTGATCGGGGGAGAGAATGTGATTTAAATATGAAACCTGATGAAAATGTGATGTTTTGGACTTAAACGTTAGGCTCTCCCATATGTGCTAAACTCTTTCGTATATCGATGCACATATTGAGGGGGAGCAAATGTTTTGTGGAAACAAAAAGGATTTGGCATCGCGAGAGATCGTGACTCAGACTTCACCAATGAATTGACGATAGCTAAAGTCAGTAGTCGAAAGGACATGTCCTGGACGGGTAATAATTTCAAGCCAGTTTATCTGGTGATGTAAGCGTGTCTCGCAAAGGACGTGTCTGATTAGAATGTACCGATTTCGAGCGATCTTCCTTGAATGTGATCTGGACGGGTAATAATTTCAAGCTAGTTCACTAGTGATGTAAGCGTGTCTCGCGATGATCATGTTCTTAGAAAATCAATCAATTCAAAAGTGCGAGCTTCACCTGACATGTGCAAATTTATAAAACAATCATTTGAGCACATGTTGAGGGGGAGCATTTGAAAAATATAAAACTCTCAAGTGTTTGCAAAATGTTTTTCATAATCATGAACACTTTTAGAGATTTTTCAAAGATTTGGTTTTATGGCAATCGTGGAAGAATACCAAAGACTGACCATTTTAATGAATTCATGAAGTTAAAAGGATGGTTAGGTTAGGCTCAAGTTCCCATGATCCCGCCAGAGCCGGAGGGATCTACCCAGGGACAATCCACTAGTTAGTGTAGAAGTCCTTAGGTATGATTGAAAAGGAGAAAAGTGTGATTAAGGGAAGAGTGCCGACTGAGATGGAGCTAACACTGGAACAAACCCAACAAGGTGTTAGTTATGAAGTCTCGGTAAGCACTGAAGGGGTTGAAGAATGAAAAAGAATTGTAAAGATAAAGGGTGATAAGAAAGAAGCCCTCCTTACAACTTAAGCAGAAACCGGGTCAATACATATGCTGTCATAATCACTTAATTGATTGCTGACATTGAAGACAAAGTATCATGGACCCAGTGATACGCTGCACAACCCTCCCTAGCCACTCAAGGTCCCTCAAAGGATTCTTGTTTCAATTGTCACGGAGTTCAATATATTTCTATCGTCTCTCTCACTCCGAGTTAGATGATATTGAAAAGGTGGCAGTTCTCTCCAGCCTCCGCTCACTAAATCAAAACGCACTATCGAGTCTAGAGCCACGAGATGCAAAATAAGATCTCATATGAACACATGCTACTTCTACACTGGTTGTTCAACATTAAGGACACCAGTTGTAAACTTAAGAGTCCTACGCAGATCATAGCAATCTGCCAGAACATTTATGAGGGAATTTACAATTGTAATTCTCAATGATTGAATGGAAATTCCTGCCAGGGTCAACATCAAGCAGCCCTGAAAGCAGGTCACTTCGGTAATTCTTTATGGATTACGCTTAGTGGTCACGGCGGTTTCAAACGGTCTACAGTCGTGGAGTGATCTCCAGCAACTCACCTAATCGTTGATGTGCTACGGTTCGATCTTAAAAAACCCTCTGTGGGTTTTCGATTAGGAACGGTCTTGGTAAGGATTAGAGAGAGTTTACACTCTATGCTGTTAACAATCTCGAAGTCCGAACCTGTAAGTACCGGTCGATTTGTTGCTAACTGTCGTATGCAGGAACTTCTGGCGATTGTAGTTGTGGAATGCTGTAGCTGGTTGCTGTTGTAGCTGGTTGCAGTAAAGATGCCAATCCATCACCACATGTTCACACTACATCATCATTGTAATTCTACAAAGTCATGATCAACCAAAAGACCTTCAACACAGCTTCTGCTAACTCTGATGCTGAAGATCATGACACCCAATAGTGTGAGCATGTCGGCTCGAAGATTATCACGTCACATGGAGACATACTACCGAAAGATGACTTAAAGACAAATGTTGGATGATAAATTCGAAGAATACTCAAAGATCATCCAAGATAGAAGAACGGTCATCAAAAGATCACTGCTAAAGGCACAAAGATACAAGACGTTGAAGAATCGAAGACTACGAGCTATGAAGTCAAGATCAGAAGACAAAATGCTAGAATTCAAGTTATTATTTCCGGGGTGACCTCCCTTAGGGGGAGATTGTTAGAAATATAAATATTCAGATGAAGGTTCGGTCACCCCGAGCATCTATTTAGCATTCACATAGCTCGTAGGCTTATTTATATTAGTTTAGTACTATTAGTATTATTAGTATTATTAGTATAGTTAAATATATTTGTGGAGTGGGTCAGGGCTTTCCCCACTGTCAGCTCACTCCACAGCCCACTAGGGGCACAATATTAGGTACTATATATATAACCCTTCCCACACAAGGGAAGGGTGGAACTCTTCATTCTATCAATCTAATTTTTTCTGTTTTTGAGTTTCCCCTCTCTCTCACTAACATCTCTCTACTAACTCACCATGGATCATTACTTTCATAACACTAGACCACCCGAATCATCCACACAATCAAGATGTTCATCTTCTACATGAGCCTTTGGCAGGACAATGGTCCTTTTTCTAGACTGGTGCGTCACTCGGCTTTACAATGGCACCTGTTGTGGAAGCATCAACAAAATAGTTACAGAAAGAGTGAAGTTTAAAAATGAGTGCACATGGTTATAATTACTAAACAACATAACGTAGCATTAAAATTAATAAGAATAACCTCGAAGGATTTCTATACATGCTAAATGACATGATGAGTGTTTGTGTTTTTGGTTAAAGGAACAATGATCCTTCTAAGTGCTGAGTGAACAAAGACCAATGATCTGTAGTAGTGTGGTGTTCAATCAGCTTCTGCATTGCTGGAACCCTGAAACTACGAACAATTAGTACTATCTATATTATGACTCATAAATAAATTTAACAAAAACTAATGAATTCATACCCATGAGAAAGTCAAATAGTAGAAAGACTGCCATCATTAGAAGTTACGGAAACAACAATGGGTGTCATATGTGTCCCGTTACACACTTAAAAATTTTCTGATCAAGATAATTCATAGATGCATCTAACATTGACTCAAAATATGATATTTAATCCCATTAAGAAACTTCTTCACACTTCAGCTCTACGAATTAATAACCTTCTTGATTCTTAGCCACATTTTATATTGGCCCTATTATTCCAAAGAAGCCACCACCTCCATATCCACCAGCACCTCCATATGCGCCACCACCTCCATATCCACCAGTATTATAAACACACATGAATAGAAAAAACCTAAGGGAGTGTTTGGGATTGCTTATTAAAAGTGCATATCTGCTTAAAATTAGCTTTTAAGTGCGTGTTTTATAGTAAAATGAGCAAATAATCAGTTTTAATCTAAACTCTCTAAAAGATATAAGAAACCAAATTTACCTTGAATGTCTTGGTCTGAGGTTGAAAAGACGCTCTTCATACGGCTTCCCTCGATCTTCTTCAAGACATATGGCTGAAGATGCATTAATACTGGTGGTGGAGTTGGAGAAGATGCATTAATACTGGTGGTGGCTGATGCACAATCATGGAAGTATTCAACAACAGATTTCATTGTACCTCTCTTATCTACTGGAAAGCTGGTGCGTGACAAAACAAATATTAACATCAAATGTTTTAGTCAACAACGTCGACACAAAAAAAATAGATAATGCAATTTAAGTTTTGCTTCTCACTTTAGTGCTCGTGTTGTTTGAGATGTCAAACCAGATATGTGATACTTCCTAGGCATGTTTCCACAGTGAGTTACTTCAACCTTGACTCCTCTTAGTGCCTTTTTGATCTTGTGAGTGTAAAACAAATAAAAACGTTTCGGTAACAATGACTAACATAAATACCTAAACAAAAGAAAAATATGAAAACACATCAGTTATAAACTAACAACATCCAAAAGAGACCTTTTAAAAAAAAGTTGCAACAATAAGCAACAATGTCTTATGACTGCTACACGTACTACAGTCAGAGACTATTAAACTGGATACCCATCGACACAACAACTATAATTATAGGTTTTGGAAGTACATACAGATAACCGCATAGCATAACGCCATGGTTCTTCGTTATTAATGAATGGTGTATTACTTTTAACCTCTGGTGTGTTACCTAAATTGTTGCAGGAAGGCCCCCTCTTGTACCACCCATTCTTGTAAAACTTACAAACACACTGCCATTTTATTAGCAGTCTGGAATACCTAACAGCAGATATTGAGGCAAGAGTACCTATACAGTACTTGATCACATCGTATTTTGCTGCTTCAAGCTCAGCCCTTAACGTGTGGATTTCCTGTTTTCAAATATAATTTAAAAAGCTTAGAGTTACGATCTGGATAAGTTGATAAATAAAACTGAGGTATACTCACTCGATCAAGCGTGTTTGTGAGGTTTCTAGTTTCTTGATTCTGATTTGATAGCTCATCTCGAATACGCCTGCATTCATTTAGTATTGCCAAATATCAAACATTATTATAAACCTAATAATGTCAAAACATAAATGCATATAAATTCAATGATTGAACTGCTATACACACTATAAACATAATTTCTTACAACAAATAAGAACAGAGTCGTTGAATTACCTCCTCTCAAGATTCAAATCCAGCCGCTGCCCTACAGCGACTTTGTCAATTTCATACCTATGTTGTGAAAAAAATAATAAAAAATAAAAAAAATATAATAATATAGATTTCAAAACTTCATCAAATTTATCCGCACTGTAAATCTAATAAAAATTGCAGGTTGAAACTTTGAATGATAGCAAATCATATGCCACAAAACATCAACTACCCACACCTTAACTCACTGCGCATCTTTTTTATATCACTTTTTATTGGTATATTTGATACCTTTTTTAGCAGGTGGTGTTTGGGAAATAACCCTTACGCCTTCTTCTGCAGCTCCAACTCCCTCTGACAATCCTTATCTAAAAATAGAGCTAATGCTTAAAAAATTACAAACGAAAAGTTTGTACTGCTGAGATTTCGCCAGTTTGTCTTTTACATTCGTACTACTACGATCTCGACTTAGTACTGCCATTGAAGGTTAGTACTGGTGGTATATATATTCGTTTGTACTGCTCGTGTTTATTCTAAATTTGTTCAAAATACGATCTCATAATACAGACTAAAAAGGGAAGATGGATGTAGTCTTTAGTTCAATGTATATATAGTACCAATTGAAAAGCCAAAATTATAAATCAGACACCATTTTGAAATCAATTTCAGGCTCCAAAAGAGCATAAACATATCATATATTGCCAAAAGGTAGTCGCAATAAAAAAAGTTGAGGTCATAAATTACCTGTGGTGGAGGAGTGTCTATCGATCCGGGTTCCCATTCCTTGCCAAACTCTAATCCTGAAATGAGATGCAAGAAACATAAACAAACATTGGAGTGCATAAACTCAAAATTGCTGCTTATACATCTTAGACATACTTTTAAGAGATCAAGCTTCTTGGTTAGCTCCTCTTGTTATAATCCTTGCTTCATTAGCTCTCCAAGCTTTTCCTCATATGCAACTTTAACCTGTAACACAAACCACGTCCAAAATAAGCATCAAACAGATCCTAGAAAATGCTCAGTAATGGATTGGAAATCAAAAAGTTTCAAGAGATGATGTTAAAGAACCTGGTCATATGGACATCCCTTTTTCAGTCCTAGTACGCAATACTTAAATAGATTGATTTCTGTTTTAGGTTTTGTGTGTGTTTTTGTGCCGGATTTGTGTTTTTGTTGTAGGATTATGGAAAAATACATATATTCTGGATAATAACAATAATTTAATTATATGCCTTATCTAATCCTTAAATAGCTTAACAATATCAATAATTTAAGCATGACTTACTTTGTTTGTATTGTAAATCACAAAAATTGGCTTGGTCTAGTGGTTGAAGTATTTGTATGTAGATTAAATGACCAAGGTTCGATTCTTGCAAATGTCAAATTTTTAATTAATCCGAATTTTAATTGCCAAAAATAATGCTTAGGTGGACTAAGTGTGATGACATGACTTTTAATGACAATTACATGACAATGACGTGGACTTATGTGGCATTATCTACGTGTAACGCCTCCTGTTTTATAAATATATATATATATATATATATATATATATATATATATATATATATATATATATATATATATATATATATATATATGTTCAAGTTTAAGAAATTAAAATAGTTATTGGATGATAAATTATATATTTATGTTTTGTTTTTGTCTTTTAGTCGGGTTTGATAGAAAAATAAGTTAAGTGTATATTTTTTATGAAAATCGGGCATGACCTATGTATACGTTTTAGTTTTTTCGAGAATTTCATATGTTTCAAAACCTTATTTAAAACATTAGAATAGATGCTACTAACCTCGATTTAATATTAAAGTTTGAAAAATTACAATAAGTCACAACATATACCAACTTCTAAAATAAGTTACTTGTTGATACATAATCTGGCGCGGACTGATTCAACGACTCTCCTTGGGCCGTTAGTCGTCTTTTCGAGCCCTATTAGACCTGTTCAACAAAGAGAACCCGTTAGGAGTGGACCCGAGGCCGTAGCCCCGGGATCCACCTCCGACGGTCAAGTTAGTCATGGTGTGATATAGCGTATCGTAAGTTATTAGGTTTAGGGTAACCTGTTATATTCTGATGAAGAAGGGGATCCATGCCATGTATTTATAGGCATGGATTAGGGTTTAGGTGTAGGATGGGCCGCTGTCTGCGCGGGCCTGGCCCACTTGTCGTGGGTCTGGACTGACCATACGTCTACAAGCCCCCCAAGTTTAGTATGCGCATGACCTGAGTGCGGATGCTAAACTTAAGCTCTGTTCATGGCCGCGTAAGCTAATCAACAATGACGGCACGGCCCATGTGTGCGCATCCTTATAGGCACATGGGTCGGACCATACTGCGCAGCCCAAGTGCGACAGTGCGCCCTGGGTCTGTGGCGCAGTGCGTGGTGACCATGTTGGCGCGTCCTTGTTGGCGCGACATTGTAGGCGCGTCCTTGTAGGAGCGAATTTGTAGGCGCGACCTGAGTAACATTGACATTGCGATTGTGATTGTCTCACAATGGTGAAGGTGTCCGTGGTGAAGGTGGATCCCACATGCTGCATCCTGGGTAAGGGCGTACCCTTGTTCCAGTAGCGATGTAGCATGGTGCGACAGAAGATGTACTTCTGTGGCAGAAGTGCGCGTTATCCGCGACAAAGGTGCGCGTTGTCCGCGACAAAAGATGTGCGCCGTGCGCGCTGTGTGCGAACTTTACATTCGTCTTTACAAACGACAGAGGACGTCTCCCCTGCGGCGAGATGGTGCGAATTTTCAAATTCGTCTTTGTACTGGGCTTGCAATACCTCTTACGTACGATCTGCTTCCAAATATGCATGCGTGACTTGTATGGAAACAATGGTATTATATACCCTGGTAGCCCCCCAAGTTTGATGGTGCTACTCGTGTAGGAGCATGAAACTTAGTTATTCAAATCCTGAAAAGAATACTCAATGCAAATATGAGAAGTATATGCTGCGCATCGCAACATATAAAAGATAATGAAATAAAAAATTAGCGCATAGCATATATATATAGCACGTAGCATGTTAAATAGCGCGAATCACACCTATCGTGAGATGTTACAGCTGCATAAACAATTAATTATTTTTTTCTTTTTTATTATAGAAAAAACAATGGCGCGGATGGATGTACCATGACCGCGACTAATAGTTTCAATTGCACGCACAGACGCAGATGGATTTATCGTGACCGCATAGACTCTAACGTTTGTGGATGATCGCAGATGACCACGGCTTTCGTCCAGTGCGCGCATAGCGATTGACTAGCATCGTGGTGCCTGTATCGTGACAGTGCGCTCATGGCGCCAGTCTGCGAAGATCTCTATACGTACGGCCTAACGCGGGTAGATTTATCGTGACTGCGCTGTTCGCGTCTAAAAGGTAAAGTAGGTCATATCGTGCGGACATAGCGCGTGGCTATAGGTAAAATCGTGTTTACCAAATTTAAAAGATTTATGTAAAATCTTTTTAATATTTAAAAGATAATATTACCAATTTAAGAACATCGGAATATCTTTTAATTGTATGAACAAATGGAAGATAATATATCCTATGTATGCTTGCAGATCAAATCAAACAGTGACGTCGCATGACAACTTTTTGACCAATCATATCGCAAACAGTACGATAACAATTAATATGATACGCTTTTGCAAAAGTCAGGACGATATCCATGTTTAATTGCAGTACGATTTGTAATTAATGATGTCGATGTATAATTAATGATTCGCAGTACGAATCGATAATAAATAATACCGGATTTTGAACATGATGGTTACTTTCCGGTGATGTGAGAGCACGAAACATGTCGTTGGTCCCACGGATGGCGCCAATCTGTTGATACATAATCTGGCGCGGACTGATTCAATGACTCTCCTTGGGCCGTTAGTCGTCTTCTCGAGCCCTATTAGACCTGTTCAACAAGAGAACCCGTTAGGAGTGGACCCGAGGCCGTAGCCCCGGGATCCACCTCCGACGGTCAAGTTAGTCATGGTGCGATATAGCGTATCGTAAGTTATTAGGTTTAGGGTAACCTGTTATATTCTGATGAAGAAGGGGATCCATGCCATGTATTTATAGGCATGGATTAGGGTTTAGGTGTAGGATGGGCCGCTGTCTGCGCGGGCCTGGCCCACTTGTCGTGGGTCTGGACTGACCATACTTCTACAATAAGTTACTTATTAATGTTTATATTATGTTGTGTTTCTAATGGGTTTAATTCAATAGAGTTTATAGCTCAAAATATAAAATAGTACTTTGTTTTAGAATACAATGTGTTTAAGTACATGGGACGTAAGTCGAGTCAATAAGTCAAAATAAGCCGGAATCAAGTCGTGAAATAGTAAGTCGAATAAGCCGTAAACCAATTAAGTAGTTTCGAACATTAGTTGGGCTCGGTGTGGGCTTCGGTTCAACACACCCGCGGCAAACACAATATAATGAAACACATGTTTACAAAGTCCATGCTTGTGAGACTAATTCTAATTTCGCTATATAACAAGTTATGAAAATATTACCCGAGTCCAAACCAAAACCACTTACTAATACTTCCAAACCTAACTTTTAACTAAATTTTGAGTGTTCAAGAGTCAAGACCAACAAGCGACATAAAGCAAGATTATCCACTGTTAGATCCACCAGTGGGTCAACCCATCTTCACAAAACAAACCAAAGTACACCACATTTACTAGTTCCTCCTAAATTTGAAATTGAAGTAGAACACTTGGTGGACAAGAACAACAAATGAAAATAAAATGCCCACTGTTTGGGGTGTTCGACCACGACAAAGAAATCACAACCAAATCTTTTTCCTAGTTCATACCAACTATTTTTGACCATGTTTTGAGTTTGCAAATTTGGCAAAAGAAAGCTACTAAACTAAAACCATGTCCAAAGTAAATTTTGACACAAACTAAAATCCAAATCCAAAACAAACCAACCACTGAGATTGCAATTTGAAATAAAAAGAAATGAGCAAGGGCAAAGTTTCATATTGTTAGTTTCGAACAGTGGGTACCAAGTCAAACACAAACAAAATTTTAACTCAAAACCACTTGTTAGTACAAATCTTTGGCACACTCCCAGACATAGGTTAGACTAGCTCTTGGAGGGTAGATCTTGCACTGAGTACTTTGTGTGAACTGCTAAGAGAAAAGTAGCACCGTTAGTCTTACCGCGGAAGGGGGGTTTCGCAGTTAGCCTCGAGTGTGAGAGTAAGTATATTGATTGAGAGAGATAGTTTAAGTGCGGACTATGTGTAGTAAATGCAGTTAGGTGTGGTAATAAATGATATGGGGGTATTTATACTACCCGTATACTTACTGTGGCTACCTCGGGACATTGCGCATTAATTACCGAGTAGGTAAGTGTCAGAGCAGCGCATGGTTGCACCTTACCTTAGTAGGTAAATGTCAGAGCAGCGCATGGTTGCGCCTTACCTTAGTAGGTAAATGTCAGATCAAGTGGAAGACACAATCTCACAAGATCTGGCTTTAGGTAGTCGCGGCGTGATAGCTGTCGACATCGGGTTCCATCCCCGGTCTTGAGAGGCCGGGGATGTTCTTGTCCGGATTGTGGGATTGGGATCTGCCGTGGTTAAAGTTGTTAGTCGTACCCGACCCAGTATGCTGGGGTCCGGGGATACTATACACGATCAAGTCCCCCCAGTCTAGTACACTTGTTTTGTTTGAAGAGCAAGTGTTCTAGACTTTATATTTGCGTTCCGCGGCCTTCAGAGGTTGCGGCTTTATGGAGGCTGTTGTAGTCTCCGCGGTTGGTCTTAGGATGTGTCCCATGTTACTGAATGGACATCCACTTTCCACGTGGTTGGTGGTGACAGGCTGTCATGGGGAACAGCGAAACGTTTTTACCCACGCAATTGCTGACTGATGTGACGTTTTCGGCGGCTGACCGTTCATTTTCTGCGATCATCTTGATGGTTCATCTGGCTAGATCTGTGACCGTCCAATAAGTATCCGGGGACGTGTCAGTTTTGTGGCCTTTCGATTGAAGTGATAGCACGTGCGTGTGTGGCTATAAATACTAAGATTTACACCACTTTTAAGCTTTTTACACACAGTTAAAACTTTTCCTTCTCTCTAGAAAACAAGAATTCCTCCCGCCTTTGCTCCTCTTGCTTCCTTTATTTCCGGACTTTAGTTTTTTCAGGTTAGACTTCTTTCATACTTGTTCTTCATTAAGCATTTAGAATGGCGCATATAAGTATGGTAAACTCCAAACTCTCTCAGGAAGATGTAAACAAATTTTGTGATAAATATAAGATCCCAAGCCATCTTTTACCTATAGCGCCCGAACCTAGGGATACTATTAGGGATGCTCCAGAAGGAATGATAGGTGTGTATACTAGGTTTTTTTAGTTCGGTAACTTTAGGATTCCCCTTTCATTGTTTTTGCTCCGTGTACTGGAGTATTTCCAGATTAATTTATCGCAGCTATCAGTGTTAGCGGCTTGTAGGGTCAGCCACTTTGAGATACTTTGCCGCGTCCATGGTGGTGTTCATACTATAGATTTGTTTAGGAAATTCTATTATGCGGGTGTTAACAATGGTTGGATGACGTTAGAGAAGAGGAAGGGCCCAAAGTCTTTAGTTGTCCCCGTCTGTTATACTAGCGCCCTAGATTCGGTCAAGAACTGGAAAGACCATTTCTTTTTTGTTAAGAAGACCATCTTCCCCTTGGATATTCCATGGTATGAGGGGACGTCTGTAGACCGCGACCCTCCTCCTTCTGATGAGGGTGTGGATCTAGAATTGTTGCGGCTCCTTGACACTAATAGGGCTCCGTTTAAAAAATATCCGGAGGATTTTCTGAACGTCATAGGTTTGAGCCAAACTTGGGATGACGATAGTGCCCGTCCGACTTTTCTACGGCCGGATGAAACGGGTGGGTTGAATAGACTCGTTTGTATTTCCGTTTTCTATTTGTTTGCTTCCGCGTCTAATCTTATTTGCTTTGCTTTGCAGAGATGGACTTGTTTTCTTATATCCAACAGCCTGACGTATTCAAGGTGAAGGTCGGGGAACGCACCTTGGAAAAAGATGAGAAGTCTTTAAGGGCTGAGACCGCTGCGCGTGTTCTTCAACCGCGCGAGGGTGTGGTAAAGGTGGTCCAACATACTGTGCATGATGAGATTGTTGCGGCTAAGGAGGGTAGGAAAGCCGGAAAGAAGAGGGTGGTTATTGATGTGCCCAAGCCGCCAAAAAAGAAGAAGAAACTGGTCCGCAAGGGTGCTGCGGCGGATCTGGTATGAGCTGCTTACTATATCCTTGTGTGTTGTTCTCTTCTTTTTTTTTATATATATCCGTACTTACACGCTTTTGTTTTTCAGGTGGTCCTTCCGCGGAAGGTCCCACTACTGTTGATCTTCAAGATGAGTCAGGGTCTGACTTGAACCGTTCCGGTCCTCATACGGATGAGGGGATTATGAAGAATGCAACTTTTCTCTCTTCTTCTTCCCACACACCTACTCAAGAGCGGTCTGAGGGGAATTCTGAGACTCCTCATACGGATGTTAACGAGTCTCATAATGTGGAGTCCGAAATGCCAACTTTTGAGGTATCTGATTCGGGTCATCAGGATAAACCGTCCGGACATGCTGAGGGTTTGATTGCCTCGTCCAGTCATGTGATCATTGAGGAAGAGGATGCTAGCGGTTCTGATGAGTTTGAGAAGTCCGTATCTGTTGAGACCGCGGACACTTCTTCCACTTATGTCCCCAAATGGTTGTCTACCAACGGCTTCAAGATGGACGATCCCTGGGTCTGCCGAACATTGTTGACAATGTGGCAACCCCGGTCTATGCATCTGATATGAGGGACATGTCCAATAAAGATCTGATGAATGAGTTCAATCTGCTGTCTACTCGTCAGATCTTTGTTAATTCTGAGGTGCGACTAAGGTTAGAGAACACTCTGTACCAAAATGGTAGGTTGAGGAAGCAGCTGGAGGGGAAGAAGAAGATGATTGCTAATTTGAGGGCTAAGTTGTCCGAGCTGGAAGGTGAGAATGCCGGGGTTATGGATCTCCGCGGCCGAGTTTCTACTCTAGAGTCGGACGTGGATGCTAAGGATAAGGACTTGGAGAAGCTCCGTGCTGAAGTTGAAAGGTTATCTCCGGCGGAGACCATGGTTCAGTATTTGATTGATAAGAATGCGGGTTTGGCTTCAGAGGTTATAGAGCTTCGTGGTGAGAAGGAGGTGCTGAATGAAAAAGTGTCCGGCCTGGAAGTCCTTTGCGGCACCCTTGAGCAGCAGTTTAAGACTCAGACGGAAAAAAATTGTTGAGGAGAGTATGAGCTCCGCCCATGCCACTTTCGAAAATCATCTTGCGGAGATGGATAGAAGGCTGGTTGCTATTAATGAAGAGTTTGACACGGAGCTCTTTCCTCAGACTTTGAGGGCTGTTGAAGGCCGCCGCTGGGTTATCGGCCACGGATTCAGGTATGTCATTGAAAAATTCAAAGAGTCCGAGGATTTGAAGCTCAGACTTGGTGGTTGTATTACCGCGGCCATTAAGGACGGTATACGCCAAGGGCTGGAGGCCAGGATTGTACATGGGTCGCAAGGCATTACACTTGATCAGATAGAGGCCTATGACCCAGAGGCCAAGCAACGCTATGATGAGTCTGTGGTCAGGTTGGCTAAGGTGCCTTTCCCCTTGTTGGACTCCTTGGAGGCGTGTCGGGATGCCCCACTTGAGTACTTAATGTCAAAATTGGTTTTGGAGGAGTATTGTGATCCCAAGTCCGAGGAGCTTACCTTCAAACCTCCAGTTGCGGAAGAGACTGTTTTACCGGAGTCTGTGCTCCGGTTTGTTACTCGCCGCCCCAGAGCCATTGCGACTTATAAAGAGTTCAAGAACAAAAGGTATGGGGTGAAGTTTGATTATTCTGACAAGGGTCTTGCCGTCGTGCTTCCTAACCCCCTTGGTCCCCAGCCTTCCTCTAGTGTTGCTGCAGTATCTGCCGAGCCTGTGACCGTTGTTAGTACGGAAGTTCCTCAAACCGGAGCTACTGCGGAAGTTTCTTTGGCTGGAGATGGTGTTACACATGATGACATGTTTGACTCCTCCATGCTTGACTCCCAGAACCCTGAGAACCCTCAGAATTAGGTATGTGCGGCTGTTGTTCGGGGGATATTTTGACTATATCTACCCTGCCGCGTCATTGTGAAGCTTGTTAATCCTTAACTTTTTGTGAATGTAATCCGGATGAATGCATCCGTATATCTTGTAAATGTTTGGCTAATGAATATAACTTAACCAATTTTCATGTGTATTAACACTTGGTTGTTTTTTCATTATGCGTTTGTCTTTGCCGGGGCTCATAGGGCCGAAGTTAGTTTACTATCTCTGTGTATCCGTACTTAGGATTTCCGGGGATAGTTTAATATGGTCAATGGGTTTGCAATATCACTTATATGCCTTAGATAATTTGAGGTGCAATGTCCTCATGTCGGGCTTGTGAGGCCGCTTACGCTCCCGAATTTCGTGGTCCGGGTCATACATGCATGCAAATGTGAACATAAAAAATGACAAAGTAAATTTTTTTGGGAAAAGATGTGGAGTTGATCAGACCCCAAATATCATTGATTATAGGATTAATACATAGTAGATAACTTAGCTTGTAAACACGGACTCCCGCTGTTAGTACAAAAGATGGGAGTGCTTATACTTAATTACAAATAGCATTTCTTGAGGTTCCGGATGTTCCAAGTCCGGGGTATATCCCGACCATCTTGACCTCTGAGCTTATAAGCTCCTTTCCCCAAAGCTTCCACGACTTCATATGGGCCTTCCCATTTGGGGCCCAGCTTGCCGGTGTCTTCCACAAGGCTTGCATCATTGCTGCGGTAGATGAAATCTCCCGGCCTAAAGCTTGTGCCGCGGACTTTGGCATTGTAATACTTCTCCATTTGAGTTTTGCTTTTGGCTTCTTGGATTGCCGCGACCTCTCTTCTTTCTTCAACTAAATCCAAATTTAGCTGCAGGTCTTCGTCATTTCCTATTGGATCAAACAGAGCGCATCTTAAAGATGGCATTCCGATCTCGACGGGGATGACAGCCTCCGTCCCATATGTCAGGGAGAACGGGGTATCCCCATTGTTGGATTTGATCATAGTTCTGTGTGCCCATAGTACATGCGGAACTTCTTCCAGCCAGTCCCGGCTTCCTTGATCAATCCTTGCTTTGATTCCTTCACCTAAACTTCGATTTGCTCTTTCTACCAGTCCATTTTCCTGGGGGTATTTGACCGATGCAAATCGTTGTTTGATGTTGAGTTTTTCGCACCAATCCTTGAAGGGGTTGTCCCGGAATTGTTTGGCATTGTCTGAACTATTTCCCCCGGAAGTCCGAACCTGCATACAATGTTATCCCACACAAACTTTTTGACCTGATTGCCGGTGATTGTTGCAAGAGCCTTGGCTTCTATCCATTTTGTAAAGTAATCTATTGCGACTATCAGGTATTTGATCCTTCCTGGGGCTTCTGGGAATGGACCGCAGATGTCTATCCCCCATTTGTAGAACAGCCAGGGGGAGGTGATGGGATTTAACTTTTGTTGGGGGTTCCTAGGAACCGGACGATGTACCTGGCAGTCTTGACATTTGTTTATGATTTCCGTTGCATCCTTGTGCATTGTGGGCCAGTAGTATCCGGATCTGATTGCCTTGGCCACAATAGACCGCGGTCCTGAGTGCATGCTGCATGAGCCCTCATGGATCTCTCTGATTACGTAGCTTGCCTGCGCTGGACCTATACATCGCCACCATGGTTTTAGAAAGGACTTGCGGAATAATACCCCATCAATAACGGAGTATTGTCGTGCCTTGATTTTCAACTTTCTAGCCTCTTTCTGATCTGCTGGAAGTACTTCGTCCTTTATGTAGGCTATGAGGGGGGTCATCCAACTCTCCTCTTCCTCCTCTACCACAGCCATTACTTCCTTTTCTTCTATTGATTTCACCTTCAATGTTTCGACAAGAACTTGCTTTGAAAAATGAGCGAAACTGGTGGAGGCTATCTTGCTTAGAGCATCTGCATGTTTGTTCTGGCTGCGCGGCACTTTTCTGATGGAGAATGTGCGGAAGCTTTGTATCAAGGCCTTGGCTTTTGCCAGGTACGATGCCATACTTTCTTCCTTGGCTTCGTAGGCCCCATTAATCTGGTTTGCGACCAGCCGGGAATCAACATTCGCGGACAGGTGTTGGACTCCCATTTGCTCAGCTATCCTTAAACTTGCTATTAGTGCTTCATACTCCGCTTCATTGTTAGATGCATCAAACTCAAACCTTAACGCGTAAGTAAATTCCACACCTTCAGGGTTTGTGAGAATCAGGCCTGCTCCTGATCCTTCTTGGCAAGATGATCCGTCAGTGTACAAACTCCAGGGCTCAACATATGGGTGTTCTTCCGCGGTTTCAATGGTTGTCGGAGTCTTTTCTTCTGGGATTTCCGTAATGAAGTCTGAAGAAGATGAACATCTTGATTGTGTGCTTGATTCGGGTGGTCTTGATTCATGGAAGATTAGATCCATGTTGAGTTAGAGAGATGAAGTTTTAGAGAGAGGTGGGAGAAACTCAAAAACAAAAAATTAGATTAAATGTAATGAGAGTTCCAACCCTTCCCAAGTGTGGGAAGGGGTATTTATACTTCCTAATATTGGTGCCCCTAGTGGGCTGTGGAGTGAGCTGAAAGTGGGGAAAGCCCCGACCCACTCCACAAATATAAATACGACTAAGCTAATAATACTAATACTAATATTGCTAAGCTAATATAAATAAGCCTACGAGCTATGTGAATGCTAAATAGATGCTCGGGGTGACTGATGAACTCAAATAAGTACATTTTATTACTATCATTTATCCTATTAATTTGACTTGTTTTATTATATTATGTATGAGGATTGATACTTAATCGTTTACTTTTGTAATTCTCAGTTGAAAACAAGCATTTGGTGAAACTTGGCGATTTTGGACTAATTATGGAGCAAAACATGCAAGAAGTTAAGAGTCTACTGAAATGTACAAGATCAAGACTATTCTGCTCCAGATGCGCCGCATCTCACTTATGACATGCGCCGCATCACTATCAATATATCACCAGATACGATCCAAGATACAATAGGACATGCGCCGCATCTATAAATGGAGTTACGCCGCATCTTCTGGCGGTGTACGAATATTCCTGAATATTATAATCTTGGACCCCACGCGAAGTTAAGTCAATGCGCCGCATCTACCTACTAGATGCGCCGCATCCTACCCTCAGACAGAAACTATAAATACCCCAAGACCAGACGAATTTCGAGAGACACATATTATATCCGAAGACCAGAAACCTAGGACGAATTCAGTCAAGGCAGCAGCACAAGACACACCCAAATCAAAGATACAAGAGCTGTAAGAAGGTGCTGCATGTGTTTAATTCATTAAGTAGTTTTGTTTTATTGTGTTAGTAAACTTTAATTCATCAAGATTGGTGGCTTGTGTAATGTGACAACGGAAAGATTGCACTCCCTTAAAACTGCTTTCTCATTAATTAAAGTTTATATGTTGATGTCATTGGTGACTTTTATTAGTGCATTGATAACCTCTGTGTCTAGCTGAGCGTTGATCGGGTCGCCATGCCTCTGCCCTCGCCTATTTATTAGATCGCCTATGCATTCTATGGTCTGTAGAAAAGTAGGAGAAAGATAAACGGGATAGTCATAAGTAATCATTAAGGGTTTACTCGCCGATAAGATTAGAACCAACGAGAAAGGACTTAATCTCGGTGCGTTGCATCGAACTATACACTTCATATAACACTAGCAATAAAACAAGTGACAAACTACTTATCATAAGGACAGCCCTCTTATTGTCTCGAGTATTTATCTGTGTACGTGTGTGCTACTTGCTGATTCGTGCCTATTGGTTTAGTTTATTATTTAATTGCAACCAAATCGTGCCAGTCTCTCAGGCTGAACCCCCCTTGCGTTAGATTAGATTGTATAGCTAACTTAATATATTAAAATACTGATTAGAATAACTAGATAATACGTTCCACTCTTAGTGATCGACACTCTACTTACCATTATATTCATACTGACCGGGTACACTGCTCGTTAAGTGTGTGTGTTATTGATAAGTCGGCTAAATATAAATTTAAAACTTGAGTATGCATTAAAACTGCTAAACCGCAACGACACACGCTACGCATCAGTGACCGAACCTTCATCAGAATATTTATATTCCTAACAATCTCCCCCTAAGGGAGGTCACCCCGGAAATAATAATTTGAATTCTAGCATTCTGTCTTCTGAACATGTCTTCATAGCTCGTAGTCTTTGATTCTTCAACGTCTTGAAACTTTGTGCATTCAGCAGTAATCATTAGATGACTGATTGATTGTCTTGGATGATCTTTGAGTATTCTTCGACTTTATCATCCAACATTTATTTCCAAGTCATCTTTCAGCAGTATGTTTCCATGTGATGTGTAAATCTTTGAGCCGACATGCTCACACTATTCTGGTGTCATGATCTTCAGCATCAGAGTTTGCAGAAGCTGTGTTAAAGGTCTTTATGTTGATCATGACTTCTTTGTTTAAGATGATGATGTAGTGTGAACATGTGGTAGAGGATTGGCATCCTTTCTGTAATCTGCTACAACCGCAATCAGCTGCAACTTCAATCAGCTACAACCGCAAACAGTTGCAACAACAATCAGCTACAATCGCCAGATGTTCCTGCATACGACAGTTAGCAATAAAACGTCCGGTACTTACAGGTTCGGACTTCGAGATTGTTGACAGCATAGTGTGACAACTCTCTCTAATCTTTACCAAGACCGTTCCTAATCAAAAACCCACAGAGGGCTTTTTAAGATCGTACCGTAGTATATCAACGATTAGGTGAGTCGCTGGAGATCACTCCACGACTGTTGACCGTTTGAAACCGCCGTGATCACTAAGCGTAATCCACAGGGAATTACCGAAGTGACATGCTTTCAGGGCTGTTTAATGTTGACCCTGGCAGGAATTTCCATTCAATCATTGAGAATTACATTTGTAAATTCTCTCATAAATGTTCTGACAGATTGCTAAGATCTGCGTAGGACTCATAAGTTTACAACTGGTGTCCTTAATGTTGAACAACGATTGTAGAAATAATTCGTGTTCCTATGAGATCTTATTATGCATCTCGTGGCTCTAGACTCGATAGTGCGTTTTTATTTAGTGAGCGGAGGCTGGAGAGAACTGCCACCTTTTCAATATCATCTAACTCGGAGTGAGAGAGACGATAGAAATGTATTGAACTCCGTGACAATTGAAACAAGAATCCTTTGAGGGACCTTGAGTGGCTAGGGAGGGTTGTGCAGCGTATCACTGGGTCCATGATACTTTGTCTTCAATGTCAGCAATCAACTAAGTGATTCTGACAGCATATGAGTTGACCCGGTTTCTGCCTAAAGTGTAAGGAGGGCTTCTTTCTTTTCACCCTTTACCTTTACATTTCTTTTTCATTCTTCAACCCCTTCAGTGCTTACCGAGACTTCATTACTAGTACCTTGTTGGGTTTGTTCCAGTACTAGCTCCATCTCATTCGGCACTTTTCCCTTATCCACTTTTCTCCTTTTTAATCATACCTAAGGACTTCTACACTAACTAGTGGATTGTCCCTGGGTAGATCCCTCCGGCTCTGGCGGGATTGTGGGAACTTGAGCCTAACCTAACCATCCTTATAACTCCATACATAAATTAAAATGGTCGGTCTTTGATATTCTTCCACGATTGCCAAACCAAATCATTTAAAAAATCTCTCAAAGTGTTCATGATTCTGAAAACACAATTTTTGCAAACACTTGAGAGTTTTATATATTTCAAATGCTCCCCCTCAACATGTGCTCGAATAATTGTTTTATAAATTTGCACATGTCAGGTGAAGCTCGCACTTTTGAATTGATTGATTTTCCAAGAACATGATCATCGCGAGACACGCTTACATCACTAGTGAACTAGCTTGAAATTATTACCCGTCCAGATCACATTCAAGGAAAATCGCTCGAAATCGGTACATTCTACTCAGACACGTCCTTTGCGAGACACGCTTACATCACCAGATAAACTGGCTTGAAATTATTACCCGTCCAGGACATGTCCTTTCGACTACTGACTTTAGCTATCGTCAATTCATTAGTCATGTCTGAGCCTTGCTCACATGAGATGCATGCCAAGTCCTTTTTGTCCATTCGCTCCCCCTCAATATGTGCATCGATATACGAAAGAGTTTAGCACATATGGGAGAGCCTAACGTTTAAGTCCAAAACATCACATTTTCATCAGGTTTCATATTTAAATCACATTCTCTCCCCCGATCAAAAATTTCAAACCTTTTGAGATTTGTGATCCCAATTGATTTAAATAATTTAGAAAACATGGGAGAAAATGTGGTCAGGTTTAACATGTTCTGATGATGAAACATACTTTGCTCCCCCTTAAACTAAGAGGGAGATTCACTGCTTATTTTGCACAAGTTGACAATTATGACACAAAATGATATTGACCTTTTTGTGCAGATGATGTGATCACCCGCTTTTCTGAGTGAGTTAGTGGTCAACATCGATTATCCATCCACCAACAAATCTTTCGCGAATGTAGTTGATCCCCACTTGGCGAGACCAAAATAGATGAATGGTGGTGGCGGTGGTGAAAGTGTTGTTGTTGTTGTTGTTGCCGACGTTGTTGTTGAGGTGAATTTCGAGCCAATCAATAGAGTTTGATCGTCCAATCAAATGGTTAGAATGGGAACTGGCACGTTCATTTTGGCTATGGAATCTGCATAAGAATATCAACACAGATATACATATATACAGATACACTATTCCTTAACAGCTACCCTTCAGCAGCTTGCCACATTATAGTACCAAATTCATTTAATCAAACCACAGTCAGGAAATACGTCAAACTACTATCTAGCATGAAGAGCAATTAGCAATCATGCACATGGCAATTCACACAGATATCAATATTCAACTCAGGATCTTAGGAACATGATTCTAACATGATAGCAATATACCTAAGCGAATCCTAAGAACATATGCACAAAATCAACAACAATTAAGCAGCAATCGACTAACAAGAGTCAAACAACATTTGAAACTCATTTATTCAGATCATACAAATGTCATAGGAGTATTCAAGAACATCAAACACAACTGGTTTTCTTACTTCTTTTAGGTTTTAAGTCTTAAAGTATTTAGGGGATTAAACGAGGATACCAAAGTAACACAAATGAGCCTTCTAGATACATAAAGCTAGGAAACTATAAGCAAATTGCACATAATGTCCTAAACTTTCTAGCAACTAACACGTTTGGCCATTTGATATAAAGTTTTAGCAAGATCCTCTTCAACTAATTCCCTATTAACTACAAAACCTTTTCAAAGAGTTATGAATTTATCAAGAAACCCGTTTGATGATATAAAATTTGAATTCACTCTCCCCCTCAATCAATGACCTAGTTAAAGGTTTGTAGTCGTTGATTGAGTGACAAATGTTATGCATAATCCAAGTATAAACAAATTTCATACAACACATATCCACCAAGTGTCTCACAAATAATTTTCAGAAGAATCATAGAATGAAAACTATTTGCATACAAAGAAGATTTCTCTTCTTTTTCAAGAAATGATGCACTGAAACGTACATCAGATCGAAGAAACATGGATATAAAGTAATCCATGCCCAGGTGAACATCACCCAGTTGGAGGAACAGCCGTCTTTTTGGCGACGTGCTTTCCCCAATTTGAAGTGCGGGTTGCTATCTAAAGTAATAGCAAGCCATTTAGACATGTTTTAACCATCCATTTTAACTTCTGCTCGAGCTTCATTTAAAGACCCGTGCCATTATTGAATGACATTTCTAAGTCCGTAAATGTTATCGATAAACAGAAGACATGCCTAGGTGAAACTATTTTTGATATTTTCTAATTTTTTAATTTCTATGGTTTTTCTGGTTTTACGATTCTCTATTTACAATTAGCAAGATTTCTATATATCTATTTACAAAAATAGAATAAGAGATGAAAAAGAATGTAAGAAGCAAAATATATACAAGGATACGAACCAGAAACCATTACTCCTCAGCATTCTGAATCTTCTCCGCATTCATCACTTGACTTGCTGAAGAGCAATGTGAGCACTTTTAACCAGGGATTAATTCAGGCTTTTCACTCTCCCCTAATTAGTGCTCTCCCCCAATCTGACAACCTTTCTGATGAACACCCATAATAGAAGAAAGAATTTGGATGAACGCCCATAATATGAAGAAGTCTTTTGATAACCGAATGCACGCCGTCTTTAGTCTTCTAGCACATAGCGGAGAATTTAGAGAAGACTGTAGACTCGACCTTCTTCAAGATTGCCCAATATGGAGGAACAGAATACCAACCGCCTTCATCTCACCAAATGCCTTCCAGTAACCTTACATGTAACCCATCAACCTGCAGTATACACATGAGATGATAGCACCCAACCGAGAATGAAGAATAGACTGACGACTCAACCTTCTTCAGTCTTTAGTATAACACCAAAGTAACAAGTTGAACCACTGATCATCTATAGAATGTATCCATATTTGGATATTAAGCCCTGATCACGTGAACCTGTTGTGCGTCCTTGATGTACACATTCTCTCTCCCCTGATGGTTACGATTAATCATACCATGACGTAACATTGAAACGTTAATACCAAGGTGACAAGTTGAACCACTGATCATCTCTGCGGCTTTTCAACACCGGGATACACGATTAAGCTCGATCACGTGAACCTTTTGTGCGTCCTTGGTGTACACATTTCTCTCCCCCATGATGGTTACGATTAATCGGAATCATCATCATTATGTGTACATGTAGCCTAATGACGTATACATGAAGCATTGACTAGAAACCCTTTGTTGCTGATTGAACCAGCCCGTGAGACGATGTCGATTAGCATTCCATGACCATGTTCTTCAACACCTTGATAGAGGAAGAAGATGTAGTGTTGGAGAACCATGGTTTGCACGACTCCTGAACTGACGTATTCAGGAGTCGTATGACCATTTCTCAATCATCAACCAACATGTAGATTAATATTCACCCTTTCCCCCCTCAAAAATTGCATATGCCTGCCAACTGCAATTTTTGATGATTGAACTAGTGAATATGAATACCATCAACGGTAAGTAGCTCCGCTTGACGGTTCTTGAAGACTGACATGTTGTTTATTCACCCTTTCCCCCCCTCTCAAAAATTGCATATGCCTGTCAACTGCAATTTTTGGTTGAACAAGTGAATAAGAATATACTCCTATATGCACCGATCCACTTGAAGACTGAATAAGCACGGAACGAGCATAACAATTTGTTGATGAGAATGGCCATAAATAAGAAGATTCCTCTTCTTTTGAAGATAAAGTGCACTCAAGCGTACACTTTTCTTTTCTTTGAAGAATGAGGCCTGAACTGATTTGAACAGACATCATACTGATGAAGAATGAGGCCTGTACTGATGTGTACAGACATCATAATGTTGAGGAACGAGGCCTGAACTGAGGTGTTCAGACGTCATTATCTCTCTCTTTACTACTTCTCTCATCTAACTCGTTACCAACCCCATTATCATTCTATCGGCTTGAAGTCGTGACCACTGATGGAGAAAAACCCAATATGATGAACTTGAGCCTGAAGTAACATAACCCGAATTGTGACTTAAACTTGTACTAATGCGAGACAAAGAGCGGTGCAGAGACTTCATGCAACATTGAATCCATAAGTACTCTATACTCTTCAACCAACCAACCATCAAGTATAAGACGTACATCACCTCTTGGATATCCACAACTTTGTGTGACACTGAGCACTACAACGTGACTCCTTAAAGTGATAGTTATTTTGCAATAGAGAGAAAGAAAAAATAACTAGATATCCAAGTCCTCGTCATTGTAAATGTTGAAAGCTCGAACAAGGATCTCGAAGAATCTTCAACCAACCTCCCCGATATCTCCAGATACTAAGTACATGCACCCATGAAATTTCACTTCAGCCTCAAATAAATAATACTGAACTAACACCGTAGTCACATCTTGTTGATTAAATGCCCCAATCCAGCCATTTGTGATGTTTTAGTTGAATTTGATAATGGTTTTAACCCGATCATGGTCAAAAGCGCATAGCCCATCATCACGGGATTTTGCAAATCTATGATTTAAACCGAGAAATAAGTTCTTTCGCGGGATTTTACAAAACCAAGAAGAAACCGTGAGACAGTAACAGGTTGAATGTGGCATGACTGATTTGGATTTGGTGAACATCAGTTTGGGTTAAGAATATCTCGTGAGAATTACAGATCACATCACAACTTTAGAACCTTTGTCCGACTATCCAACCTCGTACACAAACCACTATTTGTGACCACTTGATGAAGGAAACCCGATATACCAATCTTGCAAATGAAGTAGAATTACTCAAATTTGTTACCTAAGCTTGCATTGTTGTTGGAAGAACGGTGTTAAGCCTCTAAGTGCTTAATGTTAACCTGAAAAAGTATGAGACTTTCATCACCTCTTGCGATTATCCACAACGTCTTCTACGTGTGACACTGAGTACTACAATGTATCTCCTTTAAGTGATAGTTTACCAGGTCTTCAACCATCCACCCCGACTTCTGGAAACTAGATAACCCAAGTCTTCAACTTACATCATAAGCACGAGCAAGTTATCATTGAAATCATGCATCCAACCATCCCCGATTTCAAGATAAAATAGGTAGACTCTTTCGTGAAATCCAACTTCACCCTCAAGCAAGAAATACTAAATTAACTTCATAATTATTTTGTGCGGTTGAATAGTCAAAGGGAGACGAAACATGCGCTAATTATTAGCAGTGCCCAAGACTCATAGTTAGTCCTATCAAACATAGCTGTCTGACCCAGCTGCTTGGATGATATCAGGTGCAGTGCATGGAATAGTTGTCGTACTGTGTACAGGATTTTACAGTTCTTGAGATTTACCCGATAAATAAACTCAATTCAAAACTGCACCACAGTAAGTATCAAACCGCTGAAATCTTAGGAAATTTGCTAAGACCCAAACCATTGAAAGCTACACCACTGAAACTGGAACCACTATTCAAACCGCCGGAGACTGAACCACTGAATCCTGAACCGCTACGATCTGACCCGCTGAAACCGGAACTGCTAAGATATAAACCGCTGGAGACTGAACCGATACGATCTGACCCGCTGTAACCGGAACCACAAGGATTCACATCGCTGGAGAAGGAACCGCTAGGAAACACGCGCTAATTCTCCCCCTTAAAAAGGGCATGAAATGACCTTTTGCCAAAGCTGAGAGTCCGTGATGTTTGTGAATTAGTCAGGCACAATACATGGAAAGTGACAAATAAAACTACTACAACGAGGATGGTGATTAAGACTCCCTTGTAGTGACCCTTCGTTTGTCTCCTCATCAATGGTTTAGCAGATTAAAAATTCCCTGAAGCTCATAATATGCCAACACCACTTGATGAAATATGTATAACTATGGAATGTGTAATGGGTTAAAACACGTCTCTGAACAAACCACCTCCCGTCTTTAAGTCTGACCGCCTCTTGAGAAGATCTTGTACTACAATCCCATTAGAAGCTTGAGAAACAACAATCACTTGATGAAGCTTGAGAAAGGACAAGTCCGCGACTTATACTTGCACTAAATTTGTGATTTAGAACCTATATTGAGCACAACAACGTAACTCCTTTAAATATAGGTAGTGATATATACCCAACCTTCCATCCTTTAATGTATATATCCATTTCTTGAACATCCAAGTCTAATCACCCATATTTGTGATTTAGAACCTATATTGATCACAACAACGTAACTCCTTTAAATATAGGTAGTGATATATACCCAACCTTCCATCCTTTATTGTATATATCCATTTCTTGAACATCCAAGTCTAATCACCCTAAATATGCTCGAGCAAGGGTCATCAAACATCGTGCATCCATCCACCCCGAGATGTTTGAGACACTAAGTACACCGACCCGTGAATTAACAAACCAACCAAGTTACAATAATTTCCCAATTTCCTGTTGATCTCGAAGCACAAACTTATCCTGAAGAAAAATAGTCAAACCCCGTAAGATTTATGATGTCAAAATCCATGTCCATCCTACTTGTTCAAAATTAATTTCACGGGATTTTACAACTCTTGTGATTTAAACCGAGAAATTGAATCTTTCGCGGGATTTTCTAAAATCACCAAGAGAAACCGTGAAATCAACAAGAACATCTAAGAGTGAGTTGCACTACTAATCTTCACAATTCAAGTCAAAGAAGTCAAATCTCAACTTGATCACATCGCAACAAGTCAAATCGCAGTTTGTCTAATCGCAACAAGTCAAATCGCAATCAATCAAATTGCAATAAGTCAAATCGCAAGTGTCAACTCGCAACGTCAAATTGCAACTGGTCAAATAGCAATTAGTCAAGTCGCAACACGTCAAATAGCAACATGTCAATTTGAAATTAATCAAATAGCAATTAGTCAACTGTAACTCAAATTGGAAAGATCAAATTACAGGCTCACTCAAGTCGCAGGCACCAATGGAACTACGCTGCCCAATCCACAATATTGAAATCACGTTGACAATCATAAACCCAAATCCTAGCCGTGACGTGTGAATCCACGTGAAATTATGTAGATCCAAGCATACCACCCTTTTTCACCAAATAATTATACCAAAAATTATTCAATCAATAAAACATATCAACCAAAAATTAATCTTTGTGAAATAACCAAGCATTCCGTTAAGCATTATATTCGGATCAGAACCATAGGCCTAGTCCGAAAACAATTCCCACCTATAAGCCCAAAAAAAAATCATTTGTCTAACGTTACACCGCAAACTTTGGGTTTATACAAGTTTTCGGTCAACCAAGCCCATCACATGAAAAGAAATAAAATTGGTGTAACACACAACCCAACAAAGTCTACTACTAATAGCCATAAGTCCAGCCCATCACTTATCAATACCCAAAATGCATACCAATCAATCATAAACCCGATCCAGAGAAAAAGATCACCCGAACCAGTCAATAGTTAAACCCGTTTAGGATATTATACCCTAAATCCACTCGCACTTTACCCTAAATCACATATCACTTAAGCTAACCGCCCCCATCACATACATTCACTCAACTAATTTCAGACCCTAATCCCAAAAACACGCAGCCTCTCAATTTCTTTCTTAACTCAGTCCAAACGGAAAAAAATCCGACTCTCACTGCTCAACCTTTTTCTTTCACATCCACAAATAGAGCCCCAAGAAAGTAAGAGACGCAGAAAAAATCGTCCTTAGTCAGTTTCTTGTTGACTTGTTTGTTTAAGCGAGCGGCTTCAAGATTCAATGATGGGTCTCGGGTAAGGTTGTTGTTGTCTTTAGTTTATTTCAGACCGAGAGGAATAAAGAAGATCGAGTGATTGAAAATGATGTAGGTTAGATGATTTTGTGACACATTTTTGTTCAAGGAGATTAGTTGTGATTAGAATAGAGATTAAATTTGTTGTTGATATTGGTTTAACTTCACTCGGTTTGTTTTGAATCTTTTGTTGTAAGTTTTGAGTGAAATGGGATTTGACATGACTTTGCTGCTGTTGGTTTGTTATTGTTATTGTTTTTGTTGTTAATCTGTTGTTGTATAAGGGTTTAGGCTTTGTGTAGGATTGCTTGATTGTTATTGCTCCTTGTGGACCGACTTTGTTAAACATATCGACAGAAATGAGTCTGAAAAAAAATTGTGGTCAAACCATCTTCTTCTTCATTCAAAAGACAAACCGCTAGTCCTCTTGAAATTTTGGCAACATCTCTTTTTGGATTTGCTAATAAAAAATAATTTTAATAAGCAAACAGCTAGATCACCAAGCCGCTGGTCAAACAGTCATTGACTGGTCAAGCCGCTGTAGTCACAAGACAAACCAGTCACTTTCAAGATTTTTTGTCCTTTTACCCGTTTTGGTTACACACCAAGCTGCTATCCCAACATTCACAAAACCGCTACCAAGAACTTCTCGTTTTGACATAACCCGCTGCCAAGAATATACCACATGCCAACAAATGAGGACCACAAGACAGTTGCAAGTCACTTTCCTCTTGAGAACACCAAGCGCATAGATAAACCGCTACTAAGAAAAATCTCCGCAACCAGGAGCATTGACACATTGCTACGACGAAAAATTATTTAACATTCACTTTCAACATAAAAATGTGTGGACCAGAACTCACTACTTAGACCCAGATACGAAGCAATATTCACAAACAGATTAGAAAGCCAAATCCATAAACACTGTTATAAGCCCAAGTCATTAGTGAACTTTTTAAAGCCCAAAAGCAAAATAACATTATGTGAACAACCAGTACACGAATTAGACCAAAGCAAACAACAGAAAAAAATAAAAATTTGTTCGAACCAAAATAAACAAAAAGAGTAGAAACCACAAATCAAAGCACACACATTAATGGAACCTAACCATGGCTCTTGATACCAATTGTAAGATATATACATCTTGATTGTGTGCTTGATTCGGGTGGTCTTGATTCATGGAAGATTAGATCCATGTTGAGTTAGAGAGATGAAGTTTTAGAGAGAGGTGGGAGAAACTCAAAAACAAAAAATTAGATTAAATGTAATGAGAGTTCCAACCCTTCCCAAGTGTGGGAAGGGGTATTGGTGCCTAGTGGGTGTGGAGTGATCCTAATATTGGGCCCCTAGTGGGCTGTGGAGTGAGCTGACAGTGGGGAAAGCCCCGACCCACTCCACAAATATAAATACGACTAAGCTAATAATACAAATACTAATATTGCTAAGCTAATATAAATAAGCCTACGAGCTATGTGAATGCTAAATAGATGCTCGGGGTGACCGAACCTTCATCAGAATATTTATATTCCTAACAAAGTCAGCTAGCACCTGTCCCCTTATTGATTTCCGCGGCCTGAAGCTGATGTCATGTTCTCCCAGTTCAATAGCCCACTTAGCCAATCTCCTAGTTTTTTCAATTTTTGCGAGCATTTTTTTAATGGGCTGATCCGTGATGACAACTACTGGATGTGCCTGGAAGTATCTCTTCAATCTCCTGGCCGCGTGGATCAGTGCCAGAACCAACTTTTCCATTGGGGTGTAATTTACTTCCGGGGATTGCAATGTGCGGCTGATGAAGTAGATGGGTTGTTGGATTGGCCCTTTCTCCACCAGCAAGACTGCACTAATGGCTTCCTGTGCCGCGGATAGGTACATTAGTAGTTCCTCCCGTGGTTGCGGAGCCGCCAGGGTGGGAAGGTTGGCTATGTGGTTCTTCATTTCCTTGAATGCTTGCTCTGCTTCTGGTGTCCAAAGAAAGTCACTTTTCTTGATGCATTTCTTTAATGTCTTGAAGAACGGCAGGGATTTTTCTGCTGACTTTGATAGGAAACGGTTGAGACTTGCCAATTTCCCATTTAGGCTCTGCACTTCCTTGAGTGTGCGGGGAGAAGGTAATTGAGCAACCACCGCGGATTTATCCGGGCACGCCCTAATTCCGTCTTTGTTGATCAGATGGCCTAAAAACATTCCTTCCTCTGCCCCAAAGGTGCACTTTTTCGGGTTTAACTTCATGTTAATTTTCCTCAACGTTTTGAAGGTTTCTTCTACGTCTCTTAACATCTCCGTCTCCGAATGGCTTTTAATGACCAAGTCATCCACATATACTTCTAGATTCCTCCCAATCTGTTTTTTGAAAGCCTTATCCACCAGTCGTTGATAGGTGGCTCCGACATTCTTCAATCCGAAAGGCATCTTTTTATAACAAAATATTCCTTGGTTTGTGTGAAAGGCGGTTTTTTCCTCGTCTTCCGCGGCCATTTGTATTTGGTGATACCCCTTGTATGCGTCCAAGAAGCATTTGAAGGTGTAGCCGCAGAGAGATTCAACTTTGTAGTCAATCTCCGGTAGAGGGTAGCAGTCTTTTGGGCACGCCTTGTTCAAGTCTTTGAAGTCTACACACATTCTCCAAGTTCCGTCGCTTTTCTTGACCAAGACCGGATTTGACACCCAGTCGTGATAATGGACTTCTCTCATTATGTCCGCCTCTACCAATTTTGCCACGTCTTCGTTGATGGCCTTGTTTCTTTCAGGAGCTTGCCCGCACTTCTTTTGCCTTACTGGCGCGTACCCTTCCCGGATATTAAGCCTATGTTCTGCTGTGTTCCGCGGCACGCCCGTCATATCCGACGGTTGCCACGCAAAAATGTCCAAGTTATTCTTCAACAAATCACATAGGTCTTTCTTTCCTTGGTTCGTCAGGCTTCCCCCCAGGGTGACTGTTTGGTCCGCAAACTTGGGATGTATCGCAACTTTTACGCCTTCTTTGGCCGGAACTTCTTCGAAACTTTGTTGTGATGAGGGTTCTGCTACCATCTGGCATTCCATGGGCGTGATTTTGTCACTATGTATTGTGACTACCCCTCCTTGGGTGGGGAATTTAATCATGTCGTGGGCCGTGGAGGGAATGAGTTTAACCTGTCTTATCCCCGGTCGGCCTATTATGCCATTATATTGGGAGGGTGATCTGACAATCATGAAGTTCATCCAAGCACTTGAGGAGTTCTCTTCATCTCCTAAGGTTACTTCCAATAGAATCTGTCCCAAAGGCCATGACAACTCTCCACTGAATCCGAGCAGGGGGGTCGTAGCAGGGATCATTCTTTTCTTAATTTTCGGGCTCAAACGTTTGAAACAATGTTCGTACAAAACCTCTGAGGCGCTTCCATTGTCCACATACATCCGGTGCACGTGGTGTCCGCCTACTTCTGCCTTTATCACCAGCGGATGATCGTCCCAGTCATCCTCCCTTATAGGAGGGAAAGATATTTCCATATTGGGGTAGGCGCTAGAGGTTGTTTTCTGCTTCACATTCCGCGGCAAGGCCTGTATCATGAATATGGCCGGGGCTTTATCTTTAGCCGCTGTTTCCTTCTTGCCGCTCTTGGAGGTTCCGCCTTTTTGGCTCCCATTCTTGATCTCTTTCACTAGATGCGCCAGCTGTCCCGATCTGACTGCTTCTTCAATTTGTTTTCTCAATTGGAAACACTCGTCCGTATGGTGGCCTCTTTCTCTGTGAAAATCACAGTATTTGTCCTTGTTTCTGGACTCGGCCGGACTTGACATTGGCGGTGGGGCCGTGAACTTGACTGAATCCATTGCGAGAATCTCTTTTGGTGTTTTTGTGAGGGGCGTAAATCTATCACTCCGCTTTCGGTCTGCCCTGGAGCGTTGTTTGAATTCTGTCTTTCTATCAAAAGGCTGGCTACTGGTTGCCCGGGATCCTCCTTCGCCGGACTTCCACGAGGAACGGTCCTGTTTTTTCCTAGATAGGTTTGTCGCGGCAGTTTCCCCTCGGACGAACGCAGTGGTAATCTTCCACATCTCGTCCATGGTCTTTGGGATTTTATCATTAAGCCTCCTGATTAACTCTGGGTTGTTAATTCCGTGCATGAACCCTGAGACCCTCATGCATTCCGGGGCACCCTTTACTTGCATGCTTTCTGCCTTGAAACGGTCAACAAATGCCGTTGTTGTTTCCCCTTCTCTTTGTTTGATGTGATGGAGCTCTACCGGGTCTTTAGTATACTTCTTTTGTTGGAGAAAGTAGGACAGGAAGTATTTCTTGAGTTCCTCAAAGTTGTCAATGCTTTCTGCCGGTAAGTCGTCAAACCACATTCGAGTGTGCCCCATGAGGGTGGAGTTAAACATGTGACACCATGTGGGCATGGCCCATCGCTCTACTTTGGCTTCGGTGCAGAAGCTTTTCATGTGGTCCTCCGGATCCCCGGTCCCGTCGTAAGTCTTGACATTATTAGGCATTCTGGTTCTTTTTGGGAACTTGAAACCCCTAATCCTCAATGTGAATGGATTAGCGTCTTCAACGTCATAGGGATGATAAAGTTCATCCTCTTCCCCTTTGCTCTTTCCAGATTTTGCCTCCCAGTATTCCCCCGCACTGTCCTCACTTTCTACGGGTGTCCGCTTCCGAGGTCGTTCAGGGCCGGAGTATGTGGACCTGCTTCCGGTTCCATGCTCTCTGGAACGAGGGACGTGGCTGAGGGTTGGGCTGGGTGACCTTTTCTTGCTGCTCCTTGGGCTTCTTTCCTCATGAGGACGCCCACCTTGTCTATAACGCTTTGCTTCATCTCTGCGCTCTCTTCTAGCACGGCTTTTTGTTTTAAGTCTAGAGAACACGTCTGCCTTCTTCTCTCCTAGGCGTGACTTAACATCCCCCTCCTTTCTCCCAGACGGGTAAAAACGGTAGATCGGGGGTATTCCATTTCTTTGTCGCCGCCCCTAGGCTCTTTGCTAAGTCTAGAGAAAATGCTTCGGGAGTAAGAGCTTTCAGAGGGCCCCGATTTGTAACTAGGACTGGATTTCCGCCTCTTTTCGCTCTTTCTTTCCCATAGGGATCTTGACTGAGAGTTTTTGGACAGTCCTTGCAGGGAAGGGTTTTCCCGAGACTCATCCTCGAAATCAAGGCGGGTCCTTACTTGATTCAACTTTTCTGCACGGACCTTCTCGGACATTAGTGGCAGCAATCGGTCGTAGTGCTGATTGCAAAACTCCCTGATTGCTTCATCCGGGAGGGATTCCACATGGTGTTCCTGCTCCTTCTCTTTTCCCATGTCACGAGTGTTACGCACGGTGGAAGGTTCCAGGGAGGGAGAAGGATTGTTTCCTTGATTGCTCATGGTAGATTTTTCTTCCTTTTGAAACGCAGTTTATGTAACTGGTCCCACGGATGGCGCCAACTTGTTAGTACAAATCTTTGGCACACTCCCAGACCTAGGTTAGACTAGCTCTTGGAGGGTAGATCTTGCACTGAGTACTTTGTGTGAACTGCTAAGAGAAAAGTAGCACCGTTAGTCTTACCGCGGAAGGGGGGGTTCCGCGGTTAGCCTCGGGTGTGAGAGTAAGTATATTGATTGAGAGAGATATTTTAAGTGCGGACTATGTGTAGTAAATGCAGTTAGGTGTGGTAATAAATGAGATGGGGGTATTTATACAACCCGTATACTTACTGTGGCTACCTCGGGACACTGCGCATTAATTACCGAGTAGGTAAGTGTCAGAGCAGCGCATGGTTGCGCCTTACCTTAGTAGGTAAATGTCAGAGCAGCGCATGGTTGCGCCTTACCTTAGTAGGTAAATGTCAGATCAAGTGGAAGACACAATCCCACAAGATCTGGCTTTAGGTAGTCGCGGCATGATAGCTGTCGACATCGGGTTCCATCCCCGGTCTTGAGAGGCCAGGGATGTTCTTGTCCGGATTGTGGGATTGGGATCTGCCATGGTTGAAGATGTTAGTCGTGCCCGGCCCAGTATGCTGGGGTCCAGGGATACTATATACGATCACCACTAATATAACTAGTTGTGAAGTATGAAATTTGATAGTAAAATAAGCAAATAAGCACTTTTTCCAATTGAGCCAATCTTTATGTTTTCAATAGATTTATGTTTCTTTGTGTTTGTTTTGTGACCAAAAATGTTTTACTAAACTCACAAAAATTAATTACGGCCAATTAGTGGGCAAATAAGCTAAAGCTTATTTTGTGGTGCTTAATAGTGTATCATGAGTTCAAGTAGATCACACAAGCTCAAACACAAATTCTTACACCCATTTTATATGTAGGTCGATTACATGCATATTTAAGAACAAGGTCGTAACTTTCAAATCATTAAATCTTAACATGTTTAACAAACATAAATAAATCTTTGCTACATAAATAAGTTAAGGGCAAAAAAGATCAAGTTTATATGGATCCTTACAAGGTTGCGGTGTGCTAGTCGATTAAGAGGGAAGACCAAGAACCAAATGTTACCCAAAAACACCAAATGTTTACCAAATAACCCAACACCTTCCAAGCTAGCTTCAAGAACACAAAGCAACTAGTTTTTGTGAAAGTTTGCAAATGAAAATGGATGTTGGGGATGGTGGTTCTCGACAGAAAATAAAGAGGCAAAAAGGGGTGGTTTTTGGACTTGCTTTCTGACTATGTGATTAAAGAAAGAGGGGTTGCCAAAATTGGTTAAGGTTAGAATAGCAAGAGTCATTATCTAGGTTCAATTGTTTAGGCACACATGTGAGTATGGTGTGATGTTCTCTGTGGTTCGACAGCTTAGGGGGGAGGGAGTGGTTAGACTTTGCCAAAGTTTACCAAATTCACCGCGTCATCATCTACCAATCACAGCCTTCCAAGTCAAAGTTTACCAAAGTTTACCAAAATGGTGGCGGCGGTCACCAAAGTTTACCAAATCATTTTTTTTAAATATATTTTTAATACACAAAACACAAACTACATAAAATTAAACCACAACTTAAACAAAAAAAAAAGTTCATACAATACTTAAAACGAAACATTAATTAAAAAAGTGTATAATTATACCGCTTGGATGTACAAGCCATTGAAGAGACCCATGGCGGCGTTCATTAATTTCTACTTCGTTGTCAAACCATGAACGGTCCGATTAGTACCCCCCAAAGTGGTCGCGTAATGCTCGAGAACTCGCTTCCAAAAACCGTCCCTACTTTGCTCATTCTCGAATTTTTTATATTCGGAGATTTGATTCCAAGTTTTTGCCAATGCCACCTCTTGTTCCGGCGTCCAATGTTCACGCTTCGCCTTTGTGGTTGCCTTTTTCTTTCCTCGCGCATCAACTTCTTGAATGTCATCATCTTCATCTTCATCTTCTTCATCGGTGTCTACATAAAAATAAACAAATGTAAGTAAACAAAAATGTAACAAATTAAATAAATGTAAGTAAACAAAAATGTAACAAATTAAATAAAAGTACGTAAACAAAAATGTAACAAATTAAATAAAAGTAAGTATGTATACCGGGTAATTCTTGCGTTTCGGGTACAACCTCGGCATTATCTTGAGGCTCGTCCCACGGGGACCACTCGGCCGTGGTAGTAAGGTTGTAGTGTTGAGGATTCATTGGCGGAGGATTGGCGCTCATATTGTAAGAAAAGTAGGGATGTGGAGATGCGGGTTGAGGAATGTAAGGGGTTGATGGTTGAGAGATTCCTTGAGGAGATGGTGTAGAAAATTGTTGCATAGATGGTTGCGTATAGTATTGATTTGGATAAACCGGACGAACGGGTTGAGATCAAGCTTGTTTTTTTGAGGTTTTTTTCCTTCTTGGATCCATGGTTTGTGTAGTTTTTTTTTGTTAAAAAGAATGGATGTTTGATTTGGGTTGAGTTTTGTTTGAAAAAAGGGATATTTATAGTGAAAAAAGGTTGTAGAAAATGGGGTAATTTTTTTTTTTTTTTTTTTAATTCCTAACGTTAAAAAAAAAAAGACCGTTCAACGGTCATCTCATGCTCAGCATTGAATCGGCAAACTTTGCCAAATTGGTTTAAATTTTGGTCGGTACTGAATGGTGGCGGCAGAGTGCCAATCGGCACCAACGTTTGTCGAACACTTTACCGCTCCCACTCCTCCTCCTCTCAAAGAAACAAAAGGGAGCATTTGACCATGATTTTCTAAAGTTAGATAAAATGATGTGTCCATCTTGATTAAATTACATCTTTGTAACTTTGATAGTGGTAAGATTTTAAAAAGAAATGTGTGTGTACCTTGTGTGAATTGGCAGCCTTAAGAGAAAACAAAAGAAGTATATATTTTATTTATTTATTTGTTTATGTTTACTATACTTTTGTGGTGAGTACATATGTGCTTCAACATATTAAATAAACTTCACTTTCAAGTGATTATATCAAGCTTAACATGTGTATTTGACCAAGTAAAAGCAACATGTGCCTTGGTTTGTGAAATGTTGGGACGCAAGGTGATAATATGAAAGGGAGGGATGATTTTTGAGTTTATTTCGTGTACCCCGTGTCCCGTTTGAGCTTAAGTGTAATCGCGGTATCTTGGTTTGGTAAATGCGAAAAATATATTTCTGGAAACATTTTTATAAAAATAGTATAAAAACAAAATTATCGACTCCGAAGATTAATTATAAAATTTAAACCATTACTACTGCGGTGTCGGTACACGTGCGGTGTCGTTTTAAGAGTAAACGCGAGATAGTTTCTCGGTTTAATATGTAAATAGTCAGTATGTGTCAGAAAGTGAAAATTTCACATTTTCTGATAAAATTTAGCAATGTAGTGATTTACTGTAAGCTACAGTGTGCGGTTTAGCTTCCCGAAATAGTTATGTAAGCTCATGTATGCTTAGTTAAATAGTTAAGAAATAATCAATTAACATTTATTATTAAAATATTGGTTGGAAAATTATTGTGTGTCACGAGTATGCCGAGACTCTCGGACTCTTGAGCTCTTTATCCACAAAGTCTCTCCAGTGAGCCCATAGGTTTTGCGGAGGTGGTACCTATCTGGGAGCAAAGTGCTTGGGATGAGACTTGAACACGAGTCTATTGACTCAAGTATGAAAAGACCCCTCTACGCCGTAGAGGTTACGAAATTTCATTTTCTCTGTTAATTTTCAGGCTTAGATCGAAAAAAGAAAGTTGTAGATATATATTTCCTCTTTCCATGGACACTTGAATCACCTAAAAATTAGTTCATATTAAGAAGTTATGGTCAAAATACTACAACAACATTTTATAGACATCACGTAATCTAGATTTCAACTTTCGGCTTCATTTCTTCACTTGATTCTTTCACGAGCTTTCCATAACAAACTTCTAATCAAAAGTTTATCAATCCTTGAGTAATTATCCTCAAATATCCTCCAAAGGACTTGAATTCTTCATACCCTTTTCTCTTCAATTCATCATTAAATCTTGATTTCTTCATTTTGCTTTATTCTTGTTCCTTTTCCGCGTCTTTTAGTTTCATTGCTCCATTTTGTACTATAATGCAAATAAGAAGTAAATAAGTACCAAATATCATCAAAATAATATAAAACAAATCAATAAACATGGGATAATGATAACTAAAAGAGGACATTATTTGATGTTATCAGCCATCAATGCAACTCCACCTTCTTGTTGCTTGCACAAAAGCATTTTCCTCTTGTAGTAATCAAAACCCTTGACCTTATGCTTTCTACAATACTTAGAAAAATTTCATGCTTCCCACAATTGTAACATCCTAAATTCTCTTCCCTATGTTTCTCCAAACTCTTATTCTCCTCATTCCTTGGCTTGTATTCTAATTGTTTCTTAGCAGATGAAGTTCGAAGATTGTTGTTGGTAGAATTGTCGTAGATGTTTCTTTTTTGAAAGTTTCTTGCAAGTAGAGCTACAACTCTCTTCATACTTTTCTTCATTTCTTTATCTTCAGATGCATCATTATCACTGTCGTAATCAGAGTATCCATTGGTTTCAACTTTCACTTTTTTGCTTAATGAGTAAGAACATTGTGGAAGTATTTCAGCAACAAAGGCTAAAGGGTTATCCGCAGTGGTAGAAACTTTGTTTAGAGATTTGAGGAGTTTAGAAACATCATCTTGACACAATTTGAGAGTTTCATAGATAGTATGAATGTCCAGCTCTCCAATTTCCTTGTTATGCTTGATGTTCTTTGTGGGGATTTTCCATTCAGGTATAAGGTTGTACATGAACTTAACATTAATTTCCAACTTGGTTTTCTTTAGATTGTTTCTCTTCAATTCATCCAGTAGTCCACAGAAACGAGTATAGGTGTCAATCGAAAGCTCTCATTCCAAAGTTCTCATAACTTGTAATTGCAACAATCAGCTTAGTACGAGCACCCAACTTAGTTCCTTGCATATGCTTCTCAATTTCACCCATGAATACTTAGCAGTCTGCTGTTAATGTTCATCAGAATATCACTTGAGATATTGAGAATCAGAAGATCTTTAGCAAGATCATCAACTTCAATCAATTTCTTTTCATCAACAGTATATTCATGCGGATCTTTCACGTAAGGTTGTCCTTCAACAGTTGTACCCATGATTGGTGGATAAGGTACAAATTTCAATGATGATTTGATGTGTGAACCAAGAGGTTGCTTTCAAATATACAGATTGAAACAAATTTTCGATTGAGTATAGTTTTCATGGTATAAGACTTGTGTTTGTTGATTGAGCTGATTTTAAATGCTTATTTTAACATGATGAATGCAGAGCCAGAGCTAGTAGAGTGGCTGGCGGGTGCTCGGCCACCCCAAACCGTCCAACTAGCTCAGCGTGTAGCTTGGTTTCCAGTTGGTGTTTTACACTCTTCAGATGATAATTGTTTTGTGCAATCGCTGCCTTAAGCCACCATTTGCTCATTTTCTACATTTTCTCAATTTCTCGAGTATGTATTTCAGTAGTTTCAAATATTTATGAAACACTAGTTCCATCGTCAACACAATTGAGAAAAAGATTTGAAGGTTTGAGGAAGAATTGTTTTAAAGAAAAAAGTATTTGAGTGTTTGAGGAAGAAGATAGATGTAAGTGTGGTGGGGTAGGAAAAAATATTGGATAAAATCACTATACAAGATATCATTATGTGTGTAATAATAGTACACTCATTTTTTTGTCAGATTGCTTAGGGAAAAGAGAAACTCTAATTTCATTGTTTGCCCTTCTAGTTCATTCTTTATTACTTGGTACTAGTTGTTTTATTTTGTTATTTAACATAATGCTAAAAGAAATAGCAAAGCATGATGTCTAGTTAATTTAGAGTGTTTATGTAATTTTTTTGATGTGATAACAAGATACATTAGTATTTTATTAACGATTTAAGGCCATATTGTATAATAAATTAAAGACAATTGTAATTTCAAATGTGTTTAAAGTTAATCGGGGCGGTTGATGGAACACTGAACCGATAGAGTAACCGACCTATGAATTATATGTTGTTATACAAATTACTTACGGCCCCCCTTAACGTAAATTCATGGCTCCGCCCCTGGATGAATGTATTTCTTAGGTGAACGTTGAGATTTAGTTATGGTTTGACACTGATTAATCCTCAAGTTGAAATAAACAAATAAGGGTGTTGAGAAATTAATTAATGTGTAAAGGTATATGGGTCTTTTATCAAAAATCATAAAACCAGCAAAAACACTATGCAAAATTCGACTAGCTTTATTAAATTCGAATAGGAATTCAACTACCTAGTGGAATTAGAAAAGGATGCTTTTAGTTGAGTTCTTAGTCGAACTTTGACTTCTAGTCGAGTTTTAACTTCGACTAAGATGCTTGATAGTCGAATTTGGTTATTGTTTGTTCTTTAGTCGAGTTCTTGTTCAGTCCTTGTTTAATCTTACAAGTTTCCAAAAGTGTCTTGTTATTTAACTAGTCCTAGTCGAATTCTGAATTGTTGTTGTGATATTTTAGGTAATCAAGTTCTCAAACCAACAAATTCCTTTGCTCTGATACCAAATGTAATTCCTTACATAAGATTACATTCCATATTAAGAAAAAAAGTTTATTACCAGTCGAGTTCTTAGTCGAAAGAAAAACTCGGGTTTTGGGAGATACAAATGAGTGACGTAAATGAATAATCACTTACGCCCACAGATTGTATATTGACACACTCCCTCTCACACGCATAACTTGGGTCAAAAACCTTATGTCACATCACCTAGTGATTGGTATTTATTGTCAACCAATCATTAGTGACTCATTAGTTATTATAAGATAGGTCCCTAGACTTCTTATTTATGATACTACAATTGTTATACTTTGTGGACTATTATTACATTCAATTATAATTCCTAATAGAAGGCAATAACACAAGGATACACTTTTTAACGTATAATTCTTATTTGAATGATACAAAGAATCACAAAGTGCCTTACAGATAAACACTTAATTTAATGACAATAAAGTATTGCTCTCTATTTAGGTAAACTAAAACAAAGATAAGAGTTTACAAGTGAACTCTGAGTTTATGATAGGATCAAGGAGAATGACAAGTTTAAGACGAGAGTAAATGCTCTTCTAAAATTTAACAATTAATATGGAAGAGATAACATTTACTCCGACCTACATTCTCTTTATATAAGTTACAAACGAGGATGTCACGTAAGGGTTGTTGAGACATGTCAAACATTTACTGGTGAAGTACATATTCTATTAAATGCTTCTATTCTTGGAAACACAACAACCTTGTTTTTGGGGAATAGTGGTGACAACTCTTCCTCACTTTTGGTCAACTCGTACTTGGCTTTGACTTTCTTAAGGATACATTTATCCCGCTTATCTACTATCTTGAAAGGTCTCGCCTAAATATCTAAGAGATATTTTAAGCTAACTTATGCTGGTTGGATGTTGGTTGGATCAGAGAGCTGAAATGATCATCAGGGTATTGCCTATCCCTGATGAACATTTGTCCTTCAACTTATAGTTCTTATACATACTAGCTGACTCCTCATCGGCTAGCGAGTGTATATTCAAGTTGTCTTTGGCTTTTTGACAATGTCCCTGGCGTGAACCTTGTTGAGGATGCACGTTGATTCCTTTATAAGAAAGTCTTTTCATACTTAGTCTAATTTATGTTTAAATCTAGTCAGAGACCATTGGGCACCGAATTGACCCAACAAATTTGGTTTAAGATCCAACTTTAAATAAGTGCATTTTTTGGTATGTTTTGCGTGCATCATTTAGTATAGCATTTTATAACGTTTAACCTTTGAATTAGAGAGCTTGTTGAGTAAGTAGCGTCTAATGTTTTGAATTTTGTTTAAACGCAATTTACAAATGTTATTTACAAAAATGTGTAAAGATGATTATTGCTTACTATTGCTGCTAATGTTTCCAAACACACCATATCTAAATTTAATATATGAATAAGAAATATATATATGTTGTTGGTATCATATAAAAGAAAAATACTATGTGAATATGTTTTCATTTCATGGTTGTTGAAATTTGATGTTAAATACAAACCTTTTGAATATAATTGGAGTGAATAGAGAATGAAGAACCATAATTGATGTGACGCTGATGTGGAGATGGTCACCTTCACCATTACACCCGTTCTTATAACTTTCCCTTCGTGTTGCATTTCTTTTACTATTGGTTACCATCACGATGGCAAATACTCAAATACGCAATCAAATATGACAATATTGTATTATGAACGGATTGGAATGTTCTAAAGTACTACAGTATTAAATCAAAATCTTGTACCACAAGTTCCGAGTCAATGGGAGGCTGCAATTACATGTTTTAATCTATATTTGCTACCCTTTTATTCTACAAAAATAAAATAAAATTATTAGTTACCGTATTAGTCCTTCAAAGTAACCTAATGGTAAAGTAGTTCAAATGTTTTAGATTCATTGGTATTCAAATAGGAGTTGTTATGCATGCATCGTAGTCACCTTTTATCATCCCTAACTCACTTTTTACTCTTTCTATTAATAGTTTAAGACATTATTCTATCAGCTTACGTTTCATATTTTTTGTTTTTTATCACTTTATGATCCGTGTTATTTGTTTTTATATCATTTTTTTTTTTTTTTTATGTATTTCTTGTCAACTTTATATTGTCTGTTATGTACTTTCTGTTTCGTAGCTTTATAATAAACACAAAATTATTAAAAATAAAAAAATAATAATAATAAAAATTAAAGGGTATTACAATCATTTTAGGGGGTGATTCTAACTGGTTGTAACCCGATATATGGCGGGTGGAGGATCTGGTGGTGTCGGATCAGGGATGCGGGTTGGCGGGAGATGCTAACTGGTTGTTATGGGGATTGTTTGATTGATCGTCAAAAGGAGTTTTCTAAGATGTTGGAGTTGAATGGCGTAGAGAATGAGTTTCTTCTTCTTTTTTTTTCTTTTTTTTTTTTTCTTTTTTTTTTTTTTTAATATGGAGGTTATCAAGCTATAGGATGCATGACAATCGAAAGCTAATGAATTGCATGACAAAATTTTAAGTTTCATGTCTAGAATCAATGTTTACAAATATAATTGTTCATGGTAATAAAGACCAAATAATGCGACAAATAAAAGAACTTCTAATATTGTTGTCAAGCTTATACATTCAGTTAAGACTTAAAGACTTAAGATCATTACGTAGTTAATTGCGCAGAAAAGAAGAAAAATCATCATACATCATGTCTGATAATCATCGCAACCATAGTAATCAATCTGACGGTTCAGTTACTCGCAACATATCTTCTTCCTAGCTCCCTTCGACACCTGATAAAATTCAGACACCTTGTGCTAAGCAAAGATGTAACCATCAACAACATTAATAAAACATAGGTTCGAATTCATATCCCAAAACAAAGTACTAGAAATATAATCCTGTCAAAAAGCTGCCCGTCATTGTTTACTACCATGGAGGTGGCTTTGTAATCGTAAGTGCATCTTCACTCAAACTCATGATTTTTGCAACGAGCTAGCAAAGAATCTCTCCGTCATAGTGGTATCAGTAGACTACCTTCTAGCACCAGAACACCGCCTTCCTGCAGCGTACGAAGATGGGGTAGAGGCTTTGCACTGGATTAAATCAACACAAGATCCATGGTTGATAAACTTTGCTGACTTGTCTAATTGTTATATAATGGACACTAGTGCGGGTGCAAACCTAGCTTACCATGCAGGATTACGTGTATCACAACAACTTGATGATCTCAAGCCGCTAAAAATCAAAGGGTTGATCTTGCACCATCTATTCAATGGAGGCGTGGAGCGGACAGGGTCAGAGATCCATTTGGCAGAAGCTAGTGGCTTGACTTTGTTCCAAAGTGATACACTGTGGGATTTATCTCTACCTATCAATGCAAGTCGTGATCATGAATATAGCAATCTAATAATAGGTGGTTCGGATGATATGGGTCGCATCAAGGACTCAGGCTTGCGGGTGATGGTGTCGAATTGTTATGGTGATTTGTTGATTGATCGCCAAATGGAGTTTGCAAAAAAATTGGAGCTGAAAGGTGTAATGACCGAGTGTTTTTATGGAGAAGGTTATCATGGAATCGAGTTATTTGACAAATCAAAGGCCACGGAGTTGTTTGACGTGATGTTAAGTTTCATGTCTTTGAGTATTAATGGTCACAATAATTAGGTGTTCATGGTTACCTGATGACTTCCACCAGACGTCTAAGGTTGATAAGAATTTGCTATATGTCGAGTTTCATGTCTTCGGTATTTGTAATATTTTAATCCAGTTCATAGAACATTCATTTTTAACATTTTTACTTGTAACTTGTAAGAATAAAAAATAATATCACTTTTAATTAGGTGTTTTAGCATTAAAATCCTTCCGGTTAGGGCTTTGTGGCATCAAAATCAGTACTTCGGATTAGTGTGTTGTAATTATTATATCATATCATCATTAATAAACCAAATCATCAAAGCACATATAGCGGAAGCATTGGATCATATAACACATAAATAATTAAACCGAAACTTAAAGTGAACGTACCTTAATGATTCTAGCAAGAACAAGAATCAACCTTGAGCAATATGGATTATGAAGCCTAATTAGGGTTTAAAGGATTATACGAATTGCCCCTTACCAAGTTTTGCAATTCAATCCAAGATTCTTACAATGATGTGTAAGAATCACGTTCTTGTACACACGCACTAAACCGAACTAACAATATGCAAGTTATTTATCACAAAGTAAAAACCAAAACAATTTTTGTTTCACAAAAATTCGGTCGATCCCTTGGAGGGGGAATGGCCGATCGATCAAAGCAAGAAGAGAAAAGAAAACTTTTGTTTAGCTAGTGCACAAGAGTACCCAAAACCTAGAACCTTGAGTTTGCTTTTATAGGGATGAAAACTTGTAGTCCAAGTTGGATTAGGATTAGGAAACCCTAATCCTAAACCCAATCCGATCGGCCCTCTTTGTTATGGGGTGGATCCGGAACCTTCTCGACTACCAATTTACATTCTAGTCCTTTCCTTATTTTATTTAACGACCGTTAGTCACTTCCGTTAAATACTAACGTCCGTTATTTATTTTGTGATAATTAATAATCAAATATAACATTTTATATCTAATTATTAATACTTAGTTCTCATACGTAATGTGTGCAATCCCGTGATCTCGAGTTCGATCCTAACACACGACTACTATTTTATGTCTATAAAACTAACAGCTCCCACTTAGACATAAATCATAATAGTTGTGATCACATCGGTTAGCGTCTTGCAACACGCCGATGCCTCTAGTACAACTCGAGTAGGTCTCCTGGAAAAACCTTTAATGATTCATCATTATTATTATCCTTTTGTTTCTAATACTACATTAAATAAAGATATGGATATTATCTTTATTCAAAATTATGTTTCTCGTTGTTTATGATTGAGCAAGATTACCAAATCTTCTGAACATATTCAGGGGAGATCTTGGGCATGGCCATGCAAACATCTTGTCAACCCTACGAGGGACCCAGCAGTATTAAACTCCAAAAATAAATTTTGGAGGAACAAATTCTATCTTGATTACGAGCATAACCCATGAACTTCACAACAATTCCGAAAACAATCCTTATGACTACCAGTTACGTATAGCATTAAATTGTTCCACATAATGCACTACATTCACAACAGTTATCTTGTATCTCAAGTCTGATGATAACTATTCTTGATTTACTTAGAAATATCCATAAGTAATATCATGTAGTTGGGATAAGTCCTATATTCAATTCATTGAATATCATGTGAATTTGGTATAACAACGCATCAATATACTTTCAAGTATATTATACCAAAACTCAGATTTGTCTTAACATAATGATATTCCCATATCATTAACTGACAACGGACATTTAGAATAACTAAGTTATTCACGGATTAAAACATGCAAAAAATAGGACAACAATATTAAATAATGAATATAAACATAACCAATACTTTATTTTATTAATAAATAATAAATTGTTTACACTCCCTTATCCAAATACTAAACACAATCATGCATGAAACTACTAGCTAATCTAAGTCCAATTCCATTTGACAATTCAGTAAGCTTTTCTTTAGCTAAAGCCTTAGTGAATGGATCAGCTAAGTTATCATCTGTGTGAACCTTCAAAAGATTTATTTCACCTTCGCGGACTTGTTCCCGAACATAGTGATACTTCCGTAGAAAATGTCTAGTGCCCTTCATGACTCCAGGCTCATTGGCAAATATGATTGCAGCAGAATTGTCGCAATACATATTAATAGGCGATTCAATTGAAGGCATAACACCAAGCCCTGAAATGAATTTCCTAATCCAGACTGCCTCCATTGCAACTTTCGAAGCGGCTATGTACTCGGCTTCTGTCGCAGACATCGCAATAGTACTCTGCTTCTTGCTCCTCCAGTCTACAGCTCCTCCATTGATAACAAAGACATAACCCGTCTGAGACTTTGCATCATCTTTGTCACATTGCCAGGACGCATCACAGAAACCTGTAACATCAAGTTCTGTAGCTGGATTTCCACCATACACAAGAAACATATCTTTCGTATGCCTAAGATACTTCAGAATATGTTTAACAGCAATCCAATGTTTATCACCTGGATTCTGTTGAAATTGACTGGTGATATTTTGAGCAAACGCCACATCTGGCCTTGTGCACCTCACCGCATACATAATAGATCCTACAGCCGAAGCATAAGGAACCTTGCTCATACATGCCACCTCAGCAGGTGTTGAAGCACAATCCTCACTACTTAAGCCATATTTTACTTCCATTGGCAAATATCCCTTCTTGGAATTTTGCATATTGAATCTCTTCAATATTTTGTCAATGTAAGCACTTTGACTTAGTCCGATTAACCGCCTTGATCTATCTCTATAGATCTTGATTCCCAGAATATATGCAGCTTCTCCTAAATCCTTCATAGAAAAGCATTTTCCAAGATATGCCTTAACCTTTTGCAAACTTGGAATGTCTTTTCCCATGATCAATATGTCATCAACATACAGGATAAGGAAAATTAAATTACTCCCACTAGCTTTGTGATATACACATGGCTCATCAAGATTTTGAGTAAATTCAAACCTTTTGATTTCCTCATCAAATCTTTTATTCTAATGTCGTGATGCTTGCTTCAATCCATAAATGGATCTTTGAAGTTTGCATACATGGTTTGGAAATTTTGGATTCACAAACCCTTCAGGCTGCGCCATATAGATGTCTTCATCTAGGCGAACATTTAAGAAGGCAGTTTTGACATCCATTTGCCAAATCTCATAGTCATAGTATGCTGCTATGGCTAAGAGAATCCTAATAGCCCTAATGTCAGCTACAGGAGAAAAGGTCTCCTCATAGTCAACACCAAATGTTTGAGTAAAGCCTTTAGCTACCAAACGGGCTTTATAGGTGTGTACATTGCCATCCATGTTAGTTTTCTTCTTGAAGAGCCACTTATTCCCAACTACCTTGGCATTAGGAGGAAGGTCTACTTCAATCCAGACATTGTTATCTTTCATGGATTTTATTTCCCCATTCATAGCAACTACCCATTTGTCCTTTTCAGGACTCTCAATGGCAGCCTTTTAATTAGTAGGTTCATTAAGATCCCCTAATATAGTTTCCTCAACTTCTACGTTAAGACATAGACGTTCAGGCGCTTTCACATGTCTTGAAGACTTGCGAATGGGAACACTTTCAACTTCAGGTGGAGGACCCAGACTTTCAGGTTCCACAGGAAGTGCGCTAGTGTTTTCAGAAGGTAATGTATCTATATGATCATCTTCCAAATCATATACTCTCCCACTAAATTCTTGAGATATAAGTTCCTTTTCTAAAAAGTCTCCATATCTTGCAACAATTACTTTGGTTTCATGAGGATAGTAAAAGTAGTAACCCATTGTTTCCTTTAGGTATCCTACAAAGATACACTTTATAGATCTCTGTTGGAGTTTATCTGGTGAGTCACGTCTTATATACGCCTCGCAACCCCAGACCTTTAAATAAGACAAGTTTGGAACATTTCCACTCCATATTTTATATGGTGTCTTATCAACCTTCTTAGTGGGAACCATATTCAAAAATACGAACCGCAGATTCTAAGGCATAATCTCAAAAGGATAATGGAAGAGTTGTAAGATTAAATATTGACCGTACCATATCTAGCAATGTACGATTCCTTCTCTCAGATACACCATTTTGTTGTGGTGTATATGGAGATGTGAGATTCTGGACAATTCCATTCTCAGCTAAGTAATCTTTAAACTCTTGGCTTAAATATTCACCACCCCTATCGGATTGAAGAGCTTTAATCTTCTTTCCTAGTTGCAATTCTACTTCTGCTTTAAAAACCTTAAATGTTTCAAACACCTCATGTTTATGTTTAAGTAAATAAACATAACCATAACGGCTGAAATCATTAGTAAAGGTTAAGAAGTAGCTAGCACCTTTCCTTGACACATGTCTAAGTGGTCTACACACATCAGTATGTATTAAACCAAGTAGATCAGAAGCCCTTTCCATATTACTATGAAAAGGTTTCTTCGTCATCTTCCCAGATATACAAGACTCACACTTATCATATGATTCATCATTGATATTTTTCAAAAGCCCATCGTGTTGCAGCTTTTTCATGCGAGTCTTGCCTATATGGGCAAGTCTACAGTGCCAAAGGTAAGAAGAATTCAAGTCAGACTTAATTCTCTTACTAATGCTATACATTGAATTATTATTGGACATATTATCACTCATATCAATTTCAAACACACCATTAACAGCAATAGCATTAAAATAAAAAACATTATTTAAAGAAACAGAAATTCCATTGCTACTAATAACGTGATTAAAACCAAGATCCAACAAAACTGAAAAGGAAACTACACCCCTAACAATTGAGGGTGCATAATGACAATTGTTTAATAACAGTACTAAGCCCGAAGGCAAAACTAAATTAAACACTCCTATGGCTTCAACGGCTGCAGGTGCTCCATTTCCCACATGCAGATATTGCTCCCCATAGGCAAGCTTCCTCTCCACTCTAAACCCCTGCAGCGTATTACAAATGTGAATACCGCATCCAGTATCATATACCCAGGAATTAATTTTATGATTTAGAGTAAATAATTCAATCATGAGTAAGTTACCTGAAGTGCTGGCGCCCGAGTGCCCAGTCTTCTTGTTCTTACTCTCCCGCAACTCTTGGATGTAAAGAGGGCAGTTCCTCTTCCAGTGACCCACTACATGACAATAGTGGCAAGCCTGGTCCTTCTTGGAGTTATCCTTCTGCTTAGGAGGGTTTTTCTTGGGTGGAGGTGGAGGTTGATAAGCCATAACTTGCTTACCCTTATCAGCCTTACCCTTACCCTTGCCCTTTTTGCTCGTACTTGGCTTGTTAATCATACCCCTTTGAATAGCAAGTACTTGGGGCGTAGGAGCAGTCCTTGGTGGTAAACCCTTTTTGTAATCAATAAGCATGCGTGCAATTCAAAAACTGTCTTCCCCACGCAATGCATATTGAAGTTACGAACAAAACCACTAAACTCCTTTGCCAGGGATCTATTGATTAAGTTGATGGCTATGTCTTGTTCATAGACTTTGCCGAGTGCTTGTAACTGATCCATGTAACCTTTCATTTTCAGTACATGAGCACCCACGGGTTCACCTTCTGCCTGTTTGCAACCATGTAGAGATTCCATTAAGTCATAGACCTCAACATTAGTTAGTTTTTCAAACAACTTCCTGAGTTCGTTTAGCATGTCCATGGGAAAGTAATTCTCAAACTGCTTTGTTAGAGCAGGTGTCATCACCCCCAACATCAAACAGGCCACATCATTATGCGTCTTATACTCAGTTTTTCACGCTACTTTTACTTCATCAGAAGCAGTTGCAGGTGGTTCAGCAGAACAAGGCTTGTACAGATATTCAAGTTGGTCAAGCACTCGCAGGACAATCCTGAGTGAACGAAACCAATCATTGAAGTTATGTGTGCCAGTCAATTTTTCCCGTTCAAAAAAGGATTTTAACGCAGAACTCATTTGGGTGTTATTGTTTTGAGCCATTCTACAGATAAAGAAAGTTCAAATTAGTATTTTTGATAATACAATATTTCAAGAAAATAAAATACCCTAG